>JAWWEW010000088.1:3193977-3227533 GCA_035583185.1 Anabacerthia variegaticeps | reverse complement strand
AATTAATCTGTGTAGTCAGAAATAAACTGGAAGCTTCAGGTTAGCACACTGGTGTTTATGTTAGAAATACATTAGTTGTCTTTATGAGCAGAATCTTCCATTTATAATCGGACAAATCTTACTAGTCAGAGGCAAGTAGTTATCAGCTTCCTTGGGCTGAGTTCTATTACTCGTCTTCTTGTTGCTCTCTTTTATTTACAGTGTGTAGTTCCATTAATGGCTATGTTTTTATGCTGTATCTGATAAAGGCCATTCTAAATGAACTACCAGTATATTTAGAATGCACATGAGTTGCCTTTCACCATTCTTTTCTAGATAATCCTGCTGCCTGGGCAGTGCTAATGGCAGCCTGTCATGCTGAAAACACTGTTGTCTGTCTAAACAACACTCAGCTGAAGCGAACTGGTCTAGAGATGACCCTTTTGTCTACAGTTTCAGCCAAAAGTAAGCTATACACATTTTCTATTTTGAAAAAGTAAAATAAAATTGAAATTATCTAAGCTTGCTATTACTTGGAAATAGGCTGCAGATTGCTCATTAGTGGTTTGAGCTGTAACTGTATTTTATAAAAAAAAAATGCTAAATTCTAATGCACAGCTAGGGTTAATTACTTAATGGCAGCTTGCTTTCCCCTCCAGAGCCTCAGCTTTTAAAATAGTCCTTCTGATTGTGATGCCTAAATGGCTGGTTGTAGGTGTGTTACATTGCAGCAACGCTTCTTACAAGGAAAGACTAAGGTACCCTTTAGTTCTATAATTTTTTACAGTAGAGAGTCAGTCTTGCTCAATGTCCATAGTGTTTTGAAAACTGGAATTAAAATTCCATGTTTGGTTGATTGTTCCTGAATCAGTAACTCAAATGGTGCACACTTTTCTTTTCCGCTCTTGCTTTTACTTTTGCGATCTTTCAGTGTTCTGCTAATGAAGGAAGTCATGTCAGGTTAAAACTCCTTAAAGTTCTTCTAGAGCATGTGGCCATGGTGTGGCACTATAGCATAAACACTAACCTGTTTAAGTGTTTTATCTGTCTTTACAGCTGGGGAAAGTAACCTTCCACATAATTATGTCCATATTCTTGAAGACTGGTGCCTCTGTCAAGCTATTACCAGTCTAGAGGAGAGTGGTAAACTATCAGAAGCTGAAGCTCTTTGTAACAAGGTATGATGGCATCATACTGGCAGACTGTGGTAGAATTGTATAAAAATAATTTGTGTGCATTGTACAAAAACCCAGATCTTTGAATTAGCAACTGCCTGTTCCATCAGAGGTACAAAATACAGTAGTTCACAGAATATTCTGGGTTGTAAGGGGCACACAAGGATCATCGACTCCAGCTATTAAGTGAATGGCCCATAGGGACATTGAACGTGCAAGGCTGGCATTTAGTAGCACCTTCTCTACCCAGCTGAGGTAGTTGTTGGCATATTCTCCCCTTCCCAAGATGCCAATTCTGTTTGCAACACTGAAACTGTGTTAATGGTTCAAGCAAGTAGTGTATGTTGTAATAAAGCTAAGTCTGCTCTTCCTGTATAGAATTAACCTAGAATTAAGTAAAACATTACAGAAATTCAAGACAAGAAGTCTGTGTAGGAGAGTTGCCTGGGAGTTAACTTTCTGCTGAGTTGTGGTGTTTTTTTGTTTCAGACCCTCAAGTAGATGCTATGAATTTAATTTATTAAAAGAAAAGTCGAGGCAATGCAGTTAGGGAAAGGGGCTGGGGTGTTAACAACATTTAAGTGTGTGTTTCATGTGTTCATGAACAGAAGACTTGGCAAAAGGTAAGCAAAAAGGCCATTGAACTCACCAGCACACATCCATGACTTTCATTAAGGAAAATTACAAATCCCATGCAAATGTGCTGCTTGTTTTTGGCATTTTTGTGTTAACAGAGATGGGAGTTAAAAAAAAAAAAGCAAACCACTAAAAAAGCCAAAACAAACAGATTTATTGAACATATGGTTTTCAGAGGAAAGTACTTTCTTGTCTATTTATTTGCTTTATGAGAAGGTGTTTTCCTTTTCTGGCCAACATATCAACTGACCTGTCTTACATTAACACAGATCAGAGATTTCTGAACATACAAGGTAGATCCTTCCCCCCATCTTGTCATGGAGGAAGGTTATGGAGGGTTCTGCATGTATTTTTTGACTGTCTTGAGGAGAGGATAGTCAGTGCCTGCAGTTAGCGAAGAAAAAGGGGGGCATTCTCTGGTATCATAAACTCTCAGTAACAGTTTTGGACCCTGAAATTCTCAAAAAGGCATATAAGTATCACTCAGTTCAAGACAGGCAATGTAATACTGCACTTGTTCTTAGGGGGAAATGGCAGCAAATTTAGCAGCTTCTGGTGTGTTTCAGAAGGTCTCTGCATTCTTTATAAAGCAGGAACTTGTTAAGGATTCACAGGCAACATATCTCAGTTTTTAAAAAAAAGTGTGAAAAGTACATGTGTTGTTTCTTAAACTTCTTGGAGTTATAATTCTTGGAAGTACTGTGACTTGAGCAGGGAAAATAACATTCAGTGAGGCTTGCAGAAGCTTCACATACTTCACCTGAGAAGGATAGAGCTGTGGATGGCTAGTTTTCTGTCTTTGGGTTTTTTTGTGTATTTGTTTAAAAAAATGCTCTCTAGGTATCTGCTGTTATGGAACAGGAAGTGTTTAGTACAGTGCTTTTGTTCCAGTGAGAATAAAGCATTTTTTCTGGAAGAACTGAAATTTCTTGAAACACAGCCGTTCCTTTTAGCCACAGGACAAGTTTTTGCCTCTATTAGTAGGCCTAAACTTGTATTGATTGACAAACCAAATAAAAACTGTCTTTCAGAAATCTGTAAGAGTAGGACAAATAAAAAATTTAAGATAGACTTCAAATGTATTTTAAGGAGCGTAAAAAGTTTTCTGTTTTCATGGTTCAGTCCCTGTGCAGAGGAGGAAGAAACTGCCGTGTTGCAAGCATCCTGAGAATGCTTTCAAATGCTGTTTTCTGTAAAAAACAAAGTGGAGAGATCTAAGTATCTTTGATATTTGGGAATGATAATTCTCAATGTTTTGATCTTAGGCTTTAAAAAGCTGCCCTGACCACCCAGCTCTGTTTTTGCTTTTGAGACAAGTTCAGTGTAAGCAGCTGTTGCAGACTCACAAAGAACTTCCAGGCAACATCCTGGAGGAACTTCGCAAGGCAGTCGCGACCAGTTCAACTTCAGTTGCTGCCTGGCAAGTAAGTGTGCATCCTTTCCTTAACTGGTGTGTCACTCTCACACCCACTATAAGAGGGTGAACATTTGTTTCACTGCTTGGTTTTATTTATCTGCTGACAGTGACAGAAAAAATAGATTCTATTTGCTTTGTTATAAAGTTGGAACACTATGGTAACATTTAATAGCTGAAATAATAAAGACCATTAGTAAGGGTGTGCAGACATGGAGACAGGTGAATTAAAAACCTGAGATAAATCCCGAGCATCTTTAGGGATCTATGATTTGACGTGTGAGCAGAAAACAGTGAAATATTTCATAACTCATGAGAATAGATGTAAAGGGTTTCCTAATGTAGTAATATACTATTCCTTATGCAGGGTCTGAAACCCTGATTGTGTCTTTCTTCCAGTCACCTTATCTGGGAGAATGGAAACGGCTTGAGACACAGTCAAAGTCTTTCTCCATAATCTCGTGACTTCAGATGTCACTGTTCATTTGCATAAGTTGATTCTGCAGAGAAGAGAAATCACTCCCAGTGATGGGCTGAGAAAATCTATCAAAAAGTTCTCAATGAGTGGTCTAGGGAGCTTCCAGGTAGTGTTCACTAACTCTTTTCCATGGCATCATGAGTGATCCTTTTTAGCAGACATGTAGATGCTATAACTCACTTCATATAAGACAGTCTGAGAAGTCTGTTTCACACATGCTAAGAGATCTTTCTGGTGATGGGCACATATATTTATTTATTTTCTAACAGCTACTTTTAGGTACAGTTATTATCTTCCTTTTCCAATGTAAGTAGAATACTGTTTAGAAAAATTCGGAGAAGTTTTAGAGTCCTTTATGTGGTTGAAGGATTTATGGTGCTCCCTATGCCTGTTGATAAAATAAAACCCTGCTAGTGGTAAAGATTCACTGAATTGATTTCAGTCTTAGAAGATCAGTGCAAGGCTGCTGTAGAGATTATCTGTTTTGTTACAGGGCTGCAGATCCTCTTCTGAAACATGGGAGTATAATTTCTGTAAAAGTGCTTTTTTTGATAGATTTTTTTTATTTGTCGGACTTTTTCTGATCTACAGAACTAATTCAGATTGGATTTGCAAAATAAGGGGTAGGCAAGACATGATTGTATCCTCTGTTTTAGTAACATATTTCAAAAATGAAATTAGGGCTTGTATACATTCTTTAAGCATCCATTGCATAGCCAAGTCATCTTGCTTACAAGCAGGGAGAATAAGTGAATGAAAGTATGTGTGAGTGGGAGGGCTTGATTGTTTTGGTCTTCTTAATCCAGGCCACAGATAAGGTACTTCCAAGGAAGATCTTTTCAGTCTTCAGTTAAAGGTGGTATTTCTCAGGGCTTAGATAGTGTTCTGAAAAATCCTGGCTGCTACATCTACTTGTAGTGGATAAATTAATGCCTTTCTATTTTCTGTCTCTGGACTTCCTAAGAGTGTGATAAATACTTTGTGTTACTCAGAAGTATCCGTTGTGATGCCTTACAGTTTTACCAGGTTATAAGGGCCCCTAACTTTCCTTTTTGCTGAAGTTTTTGGCTTTTGTCTAAATTGTTGGATTTAGGAGTGCTGCTTGAACTGCTGTTTTGATGGCTGTTCTACTTTTTGTGCTGTGGCTTATCAGGAAAATAGAGAAAAGCACAAGTGGTAGAGATGCCATTGTGCCTTTGCATAACGGTTCTCTCCTTCAGCTGTCTTGAGAGGTAGATACCTTGAGCTGCAAAGAACTGGCAAGAGCAGCTGTTTTTTTCTTCACGAGTGGATGTTTTACTTCACAAAGCAGTCTTGCAACTTAATGTCAAGAATGCACAATCTCACTAGTGCTCATTAATACTTTCTAGTGTGTCTAGTGGACAACTGACTTCTGTACACCAGAAAGGGTTAGTAATTTTTGCTTCTTCCAATATCAGGCAGTCTTTAACTACCAAAAGTCTGAAGACCTTTGCTCAAAAGCAAGGGAATTGGGATTTTTTCTAATAAGAAATTGCTTTGTTTACTTGATGATTCAACAAAGGATATTTCTAAATGTGGCTTATCTTCATGCATATCATGTACATGTCAGGGATTTGCAAACTTGTGGCTGCACCTGCTTCAAAAAATGTGACATGACTATGGAATTAAAGACAGAGTTAGAATGCTTTTCCTTCTCTTCATGAGAAAATCCAGGACATCTTGTGGTGGCATAGCAGGCAGCAGAAACATGAAACTCTGTATCCGAGTTCCTTATTTCCTTTGTCTTTTCTGTCACCTCCAGTATGACTCAGCTGGATTGGGAACTGTGTGACACAAGTATACACCCATCACCTGTACTCAGGCTCATGTTGTAATGTCTTTGATGTTCCTGGCATAACTCAGATGGGCTGAGAAAATCTATCAGAAAGGTGTCAGTGAGTAGTCTAGGGAGTTCTCAAAATAAGTTTCTATAGTGAGGCGTTCTGCCAGCTCTGAAGCAGACTACATTTTCTGCAAGGCAGAAGGAAATATATTGTTGGAATGATGTATGGGTGCATGGTGGTGTTTTAGCTAATTGTATCCTGTGGTACTCTCACTAATTGAACTAAATGGTATTAGCTAAGGGATGTGTGTTTTGGTGACCTCATAACTGATTTTGTTGGTTGTTTATTTTCAGTGGCTGGCAAAAGTATATCAGTCTCAGAGAATGATGATTGGAGCAGAAATGTGTTACAGAAAGAGTCTGCAATTGGCATCACAGCAGGGCAGCTGGAACGGGAAGTTATCCAGTCTGCTCAAGCTAGCTATGCTCGCACTGGAAATCTGCATGGTAGGATAACCAGTATAACATAACTGCATGATTTAACAGGAGTTGACTGGGATGTAGGGCTTCGTAGGCTTTAAATGAAGCCCCTGTTTAAATGACTTTGCATTTTATGAATGACAGAGAATAAAATGAAGGTTCAAGAGGCAATGGAGTATTCTTAGAATGTCCTCTTCTAAGAGAGGTTGCAGTGAAGTAATCACATAGAACCCCTATCTATATAAGGAGTTCAATAAGGCTTATTAATCTAATAACAGTTTTAGTTTGCTCATCCAAATTGATGTACCCTTCAACTATCTGTCCTCTTGTTTGGACAACTGCCTTAAACATTTTTTTTTTGCACTGATGCCTGGAGACACTAATCACATTTCAAGTACTTTTATGCCATATGCTAATTTCCAGATATGATGCGTTGCATTGAAGTGTAAAAACAATCCAAGGGAAGTGTACCTTGTGGTGTAAAGAAAATTACTCTATTGATTGTACTGAGGGGCAAGGTGAACATACCTCAGATTCTTGGCAAGTGTTTATTCTCTTAAGCAGTGTCACTCTAGAAACTTGAAGTGCACTGCCAGACTGCTTTAAAGCCTAGTGTAAAATGTAGATACTGCCGTGATCCTGGCTAATGCTTTTTCATGTATTTTAACAGACAATCCAGCTAAAAGCCGTAATCAAAATCAGGCAAAACAACCCCATATATTCTGAGATCTTATACAAGAAAAGGCAGTCAGTTTTACTGAGGATAAAGCTGCAAAGCTGTTGCACCTTGTGGGAGAAGAGAATCACCCTCAGTCTAGAAAAGTTTCTTTCTCACAAGCCCTATGCTTCAAAAGGCCTAATTTGTCAAGTGGCAGTATTTTTCCTGCTGTGGTTCTTCTGTCAGCTTTCTAGTGGTCTGCTCCCTGTTTCCTATTGCTCTTAAATGCTTCCACAAGTCAGAAGGTACCTTCTAACTTATACTACTTAAATTGCTAGCCTGAATGGCTTAAGAATACATGCAACTTTGTTTAAAATGTAATTAGTATGAATTTGATTATCTTATCTCTGCTTTCTGAATGAGCAGAGCAACTGATGAATGGGTTTCTTTTCAGACTCTCTAATCTGCACTGGTTTAATGAAATATGTAAAAGCCTGGTGAAAACCTTTCTCAGGTCCAAGAAAGCTGTGTGTTTGCAAATTGCTTCTCTCCCAATTACCTGTCCAAATGAAGTACAGTAATTTGAATGCTATCCAGGCACAAGGGATAAGAAGGTTTTTCTTAAGCCAGTTTCTTTCTTTTTTCTCTTGTATTCTTAAGATGCATGGCTTTGCTTAAAAGTTGCTCTATTAGGTAATTACTGTCTTGGAGTTGGTTTTCCCTGCTGATAAAAAATGTCACTTCTGGGGATAAATTCTCCATTCTAGAATAGTCTTGTATATTGGATGAAGATTGACAAGCTGAAGAGCAAACAAGGGTTTCTGAAGCATTACTAACACTTGTGTGGAAAAAACAAAAAGATTCCATAAATGAGGAACTGGAATGCTGGCAAATCTGGTCTTATGTCAAGTTAATGTGACTTTTTCCAGCACTTCTAACCACTATTAGTTTATGGGGTTTTTTAAAAGGTATCTCTCTAACGTACTAAATACTTTATGTAACTCAGAACAGCTTGACTTAAATTTGCTTTCTAGAGAGCTGCAAACACACTACTATAAAGTCCTTTTTTGTTTATTTTCCTTTATTTTTTATTTTATTCTTTTTTCCTTTATTTCTTTTATTTTTCACTTTTATAATAGGCTAATACCTCAAATGAGCACTGGCCGTCCTTGGTTCAGGAGGCAACAACTGAAGCTTTGAAACTTTCTGCTTGCCCCCTGGCAGCTCTGCTTCAAGCCTTACTACAGTATAACTGCAAAATGGGAGCAAGGTATGCATGATCTGTTAAGTTCTAAGTGGAATACACTGTCTAAAAATACATATGGTTGTTATCCCCAGATCTAATTTCAAGAACTAAAAGAAAATTGAAAGCAGGCATTAATTCTTGAAATAGTATGGGAGTTAAAAGGAAGAGGGGAGAAGGGGTTAGTAGTGTGAGGAGCAGCTGAATCTTCCTCTGTTTTTGAAAAAAAAAAAGTGTATTACCTTCCTTCCAGAAGAACAGCTGTAAGACAATTTTTATTTTAGTAGCATGTTACCTAATAATCAGGAAGACTACACATTCTCAAAAATTCTGTAAAATAGCACAGTGGAAACAGATATCACTACCCTATATACTCTTGGGATTAATTTTGATCCTAAATTGGGCTTCTAGACAAAGTTCATGCCCATTCCAGAACAACCAGGTGGTCATTGTGGCTTTTTGAGGACGAGGAGAAAGATTCAGGGAAGGGGCACTTGGAATCTTCCTATGTTGTGAATTTGTAGTTAGGTCTATTTTGTCTTGTATAATATTTTTGTTTAAGCTGTGGAAAATTGGATATTTTTTTACGGTTTTGTTCAATAATTCACCTGTTCTGCAGATAATTCTAACAAACTCACTTTCTCTGTGGTCCTTTAAGAAAGCAGCCTAATGTGATTGTGATGGTTGTTGACTATAATAAAATTAAGATAAAAACTTTATTTAATCAATTAAAATCAGTCTTACTACAATTTCAAATACTAACTTTTGTGAGCAGTATATCACAAGATCGAATTGATCTGCCTAAGTGTTTCAAAATCCTGAAAAAAGAAATTAATCTTAAATACAAATAACACAAAAAATGTGTAACTTCTCAACAGTTAAATCAAAATGTACTGGAAAATCATATTGGTTATAAAGAACAAGAGCCAAAGCTGAGGGAGCATCAGTGAATGATTATGAGATTCCTAAATGTAATTGGCAGTTTTTACCAGATTTCTAATGACACTGTGAATTTGAAAATGTCTAGGTTAGGTATAAACTGTTGGTGTTGGAAGGTAGTATCAGCCAAATAGAACTTTAGACTTGTATTGTACTCTATTCAAGTTTCCATCTCTTCTGCACTTTCACATTGTCTTAGTTTAGAGGAAACTAAGATGTCTATGTTGATCAGGAGAAGGAAGGGGCCATCTTCCTCAGAAATATCCACCCAACTCCCTTAAATTAAGAACAAACTTTAATTAGAAAAATGTATATAAAAGAATAACAGTTCTTAACTACAATATATGTGTGTGTATATATATATCCAAGAAAAAGGAACCAAACAAACAGTCTGTAATCAATGCTTTCAAACGAAGTTGTCCCCTTGGGTGCCATTATATTTGCGGGCAGCGGGTGGTGATGTCGCACCTTGGTTGGCTACAGGGTCGTTGGAACCCAGCCAGCTGTAAGTGCTGATGATGGAGCCGTAGTTCCGAGTTGTCTCCCGTGGGATCACTGTGGGCAGAGGGACGGTGCAGGACCTCCTCCGTGCTGTAGAGTAGACACGCTCCCATCCTTTGTTTGAGAGAAGCAGCGCTGGGACAGAGGGGGCAGCAGCAGCCCTTCCACCATTGTCAACCCCGTCAGAAAAAAGGGTCTGCAGTAAATTCAAGGCATAGAGTTTGCAGAGCTAAGGGCTGGAAAGAGGGAGAGAGAGCCAAACTGAAAAGAGAGGGTCCCTCACAGATACCTCCACTCCCAGCAGCAGCTGGGAGAGAGGGAAAAACCCCAAACTTCACCTCACCCAGCACACCGCCAGAAGGAAGGAAAAAAAAAAGAGAAAAACCTCCCTCCCTTCCCTCAGCCATTAGATTGGAATGCAGGTGCTCAGCCATTACTTTTGTTGACTAACCAGTAGAAGGTTGGGCGTTAGCTTCAAGTTCTGTGTTGGTAGGAGGAGGAATTTCATAGCAAGATTCTGAAACTATAACACACATCCTGTCCCTTTGTTTGCAGGAACTGCAGTACCTTTTGTGAGTGTCTGGATTAAATATATTTGTGTATAATATTAAATTCTATTGGTATTACTAAGATTCTAGTACTTTCTCTGGCGTGCAGTCTTCCAAAAGGTTTATTTCATACGTTGGAAAATAAAAATACGCTGGAAAATAAATACCTGCTGTACTTGTTGAGCAGATACCATACTGAAATCAGAGATTGTGCTGTATTCACAGATATGATGTTTATCATGCTCTTGTAACACTTCTAAAATCAGCTTTGTTGATCTAATTAGGGTTATTTACTAGTTAAAGAACTAACTTGAGTGTAATATATTAACCATAACAGTGGAGGCAGAATTCCTTAGCATTCTAGATGCAACTACATAGGAAACAAAGGCATGTACAACTCTACTCTCTCACTTTCTTGGGCAGTGTGCAACTAAATTTTTGTCCTTATACCGCTTCTGACCATTGTTGCTTTCTCTGGTATATTACATGCAGCCTAATCAGTTGCATTTGATTTGGATTATGTTGTAATTATGTTTCTAGGGAGACTCGGCGAATGCTGGACAGGGTGGTTTATCAACCAGGGAATCCAGAAACTATAGTGTCGGTGGCACGCTGGTACCTCCTGCAACATCTGTATGCCAAAGATGATTGTGAACTAATAGATGTAAGATTCCATTTTATTTAGAATAATTTAGAATTTCAGTTTATTTACATTTAATATTACATTTGTGACTTGAAAGTGGGTAGAAGGAGGCTAGGGAGGTTCTGGCTTACCTGTTCCTAAGGTGCAATGTATAAAAGCACTATACTGAAAAAATGTACTTAGGTTTTTGAACTTGACACCAGTTTGTTTGAAAGTCTTCTATTCCTCCATGCAATAGTAATGAAATTAAGCAATGTAGTGTCTAGTCCAAACTTGCAAGAATTCTACTAGTGGCACTTCCGTAGGCATGAGGACCGTTTTATCAGAATTTTACCAGAATATTATAAACACACATAAAGATATTACTTCCCTCTGGCCTGGGTGTAACTTGTAGTATACCTGACCGAGAAGATCTCAGCGGTAGGATGCTGTATTTTGTGTATGGAAGAGTTATATCTGTAATGTTGCATTATCTGCAGTACATAGTAAATGGTGCAGTTTCTGTTCACAGTACTTCACAAATGGATTTGGCCAAATTTATACACCCACACTTGTAGTTTGAATCACTTTGCTACTCAAACTCTGAATAAACTCCTAATAATCTCCTCACTGCTGTCATTGTCACAATGAGGTTTTTGCCCATATTATTAACTGTTCCCTGGTGAATGTTGAATCCAATACAAAGTACATTTGAAGGTACAGCATATACAGTCTCAGTACTGACAAAATCCATACACAGACTTGCAGGTTCATTAAAAAAAAAAGTTAGAATTAATGATTTCAGGTGATCCCAGTATGTTCTCATTGCACTTCCTTCTGCAAAGTCATTTGTACTCCTACCAATGAGTATGATAACAATAATGACTAAAGATTTGCTTGATTCTACTTAATGGTTTTCCTTTTTAATATGCATAATGTGATTGGATTACAAGAGAAGTGCCAGAAGGTTAGGGAATATCAGGTTGTTGTGGGAACATTTTTAACTAATAGGAAAGTTCTAAATGTGGCATGTGAAAAAAAAAATCAAGGAAGTGTGAATTTAAGAGGAGGAGGAAAAAGAATATTGTGGCAGGCTTTTTAAGTAGCTTCAAGGAATTCTTCAGTTTGGCAAATGGAGATTTATACAAAGGTACTAGCAGGAGACAAATGTATGTCAGCAGGAAGATAGGTCTCATCTTGCACTGTTTGTTTAATTGCCAGCAGGTAATTAACTTGTCAAACTTAGTTTCAGCATCAACAAATAATGCTGTTAACAGAGCATTGGGAGTGACTGCAGGCTTAGCAAGTCAGTATAGTGTTGGGTTTCAAGAAAGCTGATATGTAATGTTGAATATTTTTCTATCTGGGCTTTATGGGTGAGATTATTAGGGAAACTGCCTCGAAAGAATACAAATACATTTGAGATTGCCAGTAAAATACTAGCAGTGAAATCTGAAATTCTCGATTTTTCATTGTTTGTTTCTCTATACAGGTGCTTATAGAAAATGCCAAAACTAATGGAGATGTTAGAGCTCTGGAACTAAATGAGAAGTTGTCAGCAAGTGCCTAGTATGGACTGTCTAAAGCAAAATAATCCTCCAGTCATCTGACTTAACTAGTCCACCTTGCAGAAACATATTTTATTTCTTTATGTCTGATTTTATTTCTTTCTGTTTCATCAGTTGCAACTTTGTCATTAGTTTTACTTTTTCTTGAACACAAGTAGGTTATTGTTGAGTTACACAACCCATAAAATCACACTTCATTTTGGAAAGAAAACCCGGAAATCTGCTTTTGTTTGCTTCTTCACTTAAACTTCATCAGTATTCACAACAGGAGTATTTGTATTTCTCCCTTGGCCACACACAGAAGTACAATATTAACTGCACCAGGCAGTGATGATGCCAGGTTTTCTTGGTGCAGAATCTTAAGAGTTAAGTAGCAGCAAACTTTTTTTCTCTCTTGGTAATTCAGCTGCTGACTTTGTATTTGGATGAATCATGACAGAGATTCTTAAGACATGTTACTCTGACTGTATGGGAAAATAAAAAAAATAAAGCAATGATCGAACCTGTTAAAGTTGCCATGAGGATTTTCACTCTGTTGAAGGAGTCATGATAGCTGTCCATCTTATAGTTTAAAGCTTGGTTAAAGTTTTTGTTCATCAGAGTCTTAAAATGGCTTAAATGATCCCATATTACAGGATAGAAAGGGCACTTCAAAGGCAAGCACTGGGACTGCATTGAACATACACTTGCTTTTGGAATCAGTAGTTCTGGGCTTGGAGAAAACAGGATGCTGAGCTGGAGGGTACATCTCTACAACCAGTCATGCACAGTGATCTCCAGCGAGTGTGCCACCGTCATTTTAACAGGAAAACTAACCTCTGTAGGCTGGGGCTTCTGCTCTGCAGAGATGAGTAGAAACCTCTGAATCCTTCCTTATCTCCCACACTTTCATTCTCCCACCTTCCTTAAAAAGATTATTTACTGTACATTTAGATTGATTGTGTTTCCCTTCACAGCCTGCTGTCATATAGTCTTGAACTATCAGTAACTGCAAATATTAAAGGGAATGTTGCAAAAGCTGAGTTTGTTACTGTCATTACTACCTGTAACTTTTTTTAGCTCGCTGCTATTAAACCGGGAAAAATTCTTGCAGCCTGTAGTTTGTATCCTTGGCATATAGCCTTGATTACATGTCCCACTGTAGTGTCACCACCAGCCTGATGGCAGCACGGTAAGCAACTGCCTGCCCCTCTGAATACCTTCTAAGTGAGTCTTTACTTTGTTAACACTAAACCTTAAATACTTACATTCTTGAAGAATGAATGACAACAGGCCAGAGAAATCAGCTAAGTAATGGTCAACTGTGAATATTCTGTATTAGAAAAAAAAAGCAATATATTGTTTTTTCCCTTCAGAAGACCATGAACTTAGTTTTACTGTGAACAGTGATGAATTCCATGCATAGGATAATTATACAGCCTAAAGTTGTATTATGTGCCCTGTAGGGAAAGAACCCCAAATCTCTACCACCTACTCAGTGTAAAGTTCTTAGGGAACAGGTTTAAATTTAAGCTTCTGTAAAACTAAACAACATGAAGTAAAAATTTTGATCTCCCTATTTTTTTAAGTGTCCCTACAAAACTGGCACCTTTTAGCAAGTCTGCTGTAGCATTGGAAAGACTTGTGAATTCATGCAGATTGAAGCAACCCTACATTTTATACTGTATATATTACTGTAGAGCTCAGAAAAGTATTCTACAAAGGCACTGTCTCAGTTTAGAAGACAAAATGTCTGTCAAGGAAGGTGGAAAGTCTTCCTGGACTAGAAAGAAACCCCTCTCTTCGACTTACAACTTTTGAAATTAAGAGGCTTCAGGCAAAAATGTAGAGAAGACAGTAGCAGTTATTTACTAAAAAAACATCCCAGAACAAACAACGACACTATGACCCAAGCTTTCAAAACAAGTCCTACTTCCTTTTTACAGCAGTGGGGGACCAGAAGGGGGACTGCTGGCAGGTTTTGGGACGCAAGTACTGCAGTGGCTCACTGGCAGTCAGCAGGGGGTGATGGCGGGCTCCACTGAGGCAGCAACTCCCGTGACTCTCCTCAACAACACTCTGCAGGTACTGCTAAAAAAATCAAACCATGTACACCAACTGCCAAAGCTGATTCCAACACCATAAAAGAAACCTGTTCCTGACCACCACTATCAAATTCAAATCCATTCACCAGGCATGACTGTCAAGACCTATTCAGCAGAACCCACCCAGAAGGTTTAGTCTGGGACAACATATTCTTAAATAGCACACAGATTTGGGAGAGGTTCAAGTTCCCAACACAAGTTAAACCCACAACTTTGCGAGTAAAGGTGAGATGCAGATACTAACCAGAAAACAGCCTTTTCTAATTTAAAAAAAAATCTAATGATTCTAGACAAGCTCAGATTCAGTGCTATGCTGTTTGCACACTTGCATAATATTGCTGATGGGACGATATTACAAAGGGAAAATCAAGGACTGGGAAGTTATAAAACTCCCTCAGCTTTTGGTCAGGTTTCTATGCACATACTCAGTGATTTTATAAAATATAGGGTTTTTTCTCCCTTCCAACCTTACCTCACACCAGGCAGGCCAACAGCATTAAGGAATAACCCCCTATGTTACATAGAGTTATCCTCTCACCCTACAGCACCAGCTGTCATCCTCACAGAACTCAGATTAAAAACAAAGATAATTTTGTCTCACAAACTCTTTTGCAACCCAAACAGAAAATAAGTTAAAATGTTTCACAGTCACTGATCTATTTCCACTATTTCCATAGTGCTTTCATATACTACTGTTCTCATGGAAATTTTAAAGATGGGCAATAGAGACACAAATTTAAAAAATTCATTACCAGGCAAACACAGAGACAATTAAATCTTTTTTTTCCCCCAGACTCCATTAAGTCAAACTGCTCAATTTCATGTCAGGTGCCCAGAAAATGAGAATCACAATTAAAAGGAATCTATGAAAAGCTGTTTCAATTGATTTTCATGCATAATTTCTTGAACAGGAAACTTCCTTACCCAAGCTGGCTTTACACCCACCAGGAGAGCACTTCTCCCTCTGCATTCCTACATCTTTCATTCCACATCCACTGACTCCAGAAAGACAAGTGGGGAATGCTACATAAATAGATACTAAATACAAAATAATTTTACGATTCAGAAGTGTGAAATACTTACAGAACTAATATCAGGTGAATTTTATATATAATCTCCAGCTGATAAACTGCTGATGGGATTAATAATGGAATACAAAGTCTCCCATTTCCCCATAAGTAATTCTTCTCAAAGAATGGCAGTGCATAAAAATGTTACACTTCCATTGCCCAAACAATAGCAATTCTGTTGCTCAACAGAGCCTTAATTCTTCACACTCAATCTCTCAGATTTAACACTTTTCAGGTTCAGCTCTCAATGTGGCTTGCAGTTTGGGAGTTTACACATGCAAATGATTGCACATGCAAATAAAGTATGTGCAAATACGAGTTGGTAGACATCCAGCCTGAGATTTTCAATGCTCAATTCAAAAATACAATGCTAAAATGTGTATACTCCATCCAATTCTTTAGATGTTTGCATGTACCTGAAGATAATTAGATAACAAAATACTACTGCTTTCATCTGTCATTTAAAAAGTTGAAATGTAAAAGAGTACCCAGAAAACATGGGCACTCAGAGCTCTGAAAAGATGTCTGTTGATTGACATTAAATTTCCCATCTGTCTTCTGTGCTTCAGGTGCTTTCACAAACTCTCAAAAATCAGTCTTGTTTGGGCTTGTGCAGGATCCTGTGCACCAGATGGCACTTTTATTGAACTTGGCTCTCAAGCAGCTGGCCACAAATTAATATGTATTTTATCAATGCTGTAAAAATGTTTATCATCTACAGTAATTCTAGCTGACCTTTAAAGTTTTTTACTTTTTCTTGCTAATCAGAATTTTCTCTCTCTCTGTAATACAATGTAACAAATGCATTTATGGATTTTGAAAAATTTGGCAGCAGAAAATATATTGTAAAACCAAGTGTATAAACATTGTATTTGCTATGAGTTTCTTATTGAAGCTATTAATGAAAAAAATGAAATCATAGTCAAAATTTTATTAGATAATACTATGTACAAGGGAAATACCTATTATTTTAAGTGTCTTTTCCACTGAAAGTATAGTGAGTAGTTTTAAAGTATTGGGTCTAAATTAGATATAGGAAACTAAATACATGAACTTCTCTGGGATTACACTGGAACATATATTCACATTTAATTGCCAGCTCCATTACTAAAATAAAAGCAGGTATCTTGGGGGTGCTTTTTTACAGTGTTGTTTCTGATATACCTTCTCTAAACTACAATATAAGAAAGAATTAACAGTAAGCTTTTGTGAATAACTACTGGATTCCCAGAAGGCAACCCTGCTGAATGTGTGGGAGTGGGTGCAGACAACACATGAGAGGTGTTGTCTCCTCTCTGACAAGGAGGAGCACTGTCTTTTATTATCCCCACATGACACTAGAGGTTTGTTCATCTAATACTTGATGCTGTCTGAACTACTGACAGGTAGGTTCTTGCTCCAGCATTATCTGCACTGGGATTAGCTCATCTCTGAATGTCCTCTAGCTGTTGAGGAGGCAGTTTCATTTACCTTTAAATCTGCCTCACATGTTCACATATTCCTAGTGAAGCTCTCAAGGTATGGAGGACCCAAGGATGAGAGATTACAGTGGGACTGGGGAGTGGATATGCTCTGAAGTTCTCCCCCTCAACCTACAAGATATGTTCACTGAGAAGCAAAGAAAAAGACTGAGCTCCCTCAGTACCAGAGTTTGCAAGGAGGAAAGCCTCTTGTCCTTTACGTGCTTCCTAACACCTCACCAGTGTGGGAAGGACAACAAGGTGATAGATAGTGTGGCTATGGAAGACAGTGTCCCTGTTGTGCAGAGAACAGAGCAGAGCATTGACCAAGGGGTTCATTCTGCACTGTATTAGAAGACAGGATTGCAAGATGGCACATTTGGATGAAAGCCTCCTTGCATCTGTGCTGTTTGTACCACGCAGTGTGTACTGCTGGCAACCGCTGGTGGGTGTTTCTCCTTGTGAAACCTGCACAGCAGAAGTAGCACCACATAGCATTTCCCACTGATATGTGACAATTCCTAACCTGAGTAATAGTCAAAGAAGCACGCCTCAGGTTTAAAGGCCCTGCCTTCTGCCACTGCTGACACATCCACCACTGTCTTAGCAGAGCTGAAAGAGACAGCATGGATTCTTGTTACCGTTTGAGCATTAAGGATAGGAATAAAGTTATCATTCCCTAGTCTCTGGGGAAGGCTCACAGTTATTTCTTCCTTTATTCTCCCCAATTCACTGGGTATGTGGTAATAGCAGGGACCACTACAGTCACAGGACGTCAGTGAATGTGGTGGTCATAACGTAGAAACATTGCCAGAAACAGTTTCTTCCTTCCTGCCTCCTTTCCCAAATGTGGTTTATGTTTGGATTAATGCAGTCTCAAGAGAGACAGATAACAAATGCAAACAAAGTAGTAGATCGTCTTGTTTATCCAGCGTGCAGGTGATCAGCAGCTCTGAAAGATGTAAGGAATGAGAAAAGCAGAAAAGCAACAAGGTAAACTCAGGAAACTGCTCAAGCATAGGATCTATGGCTACGGGAATGGGCAATGTGACAGTGGCATCAGTTAGTTCTGAAAGGTGGCCAGTTTTTTGGAAGCCAGAATAAAATAAAAGTAAAATAAAATAAAGCAATAATTAAAAAAAAAAAGGAACAAGGAAAAGAAGGAGCAGATCGTACTATTAAATAAACTGGTAATAACTGGTAATGACAGCTTAAAAGATGGCTAGAAAGAGGATTTTGGAGATAAAAGATGAAGAGATAATAATAGCTCTGGAGTGTCAGAGACAAATATCAAAACTTTGGGGCTGTGATTAAAATATTATTACTCTAGGACTCCTAAAAGGGGCCACTGTGGCTTGAAACAAAGGTTCTCAAAGCCTGGAAGGTAGCAGTCAAATAAGATTGCAGTTGAAAGGCTACATCAGAGCAAAAACTTTATTAGGATACATTCAATTAAAGCATAGTTATACACTTACAGAAACCTCTTTTGATTTTCTCAGTGCTGTCAGAAAATTGAAAAAAAAAAAAAAGAAAGTATGGAGACAGCCAAATTGAAAAAAAAAAAGACAAAAACAAAAAAATTGACAGAAACACCCAACTATTCTTTTATTTGAGTAACTTAACAGGCAGTTATAAGAAAGCAGCTGAATTTATGGACAAACAAGGCACAAAAACTTTCAGTTAAAATTAAGGATCAAGGCATTTTTCAACTTCATACTAGATAGCTTTCTATGTCCTTAGATAGGAAAACTGCCTAAAGAATATGACTCCTAGGAACAATCAGGCAACTATGTACAACCAGATTTATAGTTTGTAGCAGTGTAATATAGCTACTAAATTCAGTCCTGCCCCAAGAAATTAAAAATGTAACAACAGCAAGCAGCATAAATACAGACAATGGTTTTCCTAGAACAGAAATTTTGCAAAGGAGAGGGAAAATATTTATTTAGAATACCAATTACTGTCTCAAGAAACCCTCAGTAACCTCAAGGAAACAGAAAAATTTTTTAGGAAAAAAAGCAGCAATTAAGTGCTCTGGGAAATGCAGAGTAGATGGATAAACAAGGCAGGTCCAGGGCTAGTATAATGTCAGATCATAGTACGTTCAGATTGAAACACAGTCAAGAGATGTATTTGAGGTCAAACAACACAGAAAAGCAGACAAAATATGAAATAACTGAAGAAGGCTAGGCAAGATGTGGGTTTAGTATTGACACAATTATATCTCAAACTAATACTCTAGAAGAACAGCAGTCAAGAAATATTGCTTATTCTTTAAAACGAACTACTTGGCTCTGGTCTTCTATAAAGAGTAACGCAAGACCACACAATAAGCTCCAAAGACTGAAAAATGAAATATTTATACTCTGTGTCTGAAATCACTGTGGTCTAGGGAAGAACTTATTCTGGAAAAGACAATCTGTACAACAGATGTACAAATGTAAGATGCAAGCTGTGTGTTCAGACCCAGAAAGACTCTTGAGTTTATATAGATTTTCGTTATTACTAATACAGAATTTACTGCTTTCTATTTATTCTTTATTACTAATTCCTGAATAGAAGGAAACCAAAGGAGCCATTTGTATGAAACTATAATTGAAGGAGCTTGACATTTTGATAAAAGAAGAGAAAAGACTATGTGATTCAGATAATATATCGTTATCGTTTCAAAATCCTTCATGCAATTTTTTCTCTCACTTACCAACAGAGAGGTTTGGGGAGCTGAAGTGCCGGGACAGATAACAAGGGGATAGATGATAGCTCTGCATTACCACTTGATGGCTGGGGATGGTGGGGGGAGAGAGATACTTTTTTCCTGGTACTGGCCAAAATTCTCTGCTCAGGCTGCTCTGCAGGTGTGAGCCACTGCTTGCTGGATTGGTGCAAGCACTTGGAGCGAGCTCCCTTGGCTCGACCATCCAACTCCATGAGCCCTGGCTTGTTCTTCGGAGAGAGAGAGAGCAGTCACTGCTACCTGGATTTGCTGCAGACTTCCTGAGGGCCGACACCATTTGCAGGGAGTTGCTAGGCCCCCACTCCCCCAGTGCTTTTAGACAAAGGACAAGGAGTGTCTACACTGACCACAGGAAAGGTTTCAGGACATCCCTCTGACCACTATTTTCCTATGTGAGTTTTTTTGCAGAACCAGCCTTGCCAGAGCTCTTTTGTGACTGCTGCCTTCCGAAGGGTGGCATCACCTCCTGCTGTCCGTAAATAAAACTGCATCAGGGCAGATAAGGAACTTAATTTGTTTGAAAGTTTTGGTTATAGTGTTGCTGTTTGATCTGTTCTGGTTTTGGTTATATATATTTGTAGTTAAGAACTGTTATTCTTTTCTATACATTTTCTGATTAAAGTCTTTTAATTTCAAAGCAGTTTTTGGGAAGAGGCCCCTTCCTACTCCAGATAGACATATCAGTTTTCTTTTAAACTGAGACATATATATATTTACATGCAAGATCCAAACGATTCTCCAACCAACTTTTTTGTTTCTCACTCTTCCTAGTGCCAGCGCTAGGATGGAGAAGGAAATGAAGGAGACCACAGGAATCCTCCACAGTCTTTCATTTCAACCGGAATTGAAATTGCTCATTGTCTTGCTGGATTCCAGTGCCACTTGCAGAATGAGGAGGCACTTATAGATATGAGCATTGTCAAGTGAAAAAAACCTCTATAATGCTTATACCTCCTTGGGATATTGAGAGCTTACATAACAAGAAGGCTGTTAGGAAGGGAATGATTTTGAGCAGAGACGACCTGTGAATAAGCAAAAGTTTAAGAGAGGAAAAAAATTAGTTTCTCTAAATTTGTTCGGTGGTAGTTGAAATAGGTGAAGTGTATTGACCATAAGGATCAGTAAATGTTCTGGGTATTGCAACATTTGGAACTCTTACTTATAGTGCATGTGGTTAGTTCCTCATATTTCTACAGGGGCAACAGGAGACACCTGAAAGAACTAGCAGAAAAGGAAAGTGGATACCATTGGTGATGCTTCAACATAGATTTAAAAGTTGCCATGGACTACTGCCAAAAAGATTCAGTCTGAACATGCAAGATACTTATCTTATCTTATCTCTAGATGAACATACAGAGATGCTTTTTTTTGTCAAAGGGTAAAAATACAGAACACTGACAGAGTAAAAGAGTTAATCCTTGTAACTATAAAAAGAAGATTTAAAAGAGGTATGATGTTAAGATAGCTTAGGAGCCAAGCAGAATTTAAGGATGAGTTGGCAATAGAAGATGAATATGAAAAGTGTTTAAAGTTTTAAAATATTATAGATTAATGGCCAAATCTGTATTGTTATACCCAAAAAACCCTGTAACTGGTTAAAAATCCTCTACATTAAGACAATGAAACATTTTGTGACACTAAGTTGCGATTGGCTCTGTGATATGCTATGTTTAGTTAAATTAGAGAGCAGGAGTATAATTACCAGTATAAAATCCAGGAAGAAATGTACTCATTACTGTGTAGCTGTGGGTGAAGACAGGACTTGTAGTACTGGGTGAAAATAGGACTTGTAGTACTGCCTATAGCTAAGATTGCCTGAAGCTTCAAATCATATGACACAGTTTCAATGCTTCTAAAATTACAAAGCTCTTAGCTATTCTGGAGACAATGTTCTATACTGGATTTCTTGTCTCATGTTGAATCTCAGTTAGAAAGTTTCAAGTAAAAATATTTTAACTGTAGAGAAGAAGAGTTATAGAGTATGTGTTTGTCTGTATAATATGAAACTACTTACAGCAGGTTGGGGACAAATTATCTGAAATACTGTTTATCATGCCAAGATTTGAATTTCATTACTGGGTTGCCTATGTTCCATTGTAAATGTGGAGATAAAAACAAGCAAAAACCAACATTTGAGAGAGTGTACTTAAAAATTGTATTATAGACAAGAACTTTGCCATCTGAAACACAAGTCAGATGAAAAAAGGAAAGACAAATCCATAATAATTTATACTGAAGAAACATTGAGAAAGAACAAAGCAAAATGACATACAAATGGTGTTAAAAATGTGGGGCCAGGCTAGACCAAAATCATGCTCAACCTTTGAGCTAAGGCCATCTTCAAATACTGCCTTCAAAACTGTCTGGTAAGTAATTCAAAATATTACCATCCTTGCTGTATTTTATATTCTGAATGATGGGAGAAGTATTTCAAAAGGAGGAGTTAGCTGAAAAATTAAATGTCTTTCTAAACATAAATACCTACAGAGAATGACCTAAATATTAGAAGCAATAAAGTAACTTTTTTTTTTTCCCCCCCAAGAAATAAGCGAAACCACACCAGTTCTAAGATTTTTATTTGATCTAAATAACTGGAGAAATCTTTGTGTCTTTGGATCAGTACTCAGAAGTGTTACAAAATATTTCTTTTTTTTAAAAAAACCACAGTGCTTAGCATTCAGTGGTATATTTGTTTTAGCAGTTTAAATTAAACTAATTAAGAGTAATGACATATATAAATAGAAGAAATACGGTTCTGAGGAGACCAATAGTTGCTTTACCCAGAAAATCTTCTTTTTTTGACATGTATAATCTATACATTGGAAATAAAAAAACCTCTCCTTGGTTTCCTGTTTGAAATACCAGATCATTCTTGTTTGTTTGTTTGTTTGTGTTTATGTTTTGTTTTAGCTTACAAAACTTTGAAGCAATACAGTGTAAACAAATATTTTCAGATATTCTTATTTTATTTCTAAGCCTAATAAAGGTTTATTTGTACATTTAGAAGTGTCATTCTCATCTGTACAGGTGTTAAATCCATGTTTTTGTTAAACATTGAGATTTCTATTTGAATGCTCCTTGAAGTCTTACTGTGATCTTTCTGTCAGGTTCTGCTTCAACTTTAATAAATGAATATAACTCAGAGAATTCAATGTGCAGAATGACTCATTTTGTTGTAAAACTGTTTATGGTGAACTGATTTGAATTAGTTCTAGAATAATCTCACTCTGCATGTTGCAGCACAGAGATATACTGCCTTCTCATCCCAGATGGACTTCACCTCCAGGACAATGAGTATATCTGTAACTAAAAAGCCTAAGCAACTTTGATCCTACTGATGCCTAAAATCCTGGAAGATAGGCACTCAGAGAAAACATTAATGGAGAAAGATAGACAATACCTTTATTGGGAGTTTGGAGGCTTTGAGGCCTCTGCTGGGCCTACAAAATGCGCATTGTTTCAACAAGGATCTCTGCATCCAAAAATCCCTGAAGAACCCCGCCCTCAGAAAGGTTACAGTTTTTATATTCCTCCTAACAATTAACATATTAGATATCTATAACCAATCATCATTTCAAATTCTCTCAGTGGTCCACCCATCAGTGTCCTAGGTTATGTCCCCTGCACCACCTCCAAGGGTTTCTGGGCTCTTCTATTGTTTTGACTTCAAGTTATTTTGCAGGTGTCTCTGAAAAACATCATGACCTTCAGAAAGCCTGAGAATGTGTGAGGGAATCACTTTAGCAATTTCTAACACCACTTAATATGTGACCAAGGAAACCTATACTTCTAAAACTCTAAAAATCTACAAAATACACACCAAATCTTAGGCATTACTATTATAAGCAAATCTACTGGCTGGTTGGAAAAAAAGCAGGAGAATTAGACAGATTCAGAAATTATGATGTAATGACAGAATTTTAGTGTAAGGAAAGCTTATGCTGGCTTATATGGAAGAAGAATCAGGCTTGACAACATGTTACTTCAGACCACTCAATGCGTGGGTCATAAAAACAGTGCAAGGCAGATTGAGGCTTGCATACACTCCTCCTAGATGATGAGCAACCATGTAGTGTTGTAGTTGCAACGTTTGTTTCTGCAGGTAATATATCTATACAAACAACAAATTTCTGGGGTTTACTTTTTTTTCTTTTAAACAGGAAAATGTGATCACTTGGGAAAAGAGCTGTCATTTAAAGATATCTGAGTAGTTCAGTATTTTGACAAATAAGTTCTTCTGAACACAATGTTGTAGTCCTTTATACTGATTGGCTTTGTGAAAAGAGTATTCATTTTAACAGAAAACACTTTACATGAAAAGCTGCTTATTTTATGTTTTAATTGTAATGTGCAAATAAAAAGAGTGAAACATAAGACAGATGTGTATATTGAAACACTTCCGTAGTCTTTTTCACTGTCCACAATGTTGATGAAGAACAAAATTCACCTTTTATTCTTTTGATTACTGCTCACTGAGTAAACCCATTACTTACAAGAAAGCAGAACTTTTGAAAAGCTTCCATTTTAGCACATTTCTTCTTTGATGCAAAGATGTAACTTCAGGAATTCTGGCATATATGCTTCCTCCAGACCTTGAGCTTTGCTACATCATGCTTTTGCTTTTAGGTAGTTAGAACACGAATATTTAGATTCACTTACAGGGATCAAAGTAGGCTGATTTATCTGTATTTTTTTAAGTTCCAAAATATATTTTTCATTTTTTCCCCTATGAGTTTCTTCGGCTTTTTCTGGTCCTGAAATGTCACTTATCTGACAGGATTCATCAAAAATAGTCTCCAGTGGTTCAGAGGTTATTTGGCTATTTTCTTAAATACTCTCTGTTGAATTCCCAAGGCACAAATGACTCAAAAGTACCCATTTTATCTCAGTACTTTTAATTTGAATCCTTCCAGTTCCGTTCAGCAAAAGATGTACTGTCAAAAGCCTGGCTGCAAACTTTTTTTGGAAAGTTGAATACAGATGGCGAAATCGTCAATGGTGTGAAGCAGTGTCTTTTGAAAAGAAACCCAAAACTATAATACATAAAGGTACGGCTCACTGTACACCAGAAGATTTCTTTTGCTTGCTTGTTTCATGGAACGTAAAGACTTTTGCGGAAATCATCCTGCTGGTATTATTTTAATTTTTAAAAAGATACTTTAGATAGCTTTAACCATCCAAAAATGCAGTGATGGGGCTACTAGTACAGCATGCTGTGGTGAGAAAACATTTTTTTTTTTAATTTAAAAAATATGAGAGTGGCAGATGCCCGTATCAGGCGCGTCCTGCCAGGCATTTTGCGCCCACCGCTGCCGAAGGGCAGAGCCAGTGGGGAGGTCGGTATTTTCATGCTGCGTTTATTGTACCTGCACGAGCAAATCAGACTGAAGCTTCCCTCCAAAGAGAAGCTCAACTGTGGCTTGGAGACGATGCCTGCCTGGTCGGGGAGCCACCTCACGTTCCCACCTTCACACAGGGGTCTGGGTGTGCCCCGACCCCAAAGGTGACCGCAGATATCACAGAGCAGACACTCCCCCAGCCTGGCTCCCTGCAACGCTCTCCGGAGCCGTCTGTCCTCCAAGCCTCCCGTATGGTGCAGCCGTCTCCAACGCAGAAAACAGATGGGGAGGTGGGCAGATTAAGCCCTCTCACGTGTCTGTGTCCTCATGTGCACTGCCGCACACATACACAGGCAAGCCGCCGCTCCCTTTGCACCTCGCCGTTAACTCTTCTGTCGGGCTCCGCGCCACCTTCCGCCACGGAGGGGCCGCCCAGGGTGGGGGCCCTAGGGCAGCAAACCTTGAGCCAGGGTGGGGGGTTTCCTCCTTTCTTTAGCTTCCACGTCAGCGCTGCAGCTGCAGCCTCCCCCGGTCGCACCACGCCGAGTGGAGGGCGGCGCGGCCGAACCCTGAGCTCGTTCCCGGCGGAACCCTGAGCTCGTTCCCGGCGGCGGACGCTCCCCCGCTCCGCTCCGGAGGGAAGGCGCCAGGCTCCGTCGAGCTCTGCTGCTGCTGTCGGTGCCACCGCCCTCGTCGCAGAAGAGGGATGGAGCCAGGTAAGGAGCCCCGGGTGACCACGGGGAGAAAGCCCAACGAATCTGCGTCGGTGGTGTCCTTCCAGGGCGGCTGTGGAAAAACCTGCAGCTGGGAGGTAAGCGCCGCACTGCGGAG
Organism: Anabacerthia variegaticeps; assembly: GCA_035583185.1. NCBI lineage: Eukaryota > Metazoa > Chordata > Aves > Passeriformes > Furnariidae > Anabacerthia > Anabacerthia variegaticeps. The sequence continues at coordinate 3,201,970 of JAWWEW010000088.1, read as the reverse complement.
CCTCCCGCTCCGTGGCCGTCGATCACCGAGAAGGGGGACCTGCCGCCCGGCGCCAAGGGGAGCGGCTGTAAGCGGCGGCGGCAAGTGCCGGACCGCATCTTTTCGTCCCCCCAGCCCAACCTCTGCTGTCCGGCTCCACCCTGCGCCGCCTGGGGAGCAGCTCCTTCCCCAGGGCGAGGTGCCACCGCCGGCGATGAGGGGCTGGCGGGCAGGAAGGAGGGCCGTCGTCCCGGCGTGCAGCTGTCACACCAGAAGAGCTCCTCGCTGGCTAGTACTGCCTGTATGGGGCAGCTGCTGCAGGGCTCGCCCCCCGCCGGCCGGGATCCGACTGCGGCGGGGGCGCGGTGAGTGCTGGCCCCCGCACCCCTTCGCGGAGCTGCCCTGGTGGCCCTTTACGTACTGGGTCAGAGTGGAGGGGCCGGGCGGGAGGGAAGGTCCCCGGGAAGGGCAGGCAATTCTAAGCAATCATCCACTTTTCTTCAGGAATAGTTGTTTAATACTTATTATTATAAATTGTCTTCTGTCATAATTAGGGAGAAATGAGTAGCTGAAGTAAAAGGCATGCTATATGCGTTGTCAAAAATAACCTGTCTGAAAGCATTTGGCTGTGTATGTGTGCTTGGGGTCTTGAGTGGTAGTTCTCTGACAATGTGCAAGTGTCCCTTGAGGTCAGTGGGACTTTCATGTTCGAATGCAGAGTTAGGAGTTCACCTTTACAAGCACGGTACCTAGATCTAACTATATGTGAAGTTCACAGGGTTACTTTGGTGGTAATCATAGTCCTGACTGGAAACTGAGGTGGTTATTCATTGTATAATACTTGTGAATGTTTTACATCATTGCTTATTGATATGAGATTAGTGGGACAGGTATCTGTGAAGTGGGCATTTCCCTGAAGTAGTTAGTCCCTTCCTTCCCACAACCCTGGCTCAGAAAAATGTATTGCTCATTTTAATATTTTCGTTTGAGACTACAAGATATTATTGTGTTTTAAAGACTGCTACATCTATCAATAAACAAATATGAAAATGTGGAATTTTCTTTTCAGAATCACAGGATCATAGAACATGCTGAGTTGGAAGGGACCCACACGGATCATTGAGTCCAACCCTTAGCCCTGCACAGGACCATCCCCAAGAGTCACACCACATGCCTGAGAGTATCATCCAGATGCTTCTTGAACTCTGGCAGGCTTGGTGCTATGACCGCTTCCCTGGGGAACCTGTTCCACTACCCAGTCACTCTCTGGGTGAAGAACCTTTTTCTAATTGCCTTAACCTTCCCTGGCACAACTTCAGAGGGCCATTTCCTCAGGTCCTGTCACTGGCCATCACAGAGAAGAGATTAGTGCCTGCCCCTCTTCTTCCCCTCATAAGGAAGTTGTAGACTGCAGTAACTTCCCTGAGTCTCCTCTTCTCCAGGCTGAACAAACCAAATTACCTCAGCCGCTCCTCAAAAGGCTTCTCTTCAGGGCCCTTCACCATCTTCTTTCCATCTGTCTTAGTTTAGGGGAAAACTAAGGTGTCTATCTGGACTACGCAGAGGGTTCTTCTCAAAAACCATCACAACCTTTGAAATTAATAAGCTTTAATAAAAAATGTATAGAAAAGGATAAGAGTTAATAAATAAAAATGTATATATATAACTAAAAACAGGACAGAACAAAACAGCAACAACTTAACCAAAACGTTTAAACAACTTGAGTTCTCTCTGTGCTCCGTTCAGTGCAGTTTTATTTATGGATAGCAGGAGATGATGCCGCACCTCAGAAGGCAGTGCCCGCGAGGGTCACTCCCCGGTTCCGGAGAGGCGAAAACAAAGGGTAGGGAGAGAGGCTGGCTCCAATAACTCACGTGGGAATGATGGCCACAAGGATGTGATGAAACCTTTCCCGTGGGCAGTGCAAGGACCCTCTCCTACTGTCCTTTGTCTGAAAAAGGAAACAAGTTGCGGGGGGCGGGGAGCAGGTAGGTAGGGTTTAGCAGCTCCTCTGCAGGTGGCGTTGGCCCTCAGAAAGCCTAGCAAAATCCAGGTAGTGGTGACTGTCCTCTCTCCCAAGGACAGCACAGGGCACCCAGAGTTGAGGGCCAAGGCAAACGAGCTCCCTCTAAGATGCTTCCACCAGCCTGGCAAGCGGTGCCTCTCCCACCCCGTCCCCACTTTCCCCAGTCATGAAGTTGGAATGCAAAGCAATCAACTACCCTTTTTGTTAGTTGCTCATGGGGGATTGGATGTTAGCTCCCAATCTTCTCTGTTGGTAAGGGAGAGAAAAATTCCATGAAAGATTTTGAAACTGTAACACCCTCCTTTGGACACCCTCTAATAGCTTCATATCTTTCTTATATTGTGGTGCCGAAAATGGCACACAATATTCAAGGTGAGGCCACACCAGTGAAGAGCAGAGCAGGACAATCACCTCCATCAACACCGGCTGTCGATGTGCCTGATGTCTCCCAGGACACGGCTGGCATTCCTGGTTGCCAGGGCACTGCTGACTAATATTCAGCTGGCCATCAACCTCCACATCCATTTCTGCAGACCTGCTTTCCAGCATCTCATTCCTCAGTCTGTACATTCAGGGTTGCCCCATCCCGGGTGCAGAGTCTGGCATTTTCCATTGTTGAAATTCATATGATCAGTGACTGCCCAGTCCTCTAATTTCTGCTGTTGTGTTCAGCAAAGAAACGGCGTATTTATTTGCAAAACATGTCAATTGTTATTTAGTTATGGGGGTATTACTGTTGTTTTGAGCAAGGTACAGTCAACATTTGGAAAGAATACTGCACAATCAAATAAAAGTACCCAGGCTTTCTAATACTTGCCTTTAATTAGCAGGATTATGGTCCATTCGTCCAAGCAGTTTCTAGTATTAATAGGGGCTGTGCCTGCATACCAAACCTGCTGATTTTGATATTAAAAAAGCTTGTTTGTGTCTTGGTGGAGTTTGCAGAGCTGCTGGTCATGTTTGTTTTGGAGGGATGATTTGAAATAGAATAGCTGTTCTGCTATAGCATAATGAGCACATCCACTGTTCTTATCTCTAAAGGTTTAATCTCACTTAGGTTATTAAATCTGTTTAATTCATCTCTGTTATTAAATTTGTTTGATTCACTAGCTTCACTGAGCTGTAGGATGAGCTATGAGATAGTTGTGAAATGAGACTATGACTATAAAGCATTGTTGGACTGTCTTCAGGTATGCCAGGTACTCATCAGTGAACTGTTAACACAGCAAGTACCTTCTATTGTGAACAGCTGGAGTTTTCAGTGTTGTTCAGGAGTCAGGTCTTGCATGCTTACAGGCTGCACCCTACAAAGTAAGATCCTTGCCTAACCTCAGTCGTAGCATTTACACCCCTCTGAATATTTGAGATTGCACATCTGGTTTGGAATAACTTGGATTTTTTAAATCCCAGTTTTACTTATCATAGCAGAGACTTTTCAGGGATGTCTGGATTTTTGTTTCCCGGCAGCCTTATATGTCCAGAGATCAAAAAATATCTATAAAATAGCAGAATTACAAAAAAGAGATTAAATTACCTAAGTGTAAAACAACATAAAATTTCAAGTTGCTTTAAATGTATTTAAAATTTTATTGAAATACAGGGCAAGCAGATGCTACTGCTTCTTTTGGATCTGTTGAATTTTTTAGCAAGTCTGTACACAAAAAGACCTGCTAGATATTTTAAGGAGCATGGTGGGGAGGAATAAAATCCTACAAAACGTCATTTTTCTTGTGCTTTTAAACTGAAATAATACAGTTGTAAGAAGTGCATGAGATAGCGGATGAGAAGATTTGCAATGTAAGTTTCCCTATTCTGTGGATTTTATCTTGAAATATAATTTTTGGAGTAATCAAGACATTTAAATTTAATTTGAACTCATTAAAATGTGGTATAGTGTATTGCATTGGGCATGGACAATCTAGCTAGCTTTTTCAGCATTGAATAAAGCTTCTGTTATAATGAATAGGATTACTATCTGGATTTGAGTAGAGGTGCACATGTAAAAGTGGAGTCTTATGCAAGCAGTACCTGTTCCACACTGAATACTGATCTAGTTCTTTGCTAAGCCTGAATACTTTGTGGAGCTGTCTGTGAATATTTTTGGGAAAAGCATCATAGCAGGAAACTTAGCTTCCTTTTGAAGGATAGCCAAAGTGTAAATGTGTATTTTCAGGACAAAGAAATGAACACATGTACAGTTAAACATCATCCTTCTTCCATTTTCCAAAGGCTGTGGCAGCTTTCCTTGGCCAGACCTTCTGTACCTCTCCACATGGGATCCAATGCCCTTCATGTAAGTGAGAGCTGCTGGATGTTTGGTGCATCCTTGAGTGAGAGGGGGGGTGATTGAAGCCTTTTGGGGTGTCCTATGGGCAGGACAAGAGTCCTGCAGAGGAAATGCTTCACAGTGCTTCTGGTGTCTGAGTGTTACTGCCGTGCCCTGAGGCAGTATGACAAGGGTTTTTCCACTTGCCCCTTATAATTTGCATCTCCTTGCCAGCTGGAGCTCGAATATATCCAGCAATGCCTGTGCCAGCGTGGCCTTTCTCTTGAATGTGAGACAAAGCTTTATTTGGAAAGTTTTTTGCTACTTGCATTTGTCATAGTAATGTAGCGCAAACTAGGAGGCTGGAAATATCCCTGTTTCTGAAGATTTGCAATAATAAAGATAGTACAAGTGTTTCACAGCCTTATTCAGAGAACATGGGTCTGGGCATATGCGATGTTGAATCAGCAGTGAACATGAAGAGGTCTTAGGGCTTAGGGAGAGGATTCATGACTGGAGGTGCATCCAGGTTACAGCCTGGCTGACACAGTGAGAACCCTTGAGGGCACTTTTCTGCAGTGGTTTTTCTTGCAAGATAATGGTCTGATAACAACAAATTCTGTGACTTCTTAAAGTATGTTCAGGTTGATCCATTACGCTGAAAGACTGACAGGTTCTTTACCCCTTCCCTCAATGTCTGTTTCCAATTTTGTGACTGTGTAAGTAAATTGGAGATGTGGAAGGGCTCTGGGGTTGTTGCAGAGGGAAGAGTGGGGTCTGACTAGGGCTGCTTCTCAACCTCTAGGTTCTTAGCCATAGGAAGTCAAAGTTTCATTAGTTTTTGTGAACATAGACCAATTGTTTCATTAGTAAATGTCCTGCAGGCCTACATTTATGGCTCTTGAGAGTCAGGGAAAACAATGGGTCTAGATTATATAACAGACTGATGCCAGAGAGATGAGACGAAGTGTAAAACTGGAGATAACATCCAGATACAGGGTCTCTCCCATTCTCACAATAATGTATAACATAATAAAGTTGGTGTAAGAATGTGAGCTGTGTGGCATATGAGAAGGATCTGCAGAAAAAAGGGGAGTTTAGTGGGCTGAGTTGTATGAGGAGAGGTTCCACTTTCAGGGCAAGGTGCATAGTGTTGTATTGAGATACTGTGAAAGAAAAAGGGAATAGTAGTGAAAAAGGAGCAGAGGTTGAGCTGTGAGGAAGCCTGAAGACAAAAGAATTTTGAATTTGGGGTGAAGGGGAATGCAGAGCCAATGCAAAACAGACTGGCATACTATGCATGTTTCTCTGCCTATACCAAATAAATCTGTGTCTGGCTTAGAGCCATTAGAGTCAGTTAAGTTCCACAAGGGAAAACTTTGTAGTACAGTAGTTGGCTTGTTTTGAGGTCACTGTGTGCTAGTAGTAAATCATTACTCACCTCTAGGGAAAGGAGGGACCATCCCTAACCTCCTTTTAAAAAAAACAAAAGTGTCAAGCCTCTTCTGTTCCTGTGCATATTTAAATAGCCTCTACAACCTCTACATGGTGCGGAAAGATTGAATGTGACTTTGGACTTTTTTTTGTCCCTAACGGTACCTATTTATGTAAATGTTAGTCTACTGGGTGAGGTACCATCTTCCTTTCCAGCCCATACACAGAGACAGAAACCTTCATCTCCAGAGAGACGTTCACAGCCTTTTACATCTTGATCAGCCTTTGTCATATAGTTAAAATGTAAACAAGTTGATTCAAGATTCAGACTTGTTTACTTTGGTATGGCAATAATTGCCATTGTTGAGAGATGTGTTTGAAGGCAGTCCCGCTTGCTGCTCTTCATATCAGTTTCCCTTCTATATAACCCTCAATTTGTTTTCTCTCTACAGAAGTCTTTAGGCTGCTTGAATGATTACAGTTTACCAAAAGCCATATGCTCAAAATCCCAAGATGCAGAAGGTGTTCAACATAAGTAGAACCTGAACAGATTTTCATCAGAAAGTAATACTATCTGTTACATATTATTTAATATTTTCTTCTCTCTTTATTAATTACTTTCTGGAAAAGTATTCTCTCCAGACATTCATGTGTTGTTGGTTGACAATCACCTTTCTATTTTGTAGCCCTTTGGGGATCTTGCTATTTCAGGAGGGGAACATGGCTTAAGACTCCTTATGCTTTCTGGCCACACAGATCAAATAAGCATGATTTATGTCAGGAATGATCTCATTTGTAGGAAGCAAAGTAATAAGAGTACTGTGCTTGTAGCATGACTTCAGATCAGGTTTTGTACCATTTTTTAAGAATTGTCAGGTGTTATTGTATAATAATGAGACTCTGCAATGTCATTGGTGTTCTTGCTGTTTCAGCATTGCTGTCTGATTTATTTTGTGTGGTAACTGGAATGTAATACACTATAAGCATCAAGGATTATTTGTAAAGATGAAAATGTTAAAAATGAAACATACTAGAAGTATCAATTTTAGTAATTTTTTTATTTTCTAGCTACATTTTTGTGTGCTTTTAATAAAATGATTAGATATATTTATCAGAAGTATTTTGGTAGTTGGCAATTGTGCACGAAGATGACAATATGAAAAAATACAGCATGTTATGCAACTGTGCAGCTAGTTTCTATAATATTTAAAAAACTAAAGCACGTTGATAGTTTCAGTCCAGCATTCAAAGATGAGTTACACTGTCTTTAGGTCTCGTGCTTTTTATTTCTTGCTTTTTCTGGTATTCTTCCTAAAGACACATGAAGTAGTTTGAAATGAGCTGGGGATGCTGTGAGTTATGGTTTTCTGTAAATTCTTTATCTATTGAATAAACGGGAATAGGGAAGCAAAAGAGTAAAGGTTGGGAAAGGAGCTATGGACAAGATTGAAGTAGTTAAATGCTGACATGCAGAATATATCTTACATTGTTTCAGAGTTCCTAGAAAGTGTTTCACCTTTTTTCTGTATGCTGAAATTGGAGTACCTGAACTCTGATTTGCACCTGTGCCACAGGGTTCATTGCTCCAGAAAAATTCTATCCATAAAACATGGATATCTTGATTCTTCACAGGATTTCTCTGCCAATAACACGGTGAAAAAATAGTTCCTGATTGCCTATAGTATAGCACTCACCAGGAGGTAAATATCAAAGAATATATTTGAACTGGCAACTTGTTTTGGCCATTCCTTTCTTTGAGAGATTAATATACCATAGAAGTGTTTGAAGGTATCCCATAATTCTACAATGAGGAATGTAATTTTTTTATGCTCTTGGCTACAGTAGATGATAAAGTTTTATTGCAAATAGAGATAATGATAAGTCATTCTCTTATTAGCATACTCTATAGTATGAATTATAGTTCTTAGTACCATTTTAAAGGCTTATTTCTTTATGATAGGAGACCTTCCTTTGATTGCAAATTGAGGAAAGTGTATGCATTTCAGTTGTGTTGAAAAAGCACCAAGTTACTAGAAGATGCTTTGCCGTTAATAGCGTGTCGCAAGTAAGTTAAGACGTGCATAAAACTTGTAAAGGCAGCTGTAGAAATCTGTTTACTTTAGATAATCTGTGGGGGAACCAGCAAAGGACTTTGCCGAGTGGAAGGATCAGAACACTGGAAAAAGTACAGAACCTAAGAAATCCATGTTAAAAGAAAGGTTTTATCGGCTTTGGACTCGACAGGTGCAGGGTGGACCCCAAGCTGCTGTTTAAAAGTTCTTTTGGTG
>JAWWEW010000088.1:3150513-3168840 GCA_035583185.1 Anabacerthia variegaticeps | reverse complement strand
GGCCAATAAGGGAGCAGGAGGACCAAAACCCAGTGGGGACCCAGGAATAGGGAATGACAGGGGGTACATCCAATAAGGTCGGGAGGGGGGCGGGGCTGGATACCCGGGAAAAAGGAACGCTCTTTTTTCATGTGTGCAGGGGGTTCTGGGGATTACAATCTAAGCAGGGGAAAACCTGTACATAAAAGACACAAGTAATGTTGAATTATAAAGTCTCTGGTCCTTTGGAAGTTGTGACAGCGCTGGTCTTGTATCCAGGGGCTTCTTTTTCCATGATGTATAGTCTGGATAATCCTCTGTCTCTGTTTCACATGTACTGTGGCAGAAGTCTTTCCCAACAGTCCTCGGCAGTCACAGGATCATCAGGAGACCTGTTGACTTTCACATATTGCAGCCACAGTTTCCAAGAGGAATTGCTGGGAGGACAATGGAGAAAGTTAGGACTGTACTGGCATATCTTCTCTGACAACTCCTTCTGTATGCTGTTGTCCTGTATAAATATTTTCACCCTTTTCCATCATAGTGAGTCATAGTGAGTGCTACAGCCTCCTCAACTACACCTGAGCTGCCTCCAGTAAGGGGACTTAGGTAGAATGCCAAATTATTCAATTTAGAAAACCAAAACACATATGTGAAATGCTTCAAAAGTGTGAGCTCTTGTTACTGTAGTGTCAGGCAAATATTGCTCTACAGTGGCAGTATCCAGTTGTCAGAGCAAACACCATAAACCAGATTTAATATGACAATTATAATGATAACACACAGGGCATAAGGTAGAGTAAATTTCCCAACTACAAAAACTTTGATTAGGTTCGCCTAGAATTAAAATATCTGAAAATGTAAAATCTCATTGATAGAAAGTTGTGTTTTTTCATGTTACAGTCATTATCAGTAGCAGTCAATTTACAAGACCAGTTTAGTCACAATAAGCAAACATTAAGAAGGAATCATCAGGATCCAAGTGAAGGCATTTTTGTAGCTCAGTGTCTATATGTTGATAACTTCTGCAAGGTGTCATACTTTGTGTAGTTTCTAATATAGGAAAAGCATTGCAAATGCCTATGACTGTCCCTTGATTTTTTTCATCATGTTGTACATAGAACTAGCAGCTGTATCTATTTACATTCTTGATCTTTACATGTTTTATCCAAGCCATGCAAGTGTCCTAGAAAGTGGGGGAGAAGAATTCTGCTTACTTGAATTTGCAGCAGTCATTTGCAACACTGGCTTTGATTCACTTTGCTATATTTGTACATCTATCTTCTGTTCAGCAATGGAGACTGTTGTTCTTTCCTATATTCTTTCACTAATTTCTTCCTTGATATTTTATTTAGAGCTTCCAAGCTTAAGTTTTCTTTCGATAGAGATGCCTTTGTAGGACATAAAGGTTCATTACTGATTTGCTTTTTAAAACCTTTTAATAAGTTTGTGTTAGGCATACTGTTCTATTTCTGTCTATTGTATTCAAGGACCCAGAGAAGCAGTGTGTCCTAGTGGTGTTTGTAACAAGAAGTCTATGTGCATGGGCACAAGCACATGCCAGTGAGTGAGGTGGGGCTTTGCAGGGTCTGAGGGCTGATCAATGAAGAAGTGAGATTGTGCTGGAAGAGGGTAGTGATTGGGATTTCTCCAGCTCAGTAAGTGCTAAAATTTCAAAGGTCACTTAGATATCCAAAGAGAAATGTAAATATTTAAGGGATTTTCAAAAGTACCTACTGAATGCATCTCTTATTTTGATGAAAGTAACACTAATTCATTGAGACTGTGGTCTTGATGAACCTGGGATCAGTGCCCAAATTCTGACTAAGCCTAGTTGGTTTCCCAGCCAGTGGTATTACCAGATATACCTGAACACATGGAGAACATTGAGTCATTTTATAAGATCATCTTTCAGCTCTGACATTTGGCTGACTATATTAAACTTATTTAGTAGAGGATACAGTCCCGTATCAGAAGATTTTCTGCTGTTGATGCTCGTAGCCCACTCCCATTTAGACACAATAGGTGAAACACAAATAAAAGCTAAGTTTATAATGTCAGAAGATACTGGGTTTGCATGCTGTTTGTAGTAGAAACAGTAAAGCAGTGTGTGGATATGAAAATACGTGGGTTTTTCTTTGACAGGCAGCTTGAAGCATCATTTGATGTGAAGGACTCCTTTTCAGAAGTCAGATTTTAATTTCCTTTTGGGAAAAGAGAGAGTGAAAGCCTCACTGCATGCAGGTGGCAACTTCCCTGCCACCCCTCTCTCTATGGGGTGTTTAGAACATGTGAAGTGGAAGTTGCTATGCCTGTATCTTGCATATAAATGCACAAAATGTGAATAATATCAATAGTAATCCCACATTAATGACAGTTGATTATAGACTGAGATTTTGACCTTGCTTCCTTCCATATTTTGGCATGATATATGAAATATGTAACTTCCTACCTATTTATGGAGAAATGAAAGGCAGTGCTGTTTCTTCATGATTATTTTCTGTTTGTGGCAGAAGGGTGAATCCAGGCTGCAACACTCATTAAATGCTTTCTGAGGGAAGCAAGTTACCTGAGAATTACTTTTGAGAAACAGTCCTTCATAGGAGAAATACTCATGGTTTCCCTTCTGACTTTTTAGTCAACTCACTGTGGGCTGGACTTACAGATGGTTTCTTAGATACCTAAAAATGTACCTGTCTCAGACAGTGAAAATAAATTCATAAGGGAAGAACTCTAAAAGGTGAAATCAGTCTTGCTTTGCTATTTTTTCATCTCTTAGCTTTTTGTCAAATACCCATATCTCGTTTAGCAGCTCGCTGCTTTTCTTCCAGCATGTTGAGACAGGCTTTGCAGCTTCACTATCAGTCAAAATGCCACTGGGCTCTGCAAGGTGCTTTGATTGCTGTTGACTGTGAGAAGTGGCTCTGACTCAGGAGGGCTTCCTCCAGCAGCATGTGAACACTTGTTCTTGGGGCTCCTACCTGACCCTTGTAAACTCCTCTCTTGCATGTCTGTCATTTTACACCCAGCTCTTGTTCATTTAGATCTTGCCTTGCCACCTTGTATATAAATTAGCCCCATCGAAGAAACTCCCTGCTGGTCATAAAAATTCAGCATGCATTATAGTGTGGCAGATGTTCTAATGCAGCAAATTATTTTAAGAGCTGTTGAAAATAGAGAATTCAGATCAAACATACTCTCAAAATGATTCACTGTATCAGTGGTGATTAGTGGAGCAGAGGACTATGCTGTTGGGCTTAAGACTTACTTCAAAAGAGTTGTAAATCCAAATTCAGACTTAATTTCCATGATAGGATCCTGGAAATCATATGGAATCCCCACTCAGCTCTTACCAAACCCCCAAGAACTGTGTGTTTTTTGCAAAATAAGGCTCGACCACTGCATCTATCCCAGTATAAATATCTTCCGAAACATGACTGATCTTTTCTTCTTTGTGTATTCTCATCACCTTATATTCAGGGCAGGGTCAATGTTGATTATTTACTATCCAGTCTTTCTTTTGCTCTAAGCCTTCTAAGAAAATTGAACAAGAAGAAAAAAATCTACCTCTTCTTCACAAGTCAAGTCTTTGGCAATGTTGACTGTACGCTCCCAATGAAAGGGGTATTTGTGCCAAGAAAAAGCTTGAAGTTTATATAATGTTCCCAAGTTGTAAATGAAGTCTCTTCTGTCAAGCGATTGTCCCAGTTGTGCACTAGTTTTTGTAGAGTGTCTGCTTTCTGATGGCGCACTGCTGTCACTGATTAATTTAAAAGTTATTCCACAGTTCCTTGTTTTCCTTTGTAGAAACTGTAAGTTTGTGAGAAATCAAATCCTGCAGTCAAATCCTTCACTTCAGGAAGAGAAATCCTTATTAAATATAGTGAAATATTTTGGGAGTAACCATACTACTTGGAATGAAAAACCATTAGAAAACACCATTGCTTGCCAATAAAATATTTGAAATACTGCAAAAAGCATGTTAATTAGATTTTGTCCAACTTAGTGGCCTCAGTCCTCACGTAAAACATTTCTCTCTGGTGAGTGCTGGTTATAAACAGATGATTGTACTCCAGTCTACTTTTTATCATCGTCTCTGCATAATAAGGTAAAATTCTGCCATGGGCATCTGCACAGCTGTAACCATCCAGCTGTGTTTACTATCTAAAGACTCAAACCAAATTTGCCCTGAAAACCATTACAGAGATACTGGAGGTCTGCAAGTGATGAAGCCAGCCACGCAGATGTGGTTGCTGAACTAAAAGAACATTTGTTTCCCAAACTACATTGCATAATGAAGAAAATGTATATATTTGATATATTTACAGCAGAGTACACATGCAGGCTCTGGTGGTTTTTTTTTTGTTTGGTTTTTTTTTTTTTTTGTGGTTGTTTGTTTGTTGGGGTTTTTTTATTCCTAGAAAGAATAATTTGTGAGATTAAATATTATTTAGCTATCCAGTACTCTGATTATAGATAAGGTAACCTTGAACAAATAAAATTTCAGAATAGAAGAGAAAGCTTTTGGCAACATTGCTTCTCAAATGCACCCAAGACATGTTTTCCTTCCTCAGAAGTGCACAGGTGACTTCCCAGTTATGGTACCTCGTAGCTCAGAGGAAACTGAAGATGATCTTAAGTTACTCAAGTTTATAGCCTCTTGCTCTCCCAGCCTGCAGTGGAGTTCATTAATGAAAGCCATAACCATCTGGGTTTTTTTGTTAATTTTCTTTTAATCCACAAAATCAGTGGCTAAGGGTTTGCAGTCCACAAGTTTCTGCACAATTTTGGACAGAGATTCTGCAACATTGTTCTGAAACTCTGGAACTTCGGTGCTGGTATTTAATGCACGTTTCTGAGAATAACACATTATTTTATAGACTGAGATAGAGGAGTGTATATTATTCTAATGGAAGTTCTCACTGGTTTTTTATGTTTATTTTAGTGTTTGTTCAAGTTCATTCAATCATATACTACTAACAGAAGAGACTTTGCAGCATTTATTTGTGTTCTATCAACAGAAGAAGTGATGCAGAAAAATCCACCTTTTTTCTTTCATGCACATTTCCTTAAGTAGCATTTGTTCTGCTTTCTTCTTCAAAAGCAGCATATGACAATACCTTCTTAATTGTCCCTGTTTATTTCTCTCCAAGTAATTCTATGAAAGTGTTTACATATGTATTATGAAATAACTACAAAATGGCTTGAAGTGGTTGGGTTTTGTTCATAGTTATGTGAAATTAAAAGCAGGGGAAATTTTTGGAATTGTGCAAACTAAATCTATGCTTTTGTTTCACTGAAGTTCCAGACCGAGAGTTTATCTCTCTCAGACCTGCACAGAAAGTCTCAGCTCTGGAGAGGGATAGTTAGTGTTACCTCAATAGAAGGTTGTGAACTTAAAGCAAATGGGCTAAGTGATCCTTATGTGAAGTTCAGTTTGGGGCAACAGAAGTACAAAAGCAAGGTAATTTTAACTGTGACTGAAAGTATTTCTGAAATATTTTGTTCCTGTTTGGGATTTTTTTTAGTTTTTGCGACTTTCAATAGCAATGGAGATATATTGCTGTAATAATTAGCTGTCAGAGCACCTCGAGCTTTGTTTAGATGTTTCTTTTTATTTCATTATAAACAAAAATAGTACTACATGGGGAAAAATGTAGCACTGAAATGTGTGGGTTTACAGGGGGACACACCTGATATCCCATACAGACTGTGCTGGTTTCATTTCCTGTTAGTGGTCATTCGTGGGAGGGGAAAGATGCAGAGTGACAAGTATCTTCTTGGCTTGATGCTGATTGCCTCTTGGATTATTTGCATTGTCTTATCCTCAAACCGTGTCTTGCTCATATTCTCACTTTCCTCTTTGTGTTCGTACATCAAATTTCATTAAAGTTTTCAGGGTGTTTTTTATGTATGAGCTTCACAGGTAGAGAGGACTGATCAGGGAGAAAATTAATACAAGGACTTGCTTGGCTTTCCTACTATTATTTTTTTGTTCCCCTTTTCCCTAATGTTTGGGAAATTGCTGTTAATGGAAAATGCTGGGACCGCTAATGATGCCTATGACCTTCCTCTCTCAATGGCAATGATGGCAGCTGTGGTTTTCATAGCCAGATGAAGGGGAAATTGAGGAAGAAGGTAGGACATTTAGTTGCCATATTTGCAGAGCCCTGAGCCTGCATTAGGGCCTCTTAATCTGAAATTAGAAGAAATCAAATTTCCTGCTTTTGTGAATTAAAAATTTTCGTAATGCTCTCTGAATTTTCCATTTTTTCAAGCCAGTAGAACTGGTGAGTCTAAGAAGTATTGTTTCCTTAATAGGAAAGGTACTAGATAGTTTCTTGCTCAGGACAGGTGTGACTACTGTGACTACTGCTTTTGCATTATGGTAGAAAAATCTGTAAGCTTTCTGTTCTGCACAGTGTAGTCACAAGTACATGAACTGAAATCCATTGAAATCAGAAGTAATTGGGCTGAAAATGATGGAGAAAGCTACTTTCATGAGTTTTAAAGGAAAAGAAGTAAAATACACTTTTAGGAAAAGCCTAATTTTACTCCAAAGTAAATCACAGTGTCATATTCCTCCCAATATTACTTCAGCTGGGGAAAAAGGACATGATAAAATTGTTTAAGTACTTACAGTCACCATCGAATTGTCATTGCAAGTGCTTTGTTTTCCTTTGAGCTCAGAGACAGAACTTTACAGCTAACTCTCACTTAAGACAGGACATAATCATTCTATAGAGGACATAATTATTTCCAGGGCAAATCCTTTGTGCAGGAAGCTTTTGAATGTGGACGGGTTTCAGGATTTTGGAGGTTGCTATTAAGTTAGAAAAGGCATGAGAGAACTAACCAGTCATTTTTCCTAATTACTATTTTTTAATTCTCTCTGTTCAAGATACTGATACTGCAGATAGAAAAAAACTTCCCAAACAGACTGTAAAGATTCAATTTACAATTCAAGAAAGTGTAAGCCTACATAATGCATTATGACTTTCTTATTTATTCTCCTTCAGATTGTGCCAAAAACTTTGAATCCTCAGTGGAGAGAGCAGTTTGACTTTCATCTCTATGAAAAATGAGGTGGAATTATTGATATTACTGTGTGGGACAAAGATGCTGGTAAAAAGGATGATTTTATTGGCAGGTTTGTGCAGTTCCAGCCTCCTTGCTCCCTGGGGATGATACAAGATGATTAAAATGAGCCTTGCTGTTGAAACTATATCTTAGGACTATTTCTTGATTTTGTTGTGTGGTTTGTTATTTTTAAAGTTCAGGGAAGATTTTCTGCAGTGTATAAGTAGACTTTGCTGCATTGATAAAATTCTTTACTTTGACTATATAAAGTAATTTTTACTGACCAGTAGGTGGCAGCTTTTACCTATTGATAAACAGGTTTTTGAAAATAAAAATCCCCAGTTTAGAGCAATTACCAAGATGCAGGAGGTTCCATACAGCAACATCCAGTTTGGAGGAGAAATAACTGTTTTGACTTGTAATAGGTGCATAAGACCAAATTATGTATCAATCTACATTGTACATGAATATAGAGTACTGAAAGACTACACACATCTTTTGGGGCAAAGAAGTAAGATCATTCACCTAATTTATATTCAGGAAAGGTGATTCTGTCTTAGAGTTCAAGAAATAGTATATATTTCTGTGGCTCCATTTCACAGAGTAGGAAGTGGCATTAACTAACAGGGAAAGAACTGTTTATATTTTTATATATTATGAAGTAGGTGCTATTTGGAAAGCTCAGATATTTGTTTACGTAACAGTTTTGTTGATATCCATACAGTTGTAATAATAATATTAATAATTATTAATCCTGTGTATTTTGGTTGTTTGTGAGAATATTGGTTGTAGGTGGTTTCACTAGGGCATTGATACTGTTAACTAGCAAAATTATTCTGTTTTTGGTGGTCAAAATCAGGAATGGAAATCCTACAGACCATATCTTGTACTTTTGTTTACAATATGGCAGTGTTTCTGCTGACTTTTTCCTCCCTCTCATTCCATTTAGGGTCATGGCTTTCTTTATCAGATGAGGTGAGTCGAATAATATTCTGTGTTTATTCCCTACTATAGATTATGCAAACTCAGAATATGTACAGAGTCTGTGGCAAACAAGCAGCTTTAATATTGACAAAGATGCTTTTCAAAAGTATACACAGTAGGATTTTATCTTATATGATGAAACTGTATGGGTAGGGTGAATATTTATTTATTTATTTATATTGTATTTTTTCCCTTGCTTGATTTCAGTCACCTTGTATTGTAGCAATAAATGTTTTTCTGAAGTAATGTAACCACTTAGTCCTAAGATAGCAAAGTTTTCCTGTGTGATTTTTCAGAACATCATCATCCAAGCAGCCCTTGCTGAAATCTTGCTGCTCTTGATTTTTGTGACCTCTCTGTCAGTGTATGTATAGTTGCACTTCAGTTTGTCTTTCAGACACTCTCATTTCACCTTCTGTGGGTAGCTTATCTCTGGATAATGCAACCTGCAAACAAATTCCTCCCCATGAAGACTTCCATGAAAAACTGTCATTTGTCAAGCACAATCTGAATACAAAAATGGTTCTTAATATTTCCCCTCTCTGATACTCTTTTCCAGTCATTGTGGATAAAAATCACCAATATCTGACAACTCCACTTAGCAATGACCTCTCTCCCCCAGTTGCTCCCTTAAAGGCTGCCTCTAAAGACTGGAAATTGTAAGCACTAGACTTGCTCTTCGTATGTGTGTTATGATAAGTGTATATTAATTTTTAAAAGCATGACTAAGTTGTACTCCATGACTAAGGCTCTATGGCTCTCAAGGCACATGTAATAAATTGAATATTTAGATTCAGGTTCCAGAAGAAGTGGTAATGAGGCTGTGAGATGAGAACAAAAGACTTCCTGGTAGCATTCTAGCATTGCTCAAGAATGGAGAGTAATTAATTTCACTTGCTTACTTGAATAATGTGCAAGCAGCAGATGTAATATTATGTAAGAGTATTTCTATTAAATGAAATGAACACAATTGTTTCTTGCAGATGTCCTGCGTGGACAAAGAACAGCTAGGGAGAAGGCACACTTGGTTGAATAGATCCTATTCATTGAGGGAAAGAAGAGATCGAACTGAGAAAATAGAAGAAAAAGTTTCCCAGGTGGAAGGTTGAAGGGACAAATTCCAGGATCTTCCTGAAAAATAACACAGTAGACCTGTGTTTTTACTGTGCTAAACTGAGTTACTTGCAAATTCCATTCCAAACCAGAATGCCGTAAACTCTCCTGGAATTATACTATGTCTCAGCTGCACTTTTGGGAAATAAAAGAAGTAGGGAGTAGGGAGTCAGGGACATAGACTTCTGTGAGCCTTGTATATATCATTGTACTTTTTATGCTGGAATGTGGTAAGGACCAGTTGAAAGCTGGTATTGTGACACAGTGGTGCTGGCATGTGTAGGAGGAGTTGGGCTTGCTGTCCATTTCTGAGAGTAAGAAGATGCAGAAAAAAGATTCAAGAAGCCTGAAGTCATGGAAGTGAGATTCTGGTTTTGGGGTGACACAAAAGGAGGACAGAAGTGGAAGGGGGTGGCTTGTGAGAGGGAGCAAGGAGTGAAGAGGGTGAGAGTGAAAGCATGGCATCCTTTTTAAGAAAAGGAGATGTCTGTAACATAAGTAGCATAAGGCTCCATCTTCATTTGGATGTCCAGGCACTTGCAACATGGTGGTTCCTGAAATGAAATGCTGACTGGTTGATTTCCATTCTTCACTTGGAGCACTATGTGTTTATAAAATTCTTTTGAGTTTCAGTTGTGTGCATTCTCCATGAGAGTTTAAAGGCTGTGG
Source organism: Anabacerthia variegaticeps (assembly GCA_035583185.1). NCBI lineage: Eukaryota > Metazoa > Chordata > Aves > Passeriformes > Furnariidae > Anabacerthia > Anabacerthia variegaticeps. The sequence goes on along the minus strand of JAWWEW010000088.1, from coordinate 3,159,015 downwards.
CACCTTCTGACGTTCCATCTTAGAACCCTAAAAAAACCCCAAACCCTAGGACCAATTCAATGTTTATTTTGGGATTTCAAAATCCTGGGAAAAGACCTCTTTCAAAAGCTTTGAGGAAAATGTATTTCCAGTCATGTGCTGATTTGTGTGAGGAAACACTGGTCTTGATCAGAACTGAGCTGCATTTTACTGGATGTGAATTTCTGGCATTCTTCTGAATATAATTTTTTAAAAAACAACCAAGATTCCAGGACCAAATACATGAGGTCTAGAAGTTCTTTTTATGGAAAGCACCAGCAGCTAAAGCCACACAGGCAGCCTTCTTTCATTCAAATAAGCATGTAGACTTGCAAAAATGGTATTTTTCATTGCTTTGGCTGATAAATAGAAATAAGTATGTATGTGTGTATATTGTTCAGTCTGAGTACATATAATATTCACATCATTCTGGTGTGAACAAGTAATTTATGTTCTGTATTGTGTCATTATGCTCCTGTGATTAAAAACATACACTGCAGTAAGGTTATGTAGGTAATACTAAGATCAAAATGAAAGTGATTTTAATTGTCATGTAATTATTTAACTTTCTTATAATTCGTATTTTTAAGGTGATCCTGACTGTCACCTCTACTATAATCAGTTAATAAATCCTCATGATTGTTACACCTTTATGTGTAGCAGCAATCTGAACAAATTGACTGCTGACAGCTGCAATAAATTACCAAGAATGAGTGCTGTCAGAGAAGAAGTTGTTTCTGTGAACATACAAGATAAGTAGATCCCATGTAAGGCAGTTTTATTCAGCTGAAGTCCTATGCAATCCACTGCAGCAGAATTTATAACATTATTTGTTGGTATGAAAAATACATATTTATCTTTAAAATGACATGGACTTTTGCTCATATTTTCTGCCCGGAAATTACTGCTGAGTTCATCTCTATCTATTTTCATAAGTGTTTATAGATACTACTGACTTTTTTTCCCACGTGATGAAAATTAAGTAAAAAAGACCTTGTGTATGTATATGCATTAAGGCTATGTATTAGTTTTATCTGTAGCAAACTGAAATTTCCCACATACTCTCTAAATATTGTCATGAAAATTCAGATTGATTTTTGTGTCCATTCATATAATGGCTGTTAATAAATACAAAAGGTAAAATATTGAAAATTAAGTATTTAGGTTTGCATACCTAATCTGCTATGCCTTGTCTATTCAGTCTTTTCTCGGTAACAAAGGTATAGTTTTCATGTGTAGATAAGTACAGTCAAATATGACTAAGATTCTCTGATTAATCTGAAAGCACTGGGACATGCTATCAAAGTTCTAAACTAAAGTAAGATTTTATTTTAAAAATATAAAATTTTAATATTTATGGTTTGTGTTGGTTTTTTTTTCCCACTGATGTTTACATAATTTCACTATGGGAGACTGAGCATTATCACAGAGAACTGAGTGATGTTGTAAAGCTGTGTATGGGTGCTCCAATATGCATATAAAGTTGGGTGAAGGACACTAAATATGCTACTGCAAGTGTTTCTTCCCAGATTTCTTTCTAGAGATCTTGTGGAGACTGTGATAAAATACCAGCAATGTTCTCTTTTGAATATTGTTACTCAAGAAGAAGGTTTTGAACAGTATTTGTGGAAGTCCGTGTTAATTTTGAAATTGCCAAATCTTGGAAGTTTTCTTGATTTTGCAAAACTCTGAAGAGAAGATGACTTCCTCTGGAATTGTAGATAGTACTTTATTATATCAGTCTTTCAAAAAAGTTTTTCACATGGTAGCTTGAAAATTTCTGCATGTTGAAGTAACTTTGGAAGGATGTATTATATAAAAAATGTAAACAATATACTGTTGTAATTTGAGACTTGAACTCCATGTGTATGTGAATTACCCAGCAATTCTGTGCAAATATAGACAAGCACACAACCAACAGCCTGTCTGTATAATCATTTGTTGATTATGCATGATTACTAAAGTTATATTATTGCAGATGCATTTCTTGATGTAAAGGAATGACTTTGCCTGAAGTATTAAAATCTAAAAATGCGAGTGCCAGGCTTGCCCTTGAAAAAGCCTCAGATGTTCTGAGCCATCTCCATTTCTGATTGTTGTCAGAAGGAGCTAGATGTAAATACTGCAACTCAAAATTTGGTCTTCAGGTATTCCACAACTAATTTATTCCTATCTCTGCCTGTCTTTACTAATACAGAGGCATGTCTGCTCTGTTAAAAAGCCAAAAAAGTTTCAGTTTTGTCTCACAAATTTTCAATAACTTTCTCTTACTGGGTACTTTATTATTTAAAACTCTTACTGACAGTTGTTATTGTCACATTCTATTGCAAAATTGACAGTATCCCCCAATGTCTTTTAAAATACCAAATACTGCATACAACCTGCACTGTTTATGGATCCTTCTTCTGACCTTATGTCTTCCCGCATGTGGAAATGTACTAATTGAAGAGTTGCAAAATAAGAGGAAGGGAGAAAGAAACATGGAATGGCTGCTTAGACATGAGGAGGGTGTGGGAAATGGTGAAGGGTGTAGATAGGGTGTTGTGAGGATTTCTGAAAGGCACAGATTGGAGCTGTGAAAAAGTTCTTGCAAAATTTCTTGGACCAACTAGTCAGGGGAGAACTGTATAGGGAGACATAATGGGCATCAAAATTATAGACTGGCTTAGCAGATAAAAGTGTTAATTTTGCTGCAAAGGAATTGCATTGGTGATAGCACTTAAAGTCTGTAGTGTATGGCTGTGCCATAGGGACAACCTAGGAAATATCACATCTTAAACCATTTTTAAGTACTTTTTTTCTGCCTTTCCAATTTCAAAAGTAAATCTGGAGGTTTATAATGAAGATCTATGCTTAGGAAGAAGCTAATCTATAATTTCAAAATTGAAATTTTAGTAGCACAGATTGTATTTAGCAAGCAATAAACACTTATTTGGTATTCAGGCATTGCTTGGTGATTGGTGAGATTGTACTGTATTTTATGTATTTCTGTTGCCATTACTTACTTGCCCAAAACCGTGGGGCTCTTTCCTGAATTCCATATGTTGCTACATGACAACTGACAGCACTGTTCCCCAGGTCCCCAGGAAGCTGCCCCCACAGCTTCCCAGGGATCCATTCCAGCTTCCCTAGCTCACCACCACTCTTGTCCTCAGTCAATGTCCTATTTAGACGAGTTATGGTCTCCAATTCCTTTGGAAGCTTTCCTGGTTTCCAGTGTATCAGCTCTGTTGAACACCTCTCACAAGCATTGTGTGAAGTCCATAATTTAATTTCTTTTTCATTATCTTTACAGTTAAAAATGTCATGCTCTGATTCTTCCAAGAAGTTCACATTACTGCAGTCAACACTGAGTGTTTCTGAGATGTGTCATTTTCTGCCAGTGCTTTGCAGAATTTTTCCTCTCCTTTTGTTCCTTGGTTTTACTGGAACATTTTACTCTGCTCATAAAGGATATGGAGTCTCACTAATTGTAGCAGTTCATGCCTCACTGCTTCTGATGTGTCCAGCTCAGTTCTAATTGTGGAATCATACAGTTTCCTCTCCTTGGCATCCTTTGGAGCAGCATAGATCTGGATCACAGTGGAGTTGAAAGACTGTGTTCCTGAACAAGTCATGATGGTAATTAAGTTGTCTGGTTTGTAGCCAAGTAGTGCTTTTCTGTCCCTATCACTTAGGATTATGCCAGTTCCTCTTTTATGCTTTATTTTGTCATGCGAGAAAATGGTCTCACAATCTGCTGTTTCTCACTTTCCTGGCCACCTGGCTTTAAAGAGGCCTTCGATGTCATGTTGCTACCTTTGTAATTCATTCATTAGCAAGGATATTTCACCAGGGTGCCATCGCAGTCTTACATTCAGGTTCTGTTAGAACTAGAGAGGGGAGGTGATTTTTACCTGTTGGACATGCTGATAATAAAATACTACATATAGTTCTGCCTTCCACACTTTAGAAAGGATGCAGGAGAATTTCACTGGATCAGAAAAGTTACAAAAAGTCATTTGAGGGCTGTAGGAGATATGCTCCTAGGAAATGTATAGGGAGCTGAATGTGTTTAGCATATCAAAAGGAAGATGAAGATGTATGATTATAGTGTATGAGTACCTTCACTAGAAGCAAACATGAAACACTAAAGGCTTTTTTAACTAGATAAAGAAAGACATAAAAAGAACCAGAGACCAGATATATTCAAATTAAAAAGAAATCTGAAATATATTTCTAAAAGTTTGGATGATTAACACACTGAACGGACAAGTGGTAGATTCCCCTTGAACCGTCAGATTTTCCTCCATGGGAGCTGCACCCTGTTTCTAAGCAATTTATCTATAATAACTTTGGCACATGAACTTGATGCATTTGTGTGTTTTTTCTCCCTTCTGATCTCTCAATGCCTGAAAATTCAAATACGTGTGGTGCCTGGTAACGTTCACATGCAGAACTGATGGGAGGGAGCATGCCCCTAAATGCCTCCTTCTGAGGAGTCAGCCAGCCATGGTTCCAGTGCCCCAGCCTAGCAGCTGTAGTGCTGCCACCAGTGTGCACTGAAGGATCCATACGGCATGGAAAATGCAGAAATACTCAAACTGCCCTAAAAACTATATTTCTCTATTATATGATTTATAGCCATGCTTTGAAATCTGTCTGTGAAATTAATGGCAAATTTTTTGCCATAATTCTTCAGGCTGACCTCCTTACAGGCAGAGAACTCTTTTCTTGTGGCAGCATCATGTAAATAATAATTCCTTGAGAAACCAGATTGTCCAAAATTACTATTATCTTATGCTTTCAATGTGACAGCTGGTGGTCATATGAAACTTATGGCCTTCTCAAAATGGCTGTAATTTTTCATGGTTCTCAATTTGAGAAAACAAGACAAAAATTTCTTATTCATTCTGCACCGATTTCTGGTAATATTCAAGTTCACCTTCATCCTCAAAGTATCTCTGTCCTCCATGGAAACAGTTATAGGTGAAAAATGTCTTTTAAGAGAATGTCTTAACTGATATAAGTCAGCATTACTAAAGCTTTAAAGCTTGGAATACTTGGATATACTGTCAATAAAATGTAAAGGAACATTGTTAACTTGAACTTTCCAAAGATATTCACATTGAAAAATAAATACTTTTTGAACAGATACTTAACTTTGGAAGTATTTTATTAACTTCAGTCCTCTTATGGAAATGTTATACAAAAAGGAGTTTTGTGGTTTTTCTATTGGTGTTTGCCAAGGTTATTCTAGGCTAGGTTTAGTGTTTAGGTAATGCCTTAATAAAACTAAACTTCTGTCAAATTTTTTTGGTCCTGTACAAAGATCTGGTGAGGACAAAGTAGATATAATATAAAAAGGTTTTATTTTTTAAAGAAATCTTGTGTAAGAGCAAACAGTTGATTTTTTATCATAAAAAATTCAACTACTAGTGGGAAAAATATTGCAATTTCTCTTATAATGTCTGTAAATTGGAAAGTCTTATCATTTGTCTGAATTGCATGTTGTGGATCAATTCACCTTAATGCTGGATGCTCCTTGAGCCTCGGCACCTTTGAGTTTGACACATGCAAGCTTCATCTCCTGTAATGTTGGGGAGAGAGGACCTGGCAGAGAGTGAGAATTGTGCTTTCATTTGACTGTGTACACACAGGGACACTGTTAATCTGGACCTCCATAAAGTGCAATGGTGACAATTAATGGAATAACCCTAGATTTTTATCAGGTTATCTGAGAACCCCTCAGAGGATATTTTTCCTTTAAAGTGGTTAAGGTTTGCAATGGAAAAAAAGTTTCCAGGGCACTTCCTACCATTTGTATGATTTTTGGAAATAACAAACTGGTGATGGGCTTTTCATGGTGATTTATCAAGCAGATGATAGATGTGGCAGACAACATGCAGTAACAGAAATGGGAAAAATCATGTCAGAGATGGGTTTCTGAAGAAAAAGAAGAAACTGGCCAAAATGCTTTAAAAACTGAAGCTTTTACTGTGTTGTAAAATGGATTCTTTGTCTTTTTTACTTAGTCATCCTCTTTCTTCCCAAAAGCCCCTCAGAAGCACCCCTTATCTATGTAGCTAAGCACCCAGGAATTTGTCCTTGAAGGTGTCTGTTTAAGTTTCTCTATTGGCCCATAGTTCACCCTTTCCTATTGTTAATTTATCCCTTGACTTCTATTGGTAGTAATTTGGATTCTCCTAAAACCCATATATACACCCTAGTTATGTTAATAAACGATCTCTCTGCTTCCCCTCCTGTGGTCTCTGTTTGCATCTCTCTGGGGCATCTCTGGGGCCGTGAGCGGGGGGGTGAAAGGGGGAGCGTCTCCCCCTCAGCTGTCGTAAATGGTGCCCCTTGTGTGAGGACAGTGACCCAGCTCTTCTGTGAAGAGGGGGTCGTGTAAACTCATCAGGACTTCAAGCACAGTGCACGTTCTGGAGGCCTGTGTTCCAACGACAGCCCTGAGATTCAGCGTTCCGTAGTGTCGGCAGTTCAGCATCGGTCATAGAACCGTCAACCCTCATGGGAGCAGCTGCTTGGACATACGTCAGCTCACCCCTCAGGCAGAGGTGAGTAGCAATCTCGGGCATTCCCCAAGACCTTTAAATAAGTAATTTTATTTTAAAATGGGACCATTCCTCTCCCAGAGAGAAAAAGAACATTACTGAGATTTAAAAAACATATTAGTTAAGAACGGTAAACGATCTGATAAAACTGCTCTGAGATGCCTTTCCAAGTTTATGGCTAAGAGCGACTACAAGGCCCCTTTTTGCTTTACATCAAAAGAATGGGACATTCTCAGTAAAAGAATTTGGATGGCTGCTCAATCAAATAACAAAGCGGTGACCCATGCTAGCATAGCTTGGGCACACATTGTTGCTATACTGGAAACTCAAGAAGAAACTGATAATATAGGAGTGTTTGCAAACTCAGCGACAGACAGATCAGCTGTGCCTTTAAATCGCGCAGAACACGCTGCCACCCCCACCGAGCCACCGTCCCTCAGCAGCGCACAGAGGCTGCGGGAGCTCAGCGAGACCACGGTGCCCCCTCCCCGGGAGGGGAGCGTCCTGCCGGCAACCCACAGCCCACCCTGCTCCCCCCCATCAGAGCAGACAGCCCTGCAATCGCTGGAACCACCCATGGCCGTGATAGAGAGCCAAGCTGGCATCCTGGAGGAGTCACCCAGGCCCCTGGCACTGGCGCAGTGGGACCACTTCACTGCCCTGAGCTGCTGAGTGGAGCCAAGCCGTGTCCCTGCCCAGCCCGTGCTGCACAGCTCCCGACACAGCAACACCACCAAACAGATAACTCTCCAGTGCCACAGACACAGATATGCAACACGACCCTTCCAGGGTCCCGCTCTGATCTCCCAAAAACCTTACAGAGTTCTCCCTGCACAGAGCGACAGGCAGTGATGTGTCCTGCCCCCTCCCCTGCAATTGCTACAGACACAGGGATGCAGGCACATCAGATCAACAACTTATGGGTTAGGTTCAGCTTACATAATGATTGTGCTATCTTCTTTGTTTTTGGCATTTGTGTTAACTCCAAATGATTTGGAAGATATTATGCGAGCAGTACTAACCAAAGTCCAGGTATCATTGTTTTTAGATGAATGGAAAGCTTTAAATGGAAAATACGCACATGAAACCTTACCAACTACACACAGGCCAGTAGAAACAACCATACAGATGCTCTTTGGTGAGGACCATTACTCTGCTAACCCGGACCAAGCTCAGATTCCTATGCAGGAGTTAATTGCTACAAGAAATATGGCATTTCAAGCCCTACAGGCAGTGGCTGATGCATCTGAAACAACTCCACCTTTCATTAATATAATACAAAAACCTGACAAATCTTTTATTGATTTTGCAGAACGCCTGAAAGATGCTATTGAGAAACAGGTAAATATAAAAGGAGGTCAAGATGCCTTGTTCCTGAAATTTGCTATCTCCAATTCAAATGCACAGTCCCAACAGGTACTAAGGAGTCTCCATGACCCTACCCCCATGGATATGGTAAAAGCATGCAAAGATATTAGCCCACACGACAAATTGGCAGATAGTCTGGTACAGGCTCAGGTCTCTATGAGCAACCAGCTAGCTGAAGCTAATTTACAGATGGGAAACCAAATTGCTGAAGCAAGCCAGCAAATGGCTGATAAAATGGCTCAAGCCTTGGCAGCAGCCCTGGAACCCTCTAAAGTAACCTGTCATTATTGCAAAGAAAAGGGTCATTTAAAAGTCAACTGTCCAAAATTTAAAAAAATATGGTCTCAAGAAACTACCCCCCCCAAACCTCTGTCCCAGATGTCAGAAAGGGCTGCACTGGGCTTCAGACTGCAGATCCCTATTTGATAAAAATGGGAACCCACTGTCCCCTAGAACTACCCACAAAACCCAGCAATCAAGAGAGAGAGTAGCAGGTGCCTTAGGCTACACAAAGATGCAAAAAACCCACTCCAGCAATTAGATCTAACCCCCTCAATGATCC
>JAWWEW010000088.1:3116902-3131991 GCA_035583185.1 Anabacerthia variegaticeps | reverse complement strand
ATGTTGCATATATTGGTTGAAATCCATATAAATCTGTAAGAAGAGTCACTGAAAAGGTGCATTCCAACAGATGCAGAAAGTAAATAAATGTAGTCACTACTTCCTTTCCTTACAGGAGCTGGCCTGTATATGCTGCAGTGCATTTTCTTGTGTCTGTATACAATTAATAAGCTCAAATCACATTGTACCACTATATGCAAATATGATTGATAGTACTTTAAAAAATGAGATTAAGTAGTTCACTTGTTGTGTCAGTGCTGCTTTGTTATTTTAACTATTTTCTGAGTGTTTCTTTTACAAATACTGAAACCTAAAGAACTCAAATAATGTGAATTGTTTAAGTTTCCTACCACTTTTTAGGCTTGTGAAGTAGGAGAACATTGAGATGTGTGATGTATCCATCTCTGATGAATAATGAATAATTTTTCAAGATAATGGGAAACATTCAGCAGTATATTGTTTTCTAGGGAAGGTAAACATCAATTAAAGGTAATTCACAATGTGTTTAAAACAATTATTCTTTATCCTTAAAGTTACTAATTTGTACATTAACCTCTGATGTAGTCAGAACCAATACTACTATTTCGGAGATGTGATCCCTGGACAGCTTCATTGTCATTAGTGTAAGGTACAAAACAAATTGTTAAAGTATCTCCATTAATTTAGTAACTCAATTTTTGGCTTCTGATAGTGCATGAAAAAGTAATGCAGAGGTATGGAAGACATTGTGAAATACAGTTTCTTACTGACCTGGATTTGATTGTGGAAGGCCATTAAATACCTTTCAAACACTTTACTGCCCAAAGAAAGTCTAGAGATGAGCAAGCCATGCTGTAGTACACAACTCTGTTGACAATTTTCCTCAAAGTTCCTCAGGTCCAGGGAGCAGTAATTTGTTGTTCAGCTTTCTACTCACACATCTGTAGCCTTACATAAAAATTATGTGTACACATTTGTATTCCATACCAAAGGCAAATGTTACTCCCTTCACCTGCTGGAGAAAATAAAAATAGGTAAGAAGGATAGCATCTTTCTGTTTTGAACAGCATTTATACAATTGTCAATGCTGTCGTAATTTGAAGTATGGGTTAAATTATTTAGTCCACAATGTGATTTCTTCCCTTTATTGCCTCTTTATTGTAACTGTCTTCCTACCATGACCCTCATGTTTTCATTATTGCTTTTTCCATCATAGCTGTTCTTCAGGTTTACCTCAAAACACCTTCTTAATGTTCCAGGAACTTTCAGGAGTGCCTTGAAACCCTGGAAATACCAATCTTTCTGCCTTTTGCTTCCTCCCGCTTTGAAGAACTCCTTTTTACACAGCCAAGCTGTTGTTTGTCTACTTTTCTTCTTATCCTTTTGTCCTAGTTTCAGCCAAGGATGTTGGGAGGGCAGAGCCTGGAGCCATGTGGGCACGTCTAGGTTGTTATTCTATACCACTCACATCATTGCCAAGGGCAGGGTGCAGACGTACGGGATTCTCACTTCCAAGAAGAAAGGGTGTGGCTTTGGGTAGAGGAAAAAGGGGCTGCATGGAGGTTCCATGGCCATTTTGTCCTTTTCCAGGGGAGCAGACAGGAAGCAGAGTGACGAGGTGGTGCTGGTCTCAACTGAAGTATTTGTCTGTATTGTGACTGTTTCATTGTCTTGGACTTCAGGGAAAGAAAGGGGTGGAGGGAGTGGTGGGATGTTGCCAGCTGCAGTCACAGCTGCATCAGACTTGGTGAGCATTTTTCATGTCATCAACATCTTTTTACACTATTGTTACTAATATTGCTGCTGTTACAGGTCGTTTTCTTATCTCTCATTGCTATTTCCAGTAAATTGTTATCTGAGCTTGTAATCTCTGCTTTTTGTCTCTCTCACCTGAGGCATTGAGGGGACGGAGCAGCTGCATGGGGCCTAATTTCCAGCTAGTTTAAACCCCAACACCTTAGTGTAAGTTTCACATTTTATCTCCTAAATTTGTGGTCAGATTGATTTTTCTTGCTCTTTACTTCATATCTAAGTACTGTTCACCTGAAGCAATTTGCTCTAAGTTGCTTATTTCACATTTAAGCATGCACACATACACCCTCCAAACACACTTGCTTTTCCTATTTTTACTGTAGATGAACCTCCCTATCAGTTTCCATTATTCAGCTTCCATTTTCCACATATTACATTTTTCAAAGCAGCATTATACTTTCTCTTCTGGTGGCTTTCATGCTGAAGGGACCTCTTTGTAAATATATGCAAAGTTTCTTCATTGTTCTTTAATGTATACAAAAATCTCAACCATGTTTGACCTTCAGCTGTGCTGAGAGTAGAGCCCATCATTCCAGCTGATGTCATTTTCCTGTTTAATTGTTCTTGCCCACTTTCTCTGGTGTTAGGCTTTTATATAAGACTGTCTTTGTGGCTCTTTGATTTTGGGGAGAGGATTTGTGTAGGATGAAACATGTAGGGAATAGTAATCTTTGGATAAGTCTCATAGCTGCTGTGTTATTACAAAAAATATAAAATAATACATTTCCTTCTTATCAAAATGCTCTAATCATGTTGTCATTGCAATCAGTGGAAGACAGGCACCATTAAAGTAAAGTTCTTCTAGCTGTCTCAAAAGGATGTTTGGCACCTTTTACAAAGATGCTGTTTTTTCATCAGAAAAGTGTGTATGGTGATTTTTTTTTTTTAAAGACAAAAAGTTATTCTTTTAGCAAGGAATGTTAATAGATTAAAGAGATGAAGGCCTGTTATGAATACCTTGAATATAGTGCAGACCATAGGACTTTCTTGAATTAATTCTTGAGAGAATTACTGTGCAGAATAGGAGAAGAAAAAAAACCAAACAAACTAGTTTTTATTTAAACTTTACTCGTCATATGTTTTCTTGGTTCATAAATTTTTTTCCAAATTTTCTCTTATAGGTAAAAGTGACCCATTATGTGTAGTTGAATTGAACAATGACAGACTGCTGACACATACCAGCTACAAGAACCTCAATCCAGAATGGAACAAAATCTTTACATTGTAGGTGCTTGGATTTAGTTGAGAGGGGTGTGGGCAGTGGGTGTTTGGATTGAGAGAGTGGGCAGTGGGTTTCGGGTGGGTTTTTTTGAGGGGGGGTGTGTTGAAGAGGATACCTACTTCTGGTTTTGAAGAAAATAGTGATGACATACTGATGTTTCTGAACTAAACATCTGAATACTTCTTTGAGGATTAAAAACATGATGAAAAAGTAGAGAAGGGGTGTAATTTTAAAGGTAAGAAAGCCAGGTCTGTTTTTTGGAAACCAGGTATATGTAATGCTAAGCACTTGAGACTCCTGCTGGGCTCAGTGGGAGTTTCAAGGGCCAAATTCAGTGTGATGGATTTGCCCCTAATGTTTTGAGCAGAAAAAAAAGATATTGTGGTTATGACCTTCATTAAAATGGGATTGTTAACTTTAAAAAATATTAGATAACTATATAAAATTAGAAATACTAGATTTATTCATGGGTCTCTGAGTTAAAATCAAATACTTTCCACTTCTTTCCATTTAATAATTGCACTTCTCACAATACCCTCGAGTATACTAGTACAATGCAGCTCTTGGGTAAAATGCAGTCTAAAATATTTAGTTTGTTGTGAAGTGGTGCCATTGGGTTTTTTATCCTTCTGTTGTTTTGAAGACATTAAAAGGCTTTGACAAAGTAGAAAAAATGTCTTACATAAACAAAATGTCCTTGTTATTTTTCTTGCTCTGTTGTCTTCTTTTTCTCCGTTCTTCTCTGTCTGACTGCAGTGTGGCACCAATGAGCAGAAAAAACCTCATTCTTGCAGGTCTCACTGCTGCTGAAATCAGCAAAAAGTCCTTTGCAAAACCAGTAGAATCTTTAGCTTTGTGTACATTTGCTTCACTTTATCATAAATGAAAATTATATTTTGTGCTTGATCTCAAAATTCAGTCTGATTTTAATTTTTTTTTTCCCTTCTAAATCTGTCACTCGTATATTTATCATCTATAGGTTTTCTTGACCTGCAGTGAGCTCTCAGGAATGAACTCAGAACAAAAGAAAAAAATCTCACAGTAGTTGTACTTTTCAACAGCTTATTATTGTTGTTCTCATTTCTGTATCTGCAAAACCATACTGAATTCTTCATTAATTTATTTTGAATTATATACTAATGGAGCCAATAACTAATCATCCTCTAATGCTTTGCAGTGTTCTCTGCCCAAGGAACTGCCTGGATTTCTACAGGACAAAAAGACTAATCAGGAGAGAAATAGAAAACCTCTAAAGGCCTGCAAGGCATCAAATATTTTATTTAGCCCCAGATTTGCTAAGTAATTTTTGGACTAAAAATCTCTCATCTGGAGATGTACATTTTACTGAAGTTAAACTGCTTTGCTTGCATTTGTATTTGCTGAATCAGCCATTTGATCAAAAATGAGTACTCTCAAATAATTCTTTTTTCTCCAAATAATGCATATGAATTTTTCACTCAAGAGTTTACAATGTACAGTGACATTTTTAGCACATGGCAGTGGAGTGTTTAATAGCTTACAGGCTTTTTTGCCTCAGTAGTAGCAAAGAAATGCATTGTTTCCTATTGTGTGTTCTTTATTTATTGTAATGACTCTTGTATATTTGTAATTAAGCAAGGATTTCAGAAATAAAGAGCTTATTTTCAGTGCAAGGATATGCTCTTGCAGATTGTAATTATTTCCATTTACAAACCTACAGATTTCACAGCCTTTGCAGGGAGAATTGCAGCAATGGCAGCAGTATATAAGGGATAGACTTTAAAAGCTCTTAGTCCTGCTACTGGTGGCTGTAAATCCCCCAGTGCTGCTCCTTGTAGGTAATACAGTGCAAACCCTGTGTAGGAGATTTAAAGCAACGTCCCTCAGAAAACGTCTGCTGGGAAAGTCTTTCAGAGAGAGAGAAAGAGAGTGAGAGAGAGAGAGAGAGAGAGAGTGCAATCACTGCAGCCCTTAGCGTTTTGGTTATACACTGGGAGACCTCATTTACTGAAGTCTGTTCTTCATGGTTAGGAAAATTAGATGGATATTTGTTTGTGCTAAGATTTCACACTTTCGTTCTTGGTACCCGCTGGTGTAAGTGACTTCTTCTCTTTACTGTGTGTACCACTTCCTTTATAGTAATATAAAAGACATCCACTCAGTACTTGAAGTGACAGTTTACGATGAAGACCGTGATCGAAGTGCTGACTTTTTAGGCAAAGTTGCTATACCATTGCTGTCTGTAAGTTTCACTCACCTGACATACCACTGAATTTTTCCTGCTGAAGTGGGGGGAGGGGGAGAGAGAAAAAAAAAATTGCAGTTCTGTATCTGTCATTTCTCAACCAAGGTCTGTAATAAGAACACTAAAATTTTAACATACTTTATTCACGGCCATGTTGAATCCCATGATAGTTAATTTTTCCTGACAGACTTGGTCCTGGTAATGAACAGGTACTTGTCAGACTTGCCACAGTTGTTTTGGGTTCTCTGTCAGTTTCAGCAGCTGAGGGTCAGGGGTCACTGGGGGGGTGTATTCAGCGGAGACTGTGAGACAGACGGCTGTCATGTCCTTTTCCTGCAGATTCAAAATGGTGAACAGAAAGCCTACGTCTTGAAAAACAAGCAGCTGACAGGGCCAACAAAGCGGGTCATCTATCTTGAAATAGATGTGATTTTTAATGCTGTAAGTCTTAACTTTGGGTTTTTTTGTTCTGCTAAAGACTTCAGTTTCATGAGAGTTTTTGTTCCTGATTTGTAGAGAATTTCTGTCATTCCTTATTTTCTCAAACCTTGATGTATACTACAGAATACTCTTCTGCCAATGCCTGGCGCACCCACTCTTTTTGTTGCTGCTGCTGCTATTGCTGCTAGTTTACAGAGCAGCAACCCTTGTCTCTGTGTATGATTACGTGTTGTGGGCTTGGCAGCCATGACTTTGAAACTTCGTAATTTTTGCAAATTGAAGCGTTTGTTATTAGTAAGGAATGAGTAAGTTTGAAATACTGACACACATTTTAATACATAGGTGAAAGCTAGCATAAGTACATTAATGCCTAAAGAACAGAAGTACATTGAAGAGGAAGACAGACTGTCTAAACAGGTAAAGAGTAAGAAAACCCTAATCCCTTCTGGAGTCCTTAATACCACACGTGCATGTCCAAATATCTGGCATCATACTACTGAGAGTAAAATATAATATTTTCATTACATTTTTACAGAAGAATATGATAGGCTGAAGAAGGCAGAAACAAAATACATGGGTTTATTGTGTCTCCTCTATAAATTGCAACTTATTTTTCATGAAATACATGAATGAGAACACAGTTGAAACCAGGTTCCACACATATCAGATTATCACCCAGGTGCATGTAAACTAAGTCTTGCATAAACTTTTGCTGTTAACTTTGACCTGAAAATTCTCTAGTTGTTGCAGCGTGAAGAGTCTTTCAGCATTCTTTTAGCCAAATTTTAAATAAGTTATTTGAATCAAAGGTAAAAGCAGACTAAAACATTTGATATTAAAACATTTGAGTCTGCTGGGGGTAGGAAGTTGTCTGAACTCTTTTTTCTCTGGGTATTTTTGCTTCACACAGTTTTAATGTTTTCATAATGAATATTTAAACACACATTTTTTACTCCACTTGAACTGCTTTAGATTCAGTCTTTCGTGTTCCACAAATGACATATTTTATATGGAGTGAATTGGGCTTTTGGTTGGACCGTGGGATTTTTGTTGTTTTCAGTGAAAAGGCAGAGGTCTCAGGACTGATTTTTACTTTGCTGAAAGCTTATAGACTTGAGCATAGATTAAATTACTTGCTCGAATTTTACATCAGTTTATGATGTAGTTCATTAAAAAACTTTTCCAGAGGTAAAATATTGCTTTCTTTGCAGTTGGGAGTAATGCAGTTGGTAAAGCTATATTTTGCATAACTACTACTTTCCCAGTGAAGAAGCAGCAAGACCTTTTACTCAAGATTAATACTTCTTCCCACGTTCATACCAGAAAATGGCATTGTGACTTTTGCATATGGGAGGAGGAGTGATCATTTTCTATACAAAGCAGTACACAAATAATTCAATGGTTTGTTCACTTTTTTTTTTTGTCAAGTCATTTTGGAGGATTTAAGTACAATTTCCTGAATAAAAACCTAGAGCTGTTATGTTGTGTGTCTTTGTAGACCAGAAGAGTGCAGTTACACGTTACCTTGGTAAATACTTAAAATCAGGTTTTCAAAGTACATGGCAACAGACAAATTTGTTATAAATGTTAAACAGTCCAGATTATCTTCATTAGATTAGAGCAGTAATTTTGCATGGTTTTGGGTTAGTGTCCTGCAGCATCTTTATATTAAGAAGGACCAACATTTGTTAAGAAAGGCTTAATAAAGCTAAAATGTAATAAACAAAATAATTTGTGAAACTTTCCAAGTGGCTTTTTTTATGTCGAATACATAAAAAACCTGTCTAGAATTAAATTCAACAAACATCAATTCACAAAACTAACAAATTCTCTCCCAAGTCTAAGAATTTAAAAAACCTTACTCTATTTTTAAGCTAGAGGGCTTGTTATTTTCTCAGTTTTCACCTCAATTAAGAAAGTAAGAATGAAAGTATTGTAAGCATGAGTCTCTTCTGCAACTTTTTGGGGTTTTGAAGTATTTTCATTCTTCCATCTTTTTAACAGCTACTGTTTAGGAAATTTATCCGGATGAAGCATTGTGTTATGGTGCTTGTAACTGCTGCCTGCTACATTAGCAGTTGCTTTGACTGGGCTTCTCCCCCAAGAAGTCTAGCTGTTTTTTTGGTATGATTGTCTTTATACTACTTTTAGTCACCCCGGTGTGTTAGTGTGCTAGACTGAGACCCAATACAGTGTAGATATGGAGGTTTCTTTTTTTTAAAAGATACTGTGTTTTTTCACATTTTTTTTTAAAGTAATTACGTTTAAAATGTCCCACAAAAAAGAGGGGGTTTTAATTTATATGTATATATACATATACATAAATAAATAGTATAAATACAATTGCCTATATAATTTATGAGTGATCCAAATCAAAACAGAGTGAGTGAACTATGGATAACACATCTTAAGATTCTCACAAATTACTTCCATTGAATCTTCTCTGGTACCTTTGTACATTGCATACTTACTCTTACACTGGTTTTGAATGTTAGTTAGTTAGTTACATATCATTAATATAAAATTAATGGTATTTTGTCCTCCACATAGCAATATATGTTACACCTGTAGCTTTTTCAGAAGTACAAAAATACAAAAAGAAGTAATCTGGACCCAGATATCTGCTTCCCTACTAAGAGGCAGTGTTCCTGATTAAAAACAAACAAACAAACAAACAAAAAAACCCAAACAAAACAAAAAAACCACAAAACCACAAATGAAACAAACAAAAAAACCCCCAAAACCAAAACAAAAGCACCCCAAAAAATAAAAGAAAACCAACTTCAAAACCATTGATGCAAACTTTTAGTACCTTTTAGACAGCAAGCTTTTGTCATAATTCAGTTTTTAGTGAATTTTTAGTGATTTAAAGAAAACTGCTATTTCTCAATGAAGTATTAACCTTTATTTTCCTGTTAGATTTTGAAAATTTCAAGCATAAATGTAGATTGAATTGTCTTTCAGAGATAAATATCCTTCTATTTTCAAAGTGCCTCAAATTTGGAGGAATCAAGCCAGGCATTGAAGCTGACTGTGCAGTAAAATGAAGTAGTTGTGTGTGTCACTAGGTCATGATGTTTTGCAAGAAGTTTCTTCTAGCAGGGCTCCATTGGTATGATGTTACTTGTTGAACCACCTTTTGCCTGTCAAGGATGGCAGCATGCTCTCTGTCATTGGTTGCAGAGTTCATCAGAAGTACAGGAGTTGCATGTGCTCTTCTAAGAGTTAGGGGTGTTTTACTGATGTCTGTAGCAATGACACTTATGTGCAAAGATCTAAATATACTTGCTACTGTTTACTGTAGAATGGCAATTTTTCATTTCAGT
Organism: Anabacerthia variegaticeps; assembly: GCA_035583185.1. Lineage (NCBI taxonomy): Eukaryota > Metazoa > Chordata > Aves > Passeriformes > Furnariidae > Anabacerthia > Anabacerthia variegaticeps. The sequence continues at coordinate 3,122,987 of JAWWEW010000088.1, read as the reverse complement.
TAAAAGTGATCAGTATTTCATAGGAAAGTACAGGTTTCTAGGTTAAACTGTAATATTCATATAGCTATTATTCTTCCAGTTAGTAAGTACTCATCTCTCTAATTCTCATTTTAATATGAATATGGAACACTCACCAGATGCCAGTGGAAGAATGGGGAATGGAAAGACATCCCATTCTTTGGGGCTAATGAAATTATTTTTTGCCCATGGCACAGTGCAGTAGACATGGAAGAAGTTGTGTTGCTGTTAAAATGTAATTATTTCTGGTCATAGAAAAAATTCAGTGCCATAATAAGCAGTTGGAAATACATAAAACATGGAATTTGAGTAGGTAGGTCTATAATCACTATACATATTTGTTGTATTTGCAGTGTATTGCAGTAAAAACACGTTCCTGATTTTATTTTTATTTATATATTCATATTTTACATATCTGTTGTATATATATAGGAGGAGATCAAAAGTCTGATTTTCTTAGTTTTCTTGCAGTATTTATTTTGCTGTGTAGTGGTTGTAGTAGTTCTGGATATATTATATTTATATTAGTGCTGTGACTGCATCCTTCTCTGCATCCAAAATGCATCCTGTGCTTTTTGAGCTGATGTTATTCTCTCCAAGGATCTGTCAGGCAAAAAATGTGTTTGCTAGCTAAGTCAAATATATGTGAATTTCTATCATGATTATAAGCTTTGTGTTCAGATTGTTTCTGGACTTTCATAAGCTTTTGAAATCTTGAGAGCAGTCTGATTGCATGCTAAATTACACTTGCACCAAGGTTACGTTTGAATTTAGTAACCTTGAATTTGAATTTAGTAGTGTATAAAATAAATGTACCTATATGTATCTTTTTCGTCTCTTCACTATTATACAAATTATATCTCCTCTTGTCTGCCAGAGGTTAGAGAATGTCACAGTGAAATGTCAGTGCCAGAAAGGACATGAGAAATAATCTGTTCTACATGTTTCCAGCTCTTTAGGCAGGCTAATAAATAATGTACAAGAAGTAAACTTTTAAACTAACCATTGCCTCCATCCTTCAAGATTTGAAGACATATCTTGATGGTTAACATGCTGATGAAGATTTACAGCCATTTCATGTAAGTTACATATGTGGAGGTTGATTTTTCTTATCTCCCAATTCCCCAAGTCCATGGTATTACAGTTAAAGGTACTTTTGTCTAGCAGTTTACCCCATGGCTTTACTTTCTCATGGGGATACATACAACCACAGGTGAAGAAATTCTAGCAGACTAGCTCAGTTGTCAGAAATGCAATTACTAAGATCAATCTGGAAAAGAGAACTACTCTTGAAAACATACAGAAAGGGTTGATTAATATGGTCATTCTATAATAAGCTACTGTTACCTGCTTTATATACCTTGTGCACTCTTCACTACAGCTCTTTGTAAAGTCATTCTCCTTGGAGAGTCAGAATGTTAGTCACCAAGACTAATATTGTTCATTGAAGAGACTTGCTGATTATTTATATTCCAGAACTTAGCTGTCTCAAACCTTTATATTATTGGGCACATTTTAGGTAAGGAAATGTTGTATTAAGGCTTAGAACGATTCTTTCTAAAATTTGTCCAAAGGCACCAGCCCAATGACTGGTGTTGCCAATGCTGTACCTAGAGTTAGAGAAACTTAGAAGTTAAGTTTTCAATGTTCTAGACTATGCATTTCCTCAACTAAACAATATTTTACATGTTTCTATTAAACTTCAAAAACTCATTGCCTTCACTGGGAATTTTGTCCGAATTACTTAAAGTTTTCATTTAATTTCTTTTTTCTGTGCTTCACTAATTCACAGCAGAAGAAAAATTGCTACCAACACATAACTTACCATTTTCATGCTGATATAACTGTGACATACTACTAGCTGTTATTTTCCAGATATTCAAAGATATTCATAAATGGCTTATGAACAATAGGATGATCTTCCCAGTATATGACTTGGGATTAGAACAATTAGAGAATTTGATATTCTCTTTTGCTTTTTCATGTTTATTTCCTGTTAAATAAAAGAAGTGCATATCAACAATGTTAAATTAATGTTTCAATTGCAGAACAGCTTTATTTTATCACATAGAGCACTGTTATGTCTAGAGACTTATCAAGAATTTGTTAAGTAGTTGTGTTTATCTGTCTTAAAGCACCTAAATGCAATGGAAAAGAATAGGATATTTACAAAGAGCCTTTGCCATAAATTCACATGATTTTATGTGTTTAAAATAGACCTTTAGGATACTTAGCAGTTACTTATTTTAATTCAGTAATTAATATGGTATGTTTGAGGCTGAAGAACTTTGTATGAGTATGCAAAGGAGGTGTTTTTTCTTCAGATTAATCCACTGTGTGAACTGAAATGTCTGCTAAACTGGGCCTAATTTCCAGCAGCTTCTTGACCAGACATTTCTGTTCTTGTAGATCACAAAAACAATTGGACAGCTGAACTATCAGTAAAAGGAGACTCTTCAATGTGAGTCAACAAATTATATTATGTGACAAACTTCAATCTTTAATAGTGATTGTGAATAATTTGTGCTACCATCTGTCCATTTGAAATTCTTCTAGCCTTTTCAGTCATTATACAATAAGCACTGCTGTATTTAATATTACTATTTGATACACATTTAATTTCTGTAGTGCTGCATGGTCCTTAGGGAGCTTTACTCTAGTGCTACATGAGAGAGACCAAGTATTGATCAGTTAACATTTCAGCTACGCTTATGTATGTTGCAAAATTAATGAAAATGCCAGACAAAAATGTCAGAGTGGATGAAAAGGTAGAATTTAAATTTGGTAGTCTAATGAAAAGTTTAAGATACGCATTATCAAAAATGTCCTCTTGCCTTTAAAGTACAAATCACAACTGAGTAACTTAAATGAACCACTTATTTTATTTGGAGGAACACTAAATATGAAATATGAGGGAATATAATCTTCAAAGTGTTTGGTATCCCAAAATGGCCTCAGTAAAGTACTTTAATTGCCTCCTTGAGCATTTAACTCTTGCTCATAAAATAAATGCTTTTCCTTTCTCACTTGAAAGCAGAGTACACTCACCCAATCACACACATATGTCCTCAAATTATTCCTCTGACTCTTTCTATACATGTATATAGAAAGATATGCATGCACATAGAAAATACTCTCAGCCTTTCAAATATTGGTAAAATTACTTACCCTGCATCCAAGTAATTTGTCAGGTCTAACTCACCTTGGCTTTGTCTTCAAACATTACAGATTTCATATGTGAAAATGGCAGAGTACTGTCCCTAACCCTTGTTCAAGCATTTGTTCTCTTGCACATACACCATTTAGTTGTGCTAATTAATTGAAAAGGAAAAAGGATTCAAAAGAGATGGTTCCAAGCAGGAAATGAGGCAATAAAGCAGTTTTGTCAACTTGCTTATCTTCTCCCTATCAGAAAGGGAAATGATCACTACTGCATATTTCGGAAGTAACATTCGCTCAAAGATGAAGGAGAAAGATCATGTTTTGGGAGAGACTTAATATGACATCATCAGAAGCTGGAATAACTTGTGCTACTTATTACATATTTTTCCTTTTTTTTCACATTGTAATTGTAGGAGAATCAGAATTTTCAGATACATTTAAAAACTTGTTGATACCCTTATTGTGTGTATAACATATAAACAACTTAAAATTGCTTTTTGCTAAAACTAGGTAAAAGATATCATCTAATTTTCTTTGCCACCTCTTGTCTAGAATTTGAAATTGGAATAAGTGGTGTTAAAGTAGTTGCAAAAGCTTCTTACATTTCAAAAAAGACTTTCCAAAATTTTCTGTTGCTGTCAAAACTGCCTGTTCTCAAAAGAGAGATTTGCAGAAGTACAGTGACATGGCGGCAGCAAGGCCAGGTACAAGATTCATTTCTGATGCATATTTCACGTATGTGCAAGTCTTTCAGCTTTTTGTCAGCTGTATCTTCAGCAACAGGAAAAAGAAAGAAGTGGACCAGACTACTGAGGGGGTTTGTTTGGATTTGTTTGTTTGTTTGTTTGACTTTTTTTCCAAAGTAAAGCAGACAAAAAGAAAACTTCTCTAAGCTCTGTTTCCTCTTTCCTAATTTTCCATAGACCAGCAGAACTGATGTTGAAGCTCTCCAAAATTACAGGAAATTTGAGATTTCTGCAATGCTTAGATATATTGTGTGCCAGGTTTTAGAAGGTGGGATAGGAAAGAAAAACAGCAAATAGTGGAACCTGATATATATGACCATAGAGATCCCTTAAATATTCTTAGGGAAAGAACCTACCAGCACCAGCTGTGATTAAAAAATCCCTCTTTTACTTAATTATAATAAATGAGGAATGATGCTGGTGTGGAAAAACTGGTGTCATCAGTCCATATTTTGTGTTTGTCACATAATGTGTTTGCAAATCTGGCACAAAGAAAGACTGGGAAATATTTATATATGTAAAAAGCTTCTTTTAGTATTTGATTTTCTTTTTAAAAGAAACTTACTTTTGACTTTGTTCACAGAGTGAATGCATACTTGCTAGCCAGTTTAACAGTAAGATTCATTACCCAAGCACAGACCTGGTGCTATTTTCAGTAATATAGAGCTGTGCTGCTCACCTGCTGTTCCAACATGTGTCTGTCTTAGTTTCTCTGTCATTTCTGCCATCACCATGCAGGTGAGTTGGGATGCCCACCCAAGGGTGTCTAAAATGGCACCAGCTCTACCCTAAGGCACTTTAATTACTTCCTTAGGTGTTTATTTTAGATGCATACGTATTTTAGGTATCTAACTAGATTCCATTTTGAGTTTCCTCATAATCTTAAGGTGTTAAATCTCAAAAATACATATTCAGGTGGGCAATTACTTTCCTTACTTTGTGAATTCTGAAACAAGAAATAGACAGCAGAATAGAGAAACGGTAGCTCGAGTCTTGGACTTCTCCCTTCATTACCAGACCATTCTTCCTGCCTATTATCCTTAGAAAATAGGTATTTTTAGTATTCTGAAAGGATTTCATTATCCACGAGAATGTGGTTGATGAAAAACTGTAGAAGTTGACAAAAGCTATTAGTTACTCTTCTTTATTTAGAGTTACCTAAAAGGTTCTGTTAACAATTTTAGATTTCCTATTAAGGCAGTGGTGTGACTATTAATCTGAGCAGCCAACTTGTGTGAGTTACAATCTTACTCTGGAGTATGTTTCTGACAACCCAAGCTATGTATAAGGCAATCTGCCACTGCATGGTATTACTGGGAAAGTTGAAAAATGGACCCATCATGGATATCTGTCTGGAGAGAGCTTGCATTGCATCATGTATTTGTACTTCCACTTTCCTCTTGAGTGTCAAAACTGTCCTGAATGAAAAACTGCATTTGAAGGAATTTAGACAGCAGTGATACTGATTTTGGTTAATTATTTAGTAATGGTGTTCTAAGGTAATTGTATACCCTATCATCCTTGGGTTCCCCGAGGTACTCTTTCACAGTTGTAGGAATCTTATCCATTTAAACTTTCATTACTTAAATAATTCACATAGTTGGCTTATAAGATATCTTACTTTTTCATCATCTTTTAGTGATGACTCATATGGGAAGTAACATCCTGATGTAGCCTCAGTCACATTACTGGTAAAGCCTGTGTGTTTTCAATCTTGCACAGTAACTTCTTTTACTGGTCATGGCAATATAAAAAGGAGCAAAAACTGCCTCAAAGATGTTGTCTAGATAGTATTTTAATGTGTCAAAGAGTGTGGACAGAATGTTAAATTTTTATGAAGTGTGTTGCATAAGTGATTTAACTTCAGCAGGAAAGGAGATTTTCAGTTGACCTTCAAGTAAAAGACCTGTAAACGTCATAGTCACTTATGTGATAGAAGCAGCATTTTTTATCTTTAACTTATTTACATTTCAAAAGAAAAATAATAGATGTTGCTATCTCCAAATCTGTTTAATACTTACCCATAAATAAGAGGCATGATTTAAATGCATCATTTATTTTGGATTCACTGGGAGATTGTATTTATTCCAGAATAAGTATTAATACTTATCCAGTTGAGATAACTAGCGTTGTGACCACAGTTTTTACTAAAGAGAAGA
>JAWWEW010000088.1:3077576-3088601 GCA_035583185.1 Anabacerthia variegaticeps | reverse complement strand
CACCAGGCATTAAGCAGTATGTGACCCAACAGATGTGTTTTATACCTTGGACTTTAGCCAACTAAGGATGTAGTTAAGTGGGTTTTTCACATGTGACAAAACTGATTTAAGAGGGTTTCTCTCTTGCTGCATCCCTTAACAGTTTGGTTTTGTCCTCTCTTCTCAGTTCACATTTTCTTGGTAGAGGTGGTGGAGTGTTTCTGGAGCTGTTTGGTAAGAGAGGTCACTGAAACCATCTGCATTAAAAGTTGGAGGGTGAGGATTTATGAAGAACTCAGTTAGTGCAGTAATGTGGTTTACAGCTCAGTTCCCCAAAGACTTTGAACAGGCCAGGGAAGATGACAATGACCTACTGGGCAGGGAACCAGAAGGTGATGCAGGTGAATGAAAAATAGGAAATGTCTTTTTTTTCAGACAGATCAGTGAAGACAGGACCTCTCAGACACCTCTAAATGGGATATGTAACATGGTATACTGAGCTAAGCAGGAGCTAACATTCATTTCAGCAACATGTTCTGAACATTTCCCTGTGAATAAAACTCTTCTTAGTGTTTCTGATCCCCTTTCTTTGAGAGAAGGAGCAGACCTGGCCTAAAAGGCTGACAAACAATAGAAGAAAAACTTCATTATGGATAGTGCCTAGAGCACAGCCTGGATCTTTCTTCAGTCTGAGGGAACTCAGAAGTACACCTTCCTGGCTGGCATCAGGTCAGAGGCTGCAGAAGATTCAGTCACTCAGACTTCTGCTAAAATGGTTGATCTGGGCAGGAAGGAATTCAAGAGTAATTCCTTCATTGCTCAGTTCATACTTCCTCCTCATACTTTTGGACATGCTCTCTTTCTACGCTTGCTCTGTTTCTAGTTTTATCTTTGATTCTGAACTCCAGGACAGAGCAGACAGCAGGCAGAACTAGACATCCTTTTCCCTCAAAAGTACGGTTACTGGAGGTGTTTTAGGACAGAGTTCAAACGAGGAGGAGCAGCTGAAAGTGAAAATGTTTTGAACCGTGCAGTTGACTTGCATGTATACACAGTGCTCTACTAGATGTGCCTGTTACATCAAACCATGCATTGCTTATGTTTTGCATGGGCCCATGTAACACGACTAACTGTGACTTTCTTGATGGTTGAGCTAACTCAGAGACAGGAAATTGATACACACACTTATATTTTTCAGTTCTCTTACCTGAATTTGGCTCTTGGGTTATGTTAAAGTCCCTTAAACTCTTGGGTATGGATTTGGGAATATCCTTGCGGCTGTGTTTGGGGTAGTGACTAAGAAATTATTATTTTAATATGTTGTCTTAAATTACAAGTACAATAAAACTTTAACTTCATCGGTATCATAAAATAAACTACTATTTTACTTGGTAGCAAGTCTGTAAAATAGGCCAAATTATTATTGGTTTATATCAATGAGTTTTTCTTTCTCTTTTCCTTTTTATATTTTATAATACATAGTATACAATTTTTGCATTCATAATACAACACTGGGCTAGATGGATCTTTGTTGACCTTTGTTATGGCTCTTCTTATATCCTAATCCATACTTATATATAAATAAAGATCTAAAGAGGCACATTATTTTGTGGTTATAAGGAGATACAGCTTTTGTTCATTCCACCAACAGAGAATTTTACCCTTAGGGTCATTGATCAGAGTGTCATGACAGAGGGATTTTTGAATTTGAAGTCTGAATCTGTCACTGCCCATCTTTGGAAAGTCATTTAATCTCTCTGTAAACTAGATTTAGTGGTTCATTTCAACCTTGTGGTGTGATTAATAATTATTAATATTTGTAGAATGAATTCAATGTATGTGTATATTTCAGAGTGTTAACCTGAAAAACTTTACGTGGAAAAATACACAGACACTGATACGTGGCAGCTGCAGCTAGCAATGAATGTGCATAAATTTAGATGCACAGATTGTATAAAATTACTATTAAGAAACACAGTGCTAATGCTGATAGAGCCTATGGCATATATCATTGTTGAAGATTATAAGGAGATAAGCTACTATAAATTTATTTCCAGCTTTACAGTCTTCAAAATCTCATGGTGAATACTGTAAATTCTATTATAAATGTTGCACTTTTATGTAGGTAATAGTAAATTTGAAGGGAACATATGTGTGTGCTATGTGGACACCAGTGGACCTGACAAATGATTTCTTTAATTAAAGCAAGGATATACTGAATTTTGAACTACCTTTTAAATACCTAAATTGTCAAGCAAACAGTTTTTATGGGAAGGATTTTCAGTATATAATTCCCTAATTATATTAAAGCTATAATGCTTTCCTCAATTTGAATCTCTGACGCAAGTGTTTTTTCCTAGTTGTACATTTTCCCTTTGCATTTATTTCAAATGTTAATAAAGTTTTCATCTGCAAAAGGCTTAGAATTGACAGAACAAAACTCTTCCCTTTTAAATCATGACAACTACTACTGTTTCTGTCTGCAGGTAGTGGAGGACATGCTAGAGGATGAGGAAGAAGAGGATGACAGAGATGACAAGGTAATTATGTTTCCTAGCACTTGGGTATCTGGGGATGGGATAATTTAGACATGACACTGTTTTTACTGACAGCTAAAAAAGGACTTGAAATGTTTTAGTCTGGAAAATTGGACAGATCTGTTTATCATCCTAATAATGTTACCATGTGTTGCAGAAAAGGATAGAGGTCTATAAATCCTGCGTTTTTGTGTTTTGTTTTTTTTTTTTTTTTTGTTTTTTTGTTTTTTTTTGTTTGTTTTTTTTTTTTTTCTTTTGGTCCAGAGCTGGGTCAAATATTTTTTCTGCCAGAAAAAAAAATAATTCAGCCTGTCTGGAACTTGATAGCTCTTTTGAAGATAACTGCAGCAACAACTGTTTTTGAAGGACAAAAATTCCTTCTGTTTTGAGTATTACAAATAGGGCTGACTTCAGGGGAAAAATGGTGTGGAAATAGCAACTCTATACTAGTTAAAGTTGGGATATTGACATCTAAATATAAAAAAAAATACTTAGTGGAAGAATGGCTTAAATGCTTTGCACTCCATATGACATTTAACTAATCACAGTTCTCGCAGGCATCCACTTGATTTGAAGTTTGCATTGTGCCCTGCAAGATGGGAAACTATGGAGGACAGCTATTTGAGTGGATGTGATTCAACTTGGAGGCTGCTAGTTGGGTTGAGGGTTCCACCCAGAGTGAATAACAGCTTGTTTCCACTTTTAGCGAAGCCATTGGACTTCTTGGATTGGTTGTTCCCGAGGGAGAGGATAAAAACAGAGAAAAGGAATTGGAATGACCTTGCACCAGTGAAGCAATGGCGAGCATTGGCAGGATGGCCTTTTGGTGAAACAAGTGAAGTGAAAACAGCCCCTTTCTTGCTGGTATTTTCCTACCAGAAAGATGATATTTGTGGAAGAAAAGAAAGATATAGTTTTACAACAACTAGGAAAATTCAGATTATCTGACCTTCGCAGATGTTCCCCTCGCTTCTCTTGTAGTAAAGCTTTTTACTTACTTATGTTTTAATTTGAGAGGAGAGGGAAAAGTGTATTTATGCTCTTGACCTTTTTTTCTGGCTGAGGTGTATATTTATGTGAAGAATATAAGAATTCATATGCTGACAGAAGCATTTGAAATGTCAGAAAATTTACTGTGATTAGTTAATACATTGAATTATTATTTTTCTGTTAGCTAACACCTAAAACATGAGAAACTATTAAAAACAAAACAAAACAAAACAAAACAAAACAAAACAAAACCAAAACCCAACAAAACAAAAACCAAACCAATTATTTTCCTTGTTCCATTGTCAGGTCAAACATTTCAAAATTGAAAGGAAGTTACTATGTAAAAATCTTCTATACATGACTTAAGCTGTTAACGACCCAATTTCAGAATGAGCAAACATTGTAGGAACAAAACAGTCTTTTACAAAACACATATGTGATGGCTTTTAACACTAAATGATATGAGCATCCACTTCGGGCAATAAAATATGTGATTTATTGCAAGGGTCCATCATGTAGCTCTGAAGAGCTTGTATTTTATCTCAGCATGTTGACTTTGAATCTTCATTTGTTTTCAGATAAACAGTGATCTGCCATCCATTTGAGGCCATTTTCTCCTGTTTCTTTCTGCTTTATTGTTAGAGTTGCTGCAAGTCATACTAGTAGTGTGTGTACTCCTGGATAGTTTTATCACTGTGATTTGTTCAGAAAGATTAATGCTTGATTGCTTGTAGTTTAAACTATGTAGTTACTGCATAGTGGGTTTTGGAAATTCCTAAACAAATTCCTTTAAAGGGGAAGATGAGGATAGGGGTCAACCCTCCCTCCCCCCAGTTCTCTCGTACTAGCAAACACCAGGCAAAACATACCTAATTAGAAATATCACTCTACGTTTCAATGTTGTGATCTAATATTCAGCTTTTTCAAATTGACATTAGAGTTCAAATGCTCTTCTAGATCTAGTTAACAAGACTGAAAAAAAGTGAGTACTGACATTATTGTGTACATTCAGTGAATCTTTTAATTGAATATTTAAGAACTGTCTATAAAGAGGGTGTTAAGGTTGATTTTTTTTTAAGCTGTCTTCATTACTGCAAATATTTTGAGCTCTCAAGATTGAATATGCTGTTTGAATGGGAAAAACAACTTACACTTTTTAAGATAAGCATGTATGGACCACCCCATATATTCAGTATGTTTTCAGTGTGAATTCTTTTGCACTAGGCTAAACTGTAAATTATAAGCACGTGGTTAGGACTGAGTTGTTTGTCATGGGAAGCTAGTAGGCTGCTTTTTCCTTTCTGGTGCACTAGTCAAACTCTCATACTGCTCTTCCTCTCTACAATTTTTGGATTTAACCTTTTTTGAAAGGGTGCACTTATGTGTTTATTTTAGTTCATGTATGCATTTTCTTAAAACCATGTGCAAAATGAAGTTTTATGATAAAAGAAATGCACATTTTGTGACACCAGTTGCTAGTGGCCTCTGGCTTTTTTCATTTCTCTTGGGATTTTTTATATGGTATAATAGAAGACTCAGGAAAATGAGTCTTTTTGTGTAAAGAAACCATTTGCAACTCTAAGCAATGTGCCCAAGCCTCACTTTAATTGAAACTGAAACATTTGTTGCAAAATGTAAAATATGTCTCAGCTCTTTGGCAATGACTAGTGTCTTTGTTGCCTGATTGCCACGAGTCAGCTATTAGTCCTGTAGTCTTTGGACTTAATGATAAATGGGGCATTACATGGCACAGAAGAGGAGCACCTGTTTTCCATTTCCTTTCAGGCTTTACCTAAACCTATCCGTATGTTTTCACTTAGTAGATTGTTGTGGAATTATGAAAAAATGTCTTTCTTTAAAGCTGACTTGGATAATAGTAACTTGTTCATGGTGACAGGGTAACTCTTTAACTTGATGAGGTCAGCATGGGCACGTGCTGATGTAGGTTATGTGTGAAGGAGGGGCATTGGTCAAAATCCATAAATTGTAGAGTTACAGAAGTAATAAACCATAAATGATGAATGTATGTAATTAGTTAATGTACTGCATTTTATTTTTAATGGTGTGTAATACTGAGAGGAGTTTGACAAGGTAGATTTGCATTTACCGTGTTACTAATTCTCATTCTAATGTTCTGGATTTTTGTAACTTCCTTCAACTGCTGCAATTAAGGTAGGGTACACAGGACTGTCAATTTAAGGTCAGATGATGTGGGTTTTTTACTGGAGAATCTTAACTTTCATCTTCACTTGCAATATCAATAATAAACTAAAATGGCAGGAGTGCTTCTTGTATCAGTCATGAAGTAGTGCTTAGCAGTGGAACACTTTTTTCCTAATTTCGCTTCTTTGTCATGTGGCCTCTGATAGTATATTTAGGAATTGAAAAAGATGTGGTTTGTTTGGCTCAGGCATTTGTCCTTCATTTGATACTAGTTTTTCCAAGAGATAGTATTGGATTCTGCATTTTGTATATTCTGTAATGCTTGCTAAATGTATGCCAACCTCAGATTTACAGTTTAATCTGATTTCTCTCTCTCTTTTCTTTTTTTTCTTTTGGTTCCTTTCCAAACAGTGGCTTATACTGTACCCTAGCAAATAAGGGTCAGTTAAATTACAAGAAGTCAAGTTACAAATAAGCTACCAGGAGAATTTTATATAGTTACGTTATATGTGGTAGTTTAGTTTTCTTGGTTTTGGTCTAGGTCTTCCCTGGTAACAAGGTCATAACTAAGGAAGTATTCCACACCATTCCTTTACATAATCAAGTATATATAAGACAAGGAGGGGAGGTTCTTCTTCTCTCTTCCTTCCAGGTGCTTAGAAGACAGCAGGTCTCAGTATGTTGACCTCTCCCTTATGTATGTGAGCTGAGGCCTATCTGAGAGCTGTTGTCTGGAGCCACACAGAGATGAAGGAACTGTTTTCTTGGGGGAAGCTGGTGAGAGGTTATTGTGTTAGTTACCTTATTGAGCTATTCCCTGAGTTTTCGAGTGTGTGTATCTGTTTTGTTTTATTGTTACCCATTTTTATCCCTTTTTTTCCCGTCCCCTTTCCCCCTTTTCCTTTTTGGGATTGTTTGGGATTCTTGTTCTGTATATTCATAGTTTTTAACTGTATATAACTGTAGTATATGTGAATATATATATATATTTTTTTTACTAAAAATTTTCTTTTTGGCACTTTTTTTTCCTCTTTTGGGAGCGGAGGGATCTGTGTGGCCAATGGCTGGGTTTGGCAGGGAGCCAACCCAAACCTCCACATAATGTAGTGGGCAATATGCATAATCTCTGTATCTAAGATTTTAGTTTGTGATCTAAGAAGTTCACATATGCTTTTCATACAACTTTATTCTTTGAAAAAGCTCCAGGTAAGATATCAGATAATCACAAAGAATTTAATTTCAGCATTTTTTGGGTAGCCCTCAGCATGCCACAGAATCAGGCCAGTGCTAACTGCTACTATTGCTGTCTTAAGCGAAGGAAGATGCTATGGACAGTATTTTATTTTGCCTTTTTATTAACAGGAGCAATATCTTATTAATAAAACATATTCAAGTCATTTGCAGCTTTGGCTACTCTCTCTCTAGGCTTTCATTCTTTGAAAAATTTTTTGCAGTTCTCAGTCAGTGTTATTGTACTTCAAGATAAATAGAAATGAATGATAGTTGAGTCAAATTAAAATATGTTTTAAAGCTTTTAATCATTGCTGCTGAGAGGTATCAACTTCGTTATCAAGCCAAGACACGTTTGTAACCTGTCTGAGAAGTGAGTCCTGCATTTTTACTGAGACTAGGTCATGAGGAGGAGGAAGGATAACCCTGATATAGCCTACATTTTTTACATTCCATAAAAGAGAAGACGGTCTTCTATGGTAGTAGTAATTTTCTATGAAATATGTGGTGGAAAATTATATCAAGAAATAGAGGATAAGTGGAGTCAAACTTCTCTGTACAGTTTGGTTTCAGCGCAGTTTAGTTATTCATGTAGAGATAGTGATAAGAGGGGTGTAGTTTTTATAAAAATTGGACTTAATAGGAGGATTGATGCTGTAGACTGCTTCAGCCCATGCCCTGGAATACCAGCTGATGCTGATTTTGATCATTGTATCACTCCCAAGTCACAGCCATGGAGTTACTTTTGCTTGTATGTACCTTGGATCATATGGAGCCTTTGCACAGCAACTTCCACAAAAGCAGTTTTCATCCTGCCCTGTACTGGGGCATCATATGAGCTTCATCATCAGTGTATGCACCTTAATTTGGACAGCCTTATGAGAAGGTTTAGTTTTAATGAGATCAGGTTTCTTTGTTCTGCTGCGGTCCTGAAATACTGTCAAAATTAGTGAAGTAAAATAAGCATTAGTGAGATCTGAATTTGAGATTTTTATCTGAGGTCTGGCACTTGAGGAGGTGTGTTTGTGTGAGAGATAGTCCCTAGGGGACCATGGGTCTACAAATTGTTGAATGAAATACACTTATCCATGTACATGGTGTTTTTGAGCTGTGACCAAGTAGTGTGGGGGATATTCCTCATTTATGAAGTAATCCAAGTATAATTCAATACATTATTAAATCAAATGAAGAATATGTCTTAATTAATGGCAGCTGTAAAAGAATGTGACATAGTTTTGGCCTACATTTTTCCTCTACCCTTAATAGTATTTCTTAATGCAACTGAACAGATTTAAATTCTTTGAGGACAAGCAAAGGGCTGTTTTCACCTCTCTCCTCAAAAAGGAAATTCAGGGTGTAGTTAAAAACATCGGTATGGTCTCTGTGACTTGGGAGAGAAATGATGAGTGTTAAAGAAAACAATGAAATTCTTTTACTGCTGGGTTCTCTTTGAAACCTTCCTACATGTGCAGATTTGTTTACTTCTTAGCTCCATGTGACCTTAAAAATGGTGAGAATGGACTATTCCTCATTCTCTAACAGAATTTCTTTAAAGTAGTTTTACACAGAATCATGAGATCTGAGTTCTGTTTAAACTACCGCCATAAACCAGTTGCAACTCTAAGCCATGTAGTCATTATTACATGAGTATTTGGAGGCTGCTTGAATGTTTCTTCAGTTTTGTTCACAGCTCCCTATTTAAACCTTCCAAAGAACAGCCCCAAAGACCTGTTTTGGAGAGATACCTTTTGAACTTTTTCTACAGCAAAGTGTACAGCAATAGAGAACAAATCTTCATCTAGGTGGCACAGGAAGCAGAGATGGTAATGGGTAAATGTGGCAGACTGACCCTGGCTGGATGCCAGGCACCCACAAAAGCCACTCATCACTCCTCTTCACAACTGGACAGGGAAGAAAAAATATAACAAAAGTTTCATAAGTTGAGATAAGAACAGGGAAAGAACATTCACCAATTACTATCACAGGCAAAAGAGACTCAAATTTGGGATATTAATTGAATTTTTTTACTAACAAAATCAGAGCAGGATAATGAGAAGTAAAATAAAACTATCTTCCCACCCACCTCTCCCTCCTTCCTAAGCTTTATGTCCTGCCCCTTAGTGGTGCAGGGAGACAGAGAATGGGAGTTCAGTTCATCACCTGCTGTTCCTGCCACTGCTCAGGGAGAGAGTCCTTTCACTTCTCCCACATAAGGCGCCTCCTGGGGGAACAGTCCTCCACGACCTATTTCAACATGAGTCCATCCCACGGGCACCATTCTCCACGAACTGCTCTTCCATAGTGTGCAGTCCTTCACGCACAACCTGTCATAATGGGGGTCCCTAACAGGGTCACAAGTTCTATCAGAAAACCTCCTCCAGTGTGGGCTTCTCTCTCCATGGGTCTGAAGGTTCCCACCAGCCTACTCCACCATGGGTTTCCCATGGTGGAGTAGCCCTTTTTTGGGCATCCACACACTCCAGCATGGGTCTCCTCCAAGGGTTGCAGGTGGATCTCTGAATCCCTGTCGTCCTTCATGGGCTGCAGAAGGACAATCTGTTTCATCATGTTCTTCACTATAGACTGTGGGGGAATATTTTCTCCGGTACCTGGAGCACCTCCTTCCCCTCCTTTTCCACTGTCCTTGGTATCTGTGTAGCTGTTCTTCTCACGTATTCTCACTTCACTCTTCCCTGCAATTACATCTGTACAATAATGTTTTTTTACTTCTGTTGTGGGTTTGTCTGATCAGGTTTTTTTTTATAAGAGGTTTCTGTTAGAAGCTTCTGAAGGTTTTCCTCATCCTATAGAGCAGAGCCAATGAGGGTCAGCTCTGAGGAAAAATTCCTGCTTTTTGCTTTCCTGCATTAAGTTATGCCTCTGCGTGAAAACATATTTAAGAAGTTGTTGCACAGTTGGAAATTGGTGGCCATGGATTAACAACATCACAACGCAGACATCAAGGTCAGTGGTGGAGAAGGAGGGGTTGGGACCCCACGGATCAGGGAAAGGACTTAAAGCTATATTTCCCTGATTACCATGGTGATGATCACGATGATTACAGGTTGTCCCCTTGAAGCCCATGGGATCCATCAGGGTGCAAAGACCCCCCTGCTGGAGCAGGGGGGTGCATAAAAGAAGCTGTTACTTCATGGGAGGCCTCAAGATGGAGCGGAGTCCTGCAAAGATTTGCAGTCAAGACCCATGGAAGGAGAAGCCCACCCTAAGCAGGTACAGTCAGATTTTCATAAGATACTGCATCCCATGGAATGACTCACATAGAGCAGAGGATCTCTCTTGTGGGGAGGACCCCACAGAACGCAGGTGAAGGACTCAGAGTTATGATTTCTCCTGTGACTTTGGTGATGACTGCGGTGAAGCAAGCTGTCCCCTTTGCAGCCCACAGGAGAGACCCCTGAGACAGCACATTTGGAAGAACTGCTGCTTAAATCTTGGACTTACATCTGCAAATGGCTGACACAACAACAACCGACTGTAAACCTTCCATTCCCTGTCCCCCTCACTGTTGGGGGAAGGAGGGGAGCATGGACAGACAAAGGGCAGTGGAAGGTGTTGTCTAACCTGTTTTTATTTCTTATTTTTAGTTCTCAGTTTGTTAGTAATAAATTTAAGCATTATTCTGAGTTCTGTTTTGCCTGTGGTATTAATCAAGGTTCCACTTTTTGTTGTTATCTCTAGCTGTAAATTCCTAACTGGTTTTTTTAATTTTCCCTCTGGAAGATGAAAAGGGGGGTGAAGAAAGACCTTGAAAGTAGTTTTGCTGGACACAGGCATTTATGCAGGCTTAAACCACCACAACTTCCTTCTTATATATGTTATCAAAGAGGCATTTGCTATCATTTCTGATTGGCTGGGCCATTGCTTCTAGCAGGTTCTCACAGAAGCCACCCTGCAGCAACCCCCACTACCAAGACCTGGCCACACAAACTTAATGCAGTAAGATACAACTTGTAGAAGAAAAGTGATGGTTGAGATATGCTAACATGAGATAATTGCTATATGGATCAAGTCCCCAGTGACAGCATGTGGTTGACACAGTGTATTTGAATGAGAATGAAGGAGTGGCAGAGGTGACACTGTGAGAGAAGAGGATGCTCAGCAATGT
>JAWWEW010000088.1:3028547-3040391 GCA_035583185.1 Anabacerthia variegaticeps | reverse complement strand
TAGGTGAGTGAAAGAGTAGTGCATGGTTTGGAGAGGCTCAGAAGGGGAATGGAAATGGGGAATACTATTCCTAAACCATAGCACACCCCAACTTGGACATTAGTTTAATAATGTTGGTGAAGTCCCTGTAAATACACCTATCATAGAGCCTTTGATTATTGTAGCCAGAATTTAATCTTATAATTTCCCTCACTGCTTTTTTTGTGTGGAGTTTGCAAAGGCCCATCAGGGAACAAATTCTATGAACACTCCTGAAATGAGGAGTGTTATAGCAGAGAAGAGCTGTTATCAGTCCACATCGTATCTATACGAAGTTCAATCCTTGGTGTTCCAAGAGCCATTATAAATAGCATATACTCTACACTGGAAGGGTGTGCTTTGAACAGCTAAAAGTTGTGGCTGGTTGACAGCCCCAAACTGCTGGATCATATTTGTTCTCAGAGCAAAATTTCAGCAGGTATGCAGATACCATAACATCATTAAAGATAATCAGAATCAGAGCATTATTGAGAAGTAGCAAATGTGACATTTTAAGACTAAATAGGTAAGCAAGGAAAAAAAGCAAATGAACATGCTGAGTTACTGACACTGCAGTTCTACTATTTTCAATGCAGATCTTTCTAGTTTGGTTTAATTTTTTTATTTTTTTTAAAATTAGCTTCCCTAAATTTTTCAAAGCATGATAGATACATATCTTGGAAAAACATCAACTAGTTTGAAATAAAAGAGCAAGGTGATTTAGGTGCATTGGGAGCTAAACAAGAATGAGAATCTCTTTACTCTCTGGAAAAAATGTGACATGTAGCAAATGTATACAAGCTCATTTAGGTAAGACAAGAATTAGATTAATTAAACTTTGGCAGTGTGCAAGTGGCAAACCTAAACAGGTAAACTTTTCTGTGTCAGCACTCTTAACAATTGGTATAAGCTGAATGTTCACTCTTCTACTGTTTTATTTTCACTTCTGCTACATTGAAGACTAATGGAAAATTTCAACATCAGCAAGATAGCTCTTCTGAAAGACTAATAAAACTTGCATTCAAAGAACTTTGAAGCTGTTATAGTTTCAGTATCTCATTGGAATTCCTCCCAAAAGGCTTGGAGCCAATGCCTAAACTTCTGTGAAGATGGTTAACAAAAGGAACTAATGCATATTCATATCCTGATGTAATAAGTCAGACCAGAGCCTTTTGTTCTGGTCTCCCGGGCTGAGAGAGGGGGAGGGAAGATGGCTCGGCTGGGAGGAGCAGCTGGGGTTTCTGCTTTTTTTTCTGCAAAGGCTCAGCCTGTCAGCAGAGGGAGCTAGGATGGGAACACACCAGTCCGACACGACAGGAGAACTGGGACTGTGCCTCCCTCTCTCTGTCTCTCTTTAAGTCAACCATTCTCCTGTGAGGGCTGCATGCACCGCAGGAGCTGCCATGAGGAAGAGAACACACCTGGTTTCTGCACTACAGAGATGGGGTTTCCGCCACTTCACCATTGATCCCACAGTAACTGACCTGCAGCCTGTGCCCACCATCTCACCTGAGAGAGGGGCCAACCGGCCAAGGCGTGACATCACCACCTGCTCTCCGTAAATATAACTGCGTCCCTTAAGGTAGCCCGAGGCACGACCTCGCACATGCTGCCCATAAATATAATTGCATCCTTTTAGGATAGCAGAGGACATTGGTTTTTGTTTCCTTTTCATTTAAAGGGTTTATTACAAACTGTTTTGTTTGGTCCTTTCTGGACATATATATAGATATATTGTGGTTAAGAACTGTTATCTTTTTTCCTATATATTTTTCTAATTAAAGTTCTGTTTCTAAATTTAAAGGAGACGGGTTATTTTTTGTCTGGCCTTCTTGGGGAAGAAGGCCTTTCCTTTTCCTCTCTCGGCCAACATAGATATCTTAGTTCTCCACTGAACTAAGACAGAAGCTGAATCGCAATTTCTTAATTAGAACTGAGCGCAGTATTTTTTGCGCTGCTCTTTCTTCTTTCCTTCCCTCTTCAGCCAGCAGTCTCTTCAAATGGGGGTAGTAACTGTACTTCCTGATGTTGTTGAAAACCATCAAAATAGTATAATTTGCCTTTTTTTGAATGTATATTGTCATCAGCTATAGGGGGATAAAAGTATTGTTTCTTAACATTTCAAATTACTTTTATAGCAAATTACTTATGGCTTCCAAACACTTGCTTCATAGGTGTTTGTGTATAGTGTTACTGGAGCTCTGCACCTTTACTGTTTCATCTCTTCTCCTTGCAGTACAGTTCCTGCCTGCTGGACAGTCTGCTCAGCTCATCATTTTTTAAAAGAAGGCATTTTGCATTTACTCAGATGCCTAAAATATGCTATTGTATTAGTTTTTATTCATATCCCGACTTAAATATCTTCTTAGACAAATCAGAATCCTTTTTTCTGTTATAATTTTTCTCCATGATTACAACTTGGGTTGATAAACTAGGTGCATTTCCCTATCTTTATCTGAATGTGAGCACAGAGATGAATATTTTCCAAAGTTATTTTTACAGGTGTTTTTCTAAAAAAGCATAATTTCATATCCTGGTGAATATGATGATAAATTTATGAATTTCTAAATTTGAGGATTGCAATTTAGGTACATTTAACAGGCTAAAAAAGGAGCTCTGACAGATTTAAACTGTATTCACTTGGGAATAATTGCTGAGCATGAAATGTGAGACCACGCAGTGAAGGCTGTACTTACTGGAAAATAAAATGGAGATGGATTTCTTTGAATTTACTGGGCACTCTTGACCACATGGGAGTATGGCATTGTGCTAAGGCAAAAGGGCACTGTGTGGTCCTTGAATGTATGGGCAAAGGGGCTGTCAGTCATAGAATAGTTTAGGTTGAAAAAAATGTTTAAGAACATCAAGTCCAACCCTTAACTCAGAACTACCAAGCCCACCACAAAACCATGTCATAAATGCAACATCTACATATATTTTAAATTTCTTCAGGAATGGTGAGTCTACCACTGCCCTGGGCAGCTTGTGCCAGGGCTTGATGACCCTTTCTGTGAGAAAGTTTTTCCTAATATCCAACCTAAACCTTTCCTGGTGCAACTTGAGGACATTTCTTCTTGTCCTGTCACTTGTCACTTGGGCAGAGATCAACCTCTACTGCTTCCTTTCGGGTAGTTGTACAGAGTGATAAGCCTCCTTTTCTTCAAGTTAAACACCCACAGCTCCCCCAGCTGCTCCTCATATGACTTATTCTTCTAGCATTTCCTCAGTTCTGTTGCCCTTCTCTGAACGTGCTCTAATACCTCAATGTTTTTCTTGTCATGAGGGACCCAAAACCGAACACTGTATGAAGTGTCGAGAGCAAGAGAATGAGGTATGGTTTGATGCTTAATCTGTACAGGGCATTTATGATGCTGCTCTTTTGGAATACAGTTATTTAATAGCAGTCAGAATTGTAGATGGTGCAGGAAGATCTTCAGAACTTAGTTTAAAGGGAGGTCAGGCTCTGAGATTTGAACCTCCTCTCTGTTATAAAAAAATTTAAATGGTTATTGAAGCTACAGTAATATTTAAATTTTATATGTTAAATTTTCCTCCTAAATAAAAATAAATCAACAGCAAAAACTTCTAAGCCCAGACTCAGTAGTGATTTATTTGCCAGTATGACCATAAAACTTCTCACAGATAACACCAAGACTTTTGCATGTGAATTGATACACTTCGTATCTTGTAATGGAAACAATGAATATATGTTAGAGAAAATACAACACTGAAATTTGGCTTAATGCAACAATTTAGAAAATTTGAGCCTTGACCAACACCTTTGTACGCTACAAAAATTCCTGACAGCATGTCCCAGTCTGCTCTACCTTTTATTTTACTAGTCTCAATTCTTGTGCTGCCAACCAGTATTATTCACTTGACAGGAAAGCAGCACTGCAGCACCACAGTAGCATCAGCATCTGGTACATGTGCAAAACAACTGAGGATGAAGATATGCCTTTGTGCTTGTGAAGTAAATCAGTATGTGAAACATGAGCATAGAGAGAAAAATGGGAGCAGGCTCATATTGTTTGTTAACTAAGCCAAAAAGTGGGAAACGCACTACATACTATGAGGGATTTTAAAAAGCAAACAGTTTAATCACTTATTAATAGATCTCCCGTTATTGCAATCATGACTTGACAGGAAGGTTGTGCTCTACTGAAAGAGGACAGGTATTCTCTAATAAATTGGATGAAGTACATGTTTTATGTGACTGAGATACACTTAAGACTATGGGTACGGAGTTTGCAAACTTGAATGTATCTAGAACTGAGTATGTAGAAAACTGAACTATGGTGACTGGGAAATCAAAGGAAAATTTTCAGTATATGATCCTTAAACTAAGAGAACATTAGAGATAACAGAACTGTGTTACCATAAAATTTAAGACTGATGATGCACACAGACAATATTTAAGTTGAGACTGCATGTGGAATATTAATTAATGTATTTGCTAACTTCTGTTTCATTTTGCAATGATGTGAATTTTAATTTAGAGTATGTTACCTACTTTTCTGTACAATATCTCAGAAAGGTACTTGAAATCAGTTGAAATCTGTAAGTAGGACTCATGTAAGATTGATGTGCTTTTTCCCTTTCTAAATGACATACATGACAATTGTGGGAATATCTTGGCTATATAAGAGTTTCTGTCTTTATCAGACCAACATAAAGCTTTATCTGCTTTCATTTCAGTCACTGGTGTATTATGTTAGGAGTATGAATATCTACAAATATTCTGAAGCATTTATTTTCTAGATACACCAGAATTTTATTTTTTTTTGTTTTGGTGATTCTCTGAGTCCCAGTTGTTTTAAATTATCAATTATGTATCAAATGCTTAAGAAAATGTCAATATTGCCAACTTAAATTTTGCATTCTTTAAAAAGTATATACACAGATTTTCTTTCATTGTGTCCTCCATCAGGAAACATTGTTTATTTGTTTGTCTCATATGCAACACAGGCTTTTTAGGTATTGCTTTCTTACTAGAGAAAAATTAAAAGTGCATAGACAGAAAAAAAATCCACTGATCAGTCATTAATAAATACAGAACATTTGAAATGAAGGTCTGGTTCCAAGATCAACTCAGTGTGAACATCTTCCATGTAGTGATATGAGATCATGTATCTCAACTACAGAAAGGCTAGATGGAAATTTTAATGTGCTCCAAGCCAGATACATCAATGGAATTATTCTTCTAGTCAAGCAACAACAATTTCAGAAGTAGCTATAATCCACACCCTTTCTTTTAGGGTTCTTTTTTTTAAATATTATAAATTGCATTTACAAAACTGGAATTGGAAGGGTTGCTAATTAATACCTACTTTTTGCAGTACTCCTGATCTAGTACTGGATCTACCAGAAAAAACCCCAGGGTATCCCCATCCTAATGCATTGCTTCCTTCTCTTCCCTTAGAAGTGAAAGGGATAGACTTCCCTTTGTCTCTTCTGCCAGATCCTAGTGTGGAATTAGTTTGGATTTGTACTAAAAGGCAAGGCAGAAAGAGTAGCTGTTGTTGTATAAATGAGCTTTAAGTGCTCTCCAAAACACATAACTCTTCTGCATCTGCAACACTATATGAACAATTTGGTAGCTCAGCTGCCTTGCAAGCCTCAATACCTTTAAAGAAGAGCATGGGAATCTCTCTTTTACTCCAGTAATTAAAAGGACCATCTGATAGAATATGTAGCACACAATCCTAAATTAGGCTAGAGGATTAATTTAGAGGATTTATCATGTGTAGTTTGCATGTATTCACAGAATGGAGAACAAAAGTTTCATATTAAATGGGGCGTAATTTTTAAGAAGATCCATACTTAGTGTCAGAATCTAATGTCCAGTACATACTTAATCTGTCTTGTCTAATCCTTTGCAAATTCCCCTCCCAACATAACTGGATTTGTGTCACTGCTTTCACCAGCATCATCTGTTGAGGGAGTCTGAGGAGTGTTACCAGATCATTTTATACACTGCCAGTGTAAAGGATTTATCAAATCTCTTTAAGTCAACATGATTTAGAGCAGAGACAAGGAGACACTCAAGTTTTGCTGAGGGTGGATTTGGTCCTTCAAAACATCATTGTCCTGGGAAGCAGCAAAGTGACTTGATTGTTTTAAAGTTCTACTAACTGGTACCCACTGAAATTTTGTAAATCACCCAGGTGTCTCAGCCAGTCTCCTCAAGCTGGTCACTGAACAAATGAATGTGACAAGTGACATGGTGCTGATGAGATTTCCCATATCTCTTTGTGTGACTGTTTCTACCAAAGATATAGGAAATGTTAGTATATTGATTCTGTAAATATAGACATAGTCCCTTCTGTTTTGAATTTCAAAAGGCATAATTAATTTACATAATTTTAATTTTTATAAGGATAAATAAGACAAAAACTAATGTAAGGGATTTGCTTTTCTGTATGTTTTTATTTCATAACAAATATTTACATTAGTTTTACTAAAGGATATTAAAATATATAGGCACATGCCTTTCTCAAGGAATGAAATAATCAACTCCTTGGTTTAAATTTAGGGTCACTACCTCTGAAAACCAAAGTGACCTATGGCACGAGACAGGTAACAAAGACTTCCAAGACAGAAAATACAAAGTTTAACTTAGTGCAAATGATATAGCATTCTCTTAAGAAGATCACAGGCATCCAAATATGTCAGGCAAGTAGAAGGCATTGGTACTGGAAAAATTTTGCATAGAAATGTGTTGAATTAGTGTATCTGACTTCCAGGATATGCCAGAGGATAATACAAACAGTATCGGAGACACCAACATGTAGGGCTTGTGTAGGGCTGTGAAATTTGTACTTTGCTGGTTGTCAGAGAAAAGTTAGGTCAATACCAAGATTCAGCCAATATGGTTTGTTTGGAAGTTAACTGCTAAAAAGTTTTAACAGCTGATATGCTTCTACCATAGTTTCCAGAGTTGCTAACAAGGCTTTCATCTGTTCTCCAGGGAAGAAAAACATGATAGCAGATACATCTTGAAGAAACTGTGGTAGCTTTTGAAAAGTTTCTAGCTCTCTAAAATATGTACCTACCAACCAATCTTCAGAAAATGTATTTTTCATCTTAGAGTTACCATAAGCCATTACTGGAAGTACATTTGAACCACCTAACTCTCTGAGAGTCAAAGTCAAAGGTGAAGACAGATTATAAACTGAACAAAAATTCAGCAGCATCTTATTAAATAAAATCAAACACAGTTCTCTCTGCTGACTGCAAAACTCTTGTTCTGTGCACTCATAAAAGCGTTCAATGCTCTCTTCTGGGTGAACAATATTCAAAAGTTCTTCCTTTACTGCTGTTGACTCCACACAATCCAGTGGTAATTTTCCATTGGATGTCCTCTGCTGTAGAAGGACTGGTCCTGCAGGGAAAATATAAATATTAACAACAGCACATTCGATCTGGCAAACAAGATTTTGGATTGGTTTTTGCCAGTAGCTAGGAGTCTGTCTAAGTTCCTTTTCATACTAAGTTGTGTTGATGTAACTGAGGAGTTGTATTTGCAATACAATCTAGAACATGTAGATAAGCACTTTGTAACATTTTCTTTATGATACTGTCTTAACTTACATAGAGTATATAAAAAGATAATGTTATTACTGTTGGAAAACTCTATTAAGTACTTTATATATCAGGTTTTTTACTAACACTTGATTTCAAATTAAAGGTATGTTACTGTGATGGTCTTTATTTTACTTTTCTGGATGGTGTGGTCAATCTTGCCTCAGGCTATGCAGCAAGATAAACAAACTATTGAGGTAGGAATCCAAGTCTTCCCCTAAAATTCAAAATTTGGTTTTGACAGACTTTTGAAATGCAAAATATAATTACTTTAATAAACAGAATTGAAGTAAATAAATGGGACATATTTACTTTTCAGACTATATTGCATTCTTTTGGTATTTCCTGTTCAATAGCACAATGGACCTATTAATATTTGAACAGCTAACACATTCCTTGGTAAGTTTAAGAAAGGCTTCATCAGTAACAAAAAGTGACAGCTGTTAAGACACTAGAGGTGTTTTTCAATGACGAACACATCAGGAATCTACTTACATATATTTGGGTTACTATGCTAAAGTAATGACATGACTTTAACTTGAATACTTCTTCAGAAATACCTTTATTGACAAAAGGCAAAGCCCTGCACTACATATCCCTACCAGACATTTTAACTTTGTCCTGATTTAAGCTGCAGTATTATTGTTGATTATTCAATATCCTTAAATCTTCTGCAAGCTGAAGGTTTTTAGAGACAGAAAACAGAGTAGGTTTTTAGAGAGGTGTGTTCTAATTCAGCTGAGTAAATCCACACCGAATGGGTAAGATGCTTTTTATCACAGTCTTGTTAGTTACTTACCAGGCCATAACTCAGAGAGTGACAAAGAAAAGCATACACACAGCCTTATAGTTTCCTGAAAAACTTCATGAATGCAAGTGCAATTAGACCTCTTCCTCTAAGACAAAAAGATCATCCTCTAAGAATTCTTCACAACAGCCTAGGAAAAATGCATATCAGCCTGTGCAATGCCATTTCCAGCTGAGGAGTTGGGCTTACTGTAATATGGGCTGTTGCATCACTAATCCTTGAACTGAGCCCAAGTATTGGCTTGGCATGCCAGATATACCATTCAGTAGATATATAAAACACCTGGGAGACACAGAACTGAGGCTCCTCCAACACAGAAGTAGAACTGCAGAAGAATGTATTGAATATGATCCGGTAGCTGTACATCAGACACATATGTAGCCTTTAGGGGGCAGGAGAAGACTGTAAATACAGAGGGTTGCATGCCAAGAATGAAATAAAATTTTGTATCTCTGCCTTAATTAAGTAATAGGCTGTCTAAACACAGTGAACTCTTCTGCCTCATGACTACACACAGAATGATTTTTATTGAAAAAATTGGCACATAAAACACAGTTTATGCTGACACAGTAGGTCAATGGTACAGATAACAAAAAACATTCATTTTAGTAAATTAATTAAAAGAAGGAAGAGTTGATACCCAAGACCATTCTTTGCAGTTGTTTGGTTTTGTGGGTTTTTTTTTAAATATGCTATGTTACATATAGTACATACTTCAAAACAAGATACAAATACCCTGTCTCTGAACAAAATATTGTCTAAAACATTTATCATGTATTTAAAACATTTATCATGTGCCTCCCTAAGAGGCAACGTATCTTTTTTAGAAACTAAGGCATTGTTACCACTATTATCCCTAAACAGCAGTTATCATGATTACAATACAGATTCCTTTCTTAAACTAATTACCAAGCTAAATGTGCTCTTCAAAGACCATCACATTAATTTTCATAATGTTGAAAAAAATTATGTTGAAATACATGATTATATAGAGATTTACTGATCTATTTTTGCACTGTGGTAAAAAGTGACCAAAACAAAAGAAAATCCTTAGCCTTGCCTGCTGACTAGGCAATCTTCACCTTCATTAATGAATATGGATAATACAGTTACAATGCATATGGTGTAAAATGCAGAATAAAAACATCAACATATTGGAAAAAATTGTGAAAATGCTCGTTAATTTCATATTCAGCTGACCAAGATAACTGTGAAAACAGTATCATTTTTATTGCAATGAAACCAGCTTGGCTTGAAAATGTTTCAAAATACATTTTTCATAATAAAATTGTATTTTAAACTATTAAGAAAAACGCCATGAACTTCGTATGGATAATTTCCCTAAAGCAGTTTAGAATAAATGCACTCACCCCCATGCTGAAGTAGCAGCTTGCCAATTTCTACATGTCCATTTGACAGTGCATCATGCAAAGGAGTCACGCCGTCCACTTGACTGAGCAGGTCTACCTCTGGACAACGTTGCAAAATTTCACGGACACACACTGTGCTGCCATGGTTACAGGCTTCATGCAAAGGCGTCCAGCCAGCATAGTCTGCATTATAAATCAAGGGAAGTTTTAAAAGAGTAGAAGTAGTACTGAAATGTTAATAATGTCATTCATTAGACAGCAAAATACTTTACTTTTTAGAGTTCATTATAGCTATAGGGGCAGCTTGTGATTTCAAAACAAAAAATTCTGTTGAAAACCATCTTAAAAATTTAAACAGCATTTTTAAAAATCAGTAGAAAATGTGATGGCACGACAAGCTTCAGTTATAAATTCATCTTACTTCAATGTTTGCTATAAAGTCCTCATTTTTTGTTGTTTAAAACAATAAAGACAGTTTTAATAGTATAAATACAAACTTTATTATCAAAGAGATATTAATAGAGGTCTTCATTTAGCTTAATTTCTTAGTTCTCTAGAGAATATGAGTAACTTACCTTTAACATTTATGTCTGTTCCCGGGAAAGAGAGAAGCTGAATCAATCTCTCCACGTTGTTACTTATGCAAGCTTTATGCAGGGCTGTCTCTCCTACCATGAAAAATTAATAGAATAAACTAGACTAGGCAAGGTAGAAACTAAGGAAAATAATCAAAGTGCCTAGAACTAGGAGACCTGGCTATGTACCAGAAAACTCAATAATAAGTAAGATTTTACTTTATCCTTTTTAACCATCTTTTAAGAAAAAAAACCCCACAGAGCTTCTGTTCCACCAGAGATCCAGCAATGAAATTGTATTGCAAATGATTTAACACAAGAATTATCTCCCCTCCAGTTCAAGGTTTAAAGCTTCAATCACACTATAAAAGCACCAAGTGATCACAGAACACCAAAAAATACAGGTTTTGAAGTGATAAAACTTTCGAGTGCAGTTGCCCTCCCTTAAATTTATTCATGAACCTACATTAAAATGTATGGTTCTTTTTATACAGCATTTATAGCTTAATTCAAAATTAATGTTTCTGGCTCAGCATGAGTGCCTCAACATACTCAAGTATAATTCAGAACTTCATATCTGTTAACAGATGGTTTGCTGTTTCTCAATAGGCTGTCTGACTTGGCTACAGTAGTGAGGGAGGGGAAGAAGAGAGAAATAATAATAATAGTAATAATAACAACAACAACAACAATAATAACAATAACAGTAACAACAATAACAACAATAATAATAATAAATAAGAAAATAATCTGGGGAAAAAAATCCCTAGCCCTAGTACCATGTAAAGCTGAAATAAGTGTGAAAAATTAAAACAACAAGCAACCGAGAGCAGATGCTTGTATGTAAAGACACCATTAGTTTCTGCATAATGAAAACTTCAGTCCCATTCTAAATGCTCTTTTTCTTTCAATAATTGATTAGGTTTGAACAAGAGCCAGAAGAAAATCCTGATGCCAGGTGAAAGATGATGCACCAAACATCTCAGAAATTCAAAATATCTCAGGCTAAATCTCTCAGCCTTTGTGATAAGACTTACATTGAAAATTTTGTTATATTAATACCTTCACTATGTAAATCTGTCAGCTTAAACTCATTCTTTCAACAGAAGACACTACTTGCAATTTTGGCAGAGGATGAATAGAAAAAAATCAGGGTTTGTTTTCCCCCATCCTAGTTCTTCAGCTCACTTCTCTTTGTAGAAGTATGTAATAATTCACACCAATTTTACTTGCAAAAACAAAAAAGAGAAAGGGAACCAATTTTAAAAATGTATGGTCTGGCTCTGTTACTGAAGCTCTCTCAAATAACAACAGGGGTGAGGTTTTCTTTTGTCCTTGACTGTTTAGATACAATTTTGTTTTTATTTTTTGAACAATCCCAGCTTGCTGTTGCCAGGTTTTTTTCTGAGCCTTCTCTTGGGTATCATATTAATATAGTCATAGGTAAATTTCTGATTATGGTGATGACAAAAAGGAGTTCCAGCCAGTA
>JAWWEW010000088.1:3017401-3028535 GCA_035583185.1 Anabacerthia variegaticeps | reverse complement strand
AGTAATTCTGTTCAAGCAAAGGCTCATGCAAAGTACAATTTATTAAATCTGTGTAATAACTAGGAATTGAACAAATTATTGCAGTGCTGTTTTATTCCTTAGGTACTCGAGTTCCAGTATAGCTAAGACAAAAGCCAAATGCCTTTCATAGTCTGGGCTGAATGCCTGGAAGAGAACAGTCCATATGCTTAACAGAGCTATGTAACATAGCATACTCCTCAGTCTTTGTTCACAAAATGTCTAGGACTCAGAGAGATGAAGACTGAATTATACTTTCAAATCAGAAACCGTTGATCCTACCAAGCACAGGTTGAGGTGGATTAGCAAAGTAAGGCAGGGAAGACTGAAATATGCTCACACAAGCTGTACACTGTATTTAATATCTGGGAGGAGAAGGGTAATGAAGAAGGCAACTTTACTGCACCATATATATAATACCACGTTTTAAAAAGACATTGCTAAAAAGAAACATGAACCATAAGAAAATAATTCTTGGGCATAAGCCATCATTTTATTTCAGGATTCTTTGGGATACATTTTTAAACCTGAAACTGTCAATTCTAACCATTTTAAAGTTCTTAACATAAATTAGATATATAAAATACCTTTAATATTTCTCTTGTATACCTCTCTGGCCAAAAGACAGCAATTCTCCTTGGTGTGTGCAGTCTGAACTTCTGTTTTCACTCTAAGCTTATTAAAAGTTAGGTCCCTGAAAAGAGAGCAATGGGGACAGGTTTAAGATCCCGATTTCATATTTCAAAATAATCTATATGTACTTAGTTCTTTTAAATTTGCATATATAGCTACATCTATCCATTTCAGTGTCATTTTTGAAATGTCTTAATTACATAAATTCTAAGTAATTTAATTATAACTATTTAAAACAGTAATAAAATGAATTGCCCAAATTTAAACTTTCTTTAAAGGTAAATCTATGAATGGTTCAACTTTTCTGTGTAGCCTATAAATTTAAGATTGGGCAAATTTAACTACACCACTCTGTATAGACACTGAAAGTGACAATCAATGAGAAAGGGGGAAGCCCCAGCCCAGAGGTGTTACAGGTTTACTATGGAGCTTTCTGTCAGTTGCAGTAATTTGTAGACAAAAAACCAGGTCATATAAAGTTCAAGAAATGTGTCAGGTCAGAAGCTGTCCCCCAAAGCAGAATAAAACTGGTGATGTTATAGGTATTACTTACGGTAGATCAGGCAGCACTTTGACTTGGTTCTGCTTATCGCCATTTAGCATCTGTAATGCCCTTTGAGACTCAGGGCATGGCTGTTGTCCTATTTTCCTGTTCTTTGCTTTGTGTATCTTTGTCTCATGCAATGCTATCTCTTTCAAAGCAGGTAAATAGGAACAAACCTGTTGCAGAAGTAATATTTTTTAAATGAAGTAATTTTCTTTTGTTGCTCTTGACAAAAAGCAGTCATCTATGACCCACAACTTGCTGTATCTAAGTTTTTACAAATGTGATCCCTACATGACTGTATATATAGATAAAGCTGTGTTTGGCAACCCTTTTTGATATTCTTGTATTTCACTTTTTACGCTGGCCTCAGAAGTGAGTGGCTTGTGTCTGAGCCAGAAAGTGTGAAATTCTAGAGCTCTCTCTTGGGTTTCTGGTAGCTGAGAAAATTTGGATCCCTTTAGCTAGATGTAAGACTGAAGTACAGTTAATTGATTTTCATGCATTCAATGAAAGAATTTAAAAGCTTCCTGCTCCCAATGCAGGGAGCAATTTGGTAAAGAAATACTCCCCTCCTTCATCTCTTCTAAGATGAAGGGTTGGATTAAATCTTTGAGCAAATAAAGACAATAAGCTAATGATCTCTTAGTGCTCTCTCATTAATAGGATAGTGTTGGCTGTTTTAGATATGTTAGCTTCTGTCCAGTAACAGAAGCTATAAGTATAACTTACTTATACAGCTCATCTAAAAATTCATCCAATTCATCTAATTTTTGCAGTTAGAAAAAGCACAGGAAAAAGTCAACTGAGGGGATTCATTCAATGACAGCACACTGATTATATCTGAAGAAAAGCACTAAGGAAGGCTTTTAGTATTTAGATTATTTGAGATCACCATAGATTCTGCAGGCAAAGTGCTGTGAGTGAGGGGTGCCTTACTTTCACCTTCACTGCATATTTACCACCAGGGAGTAGGATGTCACTTGTTGAACCCAGAGAAAAGTTTAGTTGAGAAGATGCTGTATGAGAACAGGCAAAACTGGATGACAGTTAATTTTTATTGCATAGAATGAGAAAGGAGACACAGTAATGCTAAGGAAAACCACAAATAGCACATGACCTTGTTTCAAGCACTATAAAAATTTTCATTTCAATAGTTGTAGAGGGTGATCAGTAGTCATCACAATACCAAAAATTGCAATCCTGCTGCATATGTTTTGGCAATATACATTAAATATTAGATAGTTGCTTTATTTTTAAAATTCTGAGTCTTTTGTTTGAGCTTTATTTAAACATACGGTATTAATAAACAATGATTTCTGTTCACAATAAACTCCTGTAAAATTCAGGAAAACTTATGTATAGCAAATGTATAAAGGTGTTACTCTGTTTTTCTGTGACTATCTGTAGAATTTTAGGATACATAAAAAGTTACAGATTCCATATTGTGTTTAGTCGTTAGTACTAACATTACTGAAATGCAGCTCTAGGTTAGGGCACGTCATTATTGTGTGATTGCCCTGATTTGTCTGCAACTTGCCAGCAGTCTTGGCTTTGAGAATTTCTTTCACACTTTTCCTCACAAACTATCAGAAATTGTCATTTGAAGGCAGGCAAAGGTTTATAAATAGGAGAAAGTTTTTAAGATGAGAAATTCATAGGAATATACTGTGGTTCAAAATCATAAAATCTTGTATGTAACAAATGCCTGGATGTAGCTGGAATAAGACTATTAACTCTTCCAAAAAATTGAAGGAAAAGGTAGGACAGGAAAATCACACTATATTTGGCATTTTCCTTAATTACAAATGTAACATTGCAAGAAACTATTTATATCAGAGATTATTTTGAAAAGCTTTTATTTGTTTCATTGTTTTGCATTGTTTCACTTTCAAGTTAACTGCATGTAACCAAATTAATTAGGTGTGACAAATTCTCTGGCAAGAAAAATCATATCATTGTTCTGGATCCAGATCTCAAGTAAAAAGAAATTTATATGCAGTGAAACACATGGAAGACAATGCATGCAACGAGCATGACCTTAGACCACAAAGAAAATACATTTTTCAAGACTTTCATGAATCCAATTACTTATAAAATACTGAAGTATGATAGGTTATTAAGGAGGAGAAAAGTTACTTACTATTTTCTGAAGAGAAAGAGATTCTGTAGGAACAGTTATATTCCTCTGTAAACACATTTGTTTTAAAATTGCTTCTGCAACAAACATTTGAAGCCAGAGGGATGGTATGGCACAAATAAACATTTTTAATTCACATATAGGGAAATCTGGATAAAAGCAATAGAGGGAAAAATATAAAGTGAGTATCAAAATGAGAATACAGAAACCTATATACCTAGTTATCTAGAAGATAGCCCTTCCCAAATTTTTTTCCTCCTGTTACAGATTTAGAAGCTATTCTCCAGAATTATTACTAAAAAAAAATTACATTAAGAAACATTTTATCCATCATCAAAGATAATGACCAGCTAATAAAAGAACGTTTAACATGTTATAAAAGACAAAGCATCACTTTATATGTGCAACCTTTTTAAATGCTCTCAATATAATCTTATAAAAGTTACACCTTTATTTTGAGAATAAATTTATTTGTGAAATTATGCAAGTGATCACCTTTTAAATCAGTAAGTGACAAAAATTCAGGTAAGAGTTCTAACACATAAACAATAAGTCTTCAAGTAATGCAGGGTGACTTGCAAGTTCTACATTAAAAGTGACTGTAAGCAAACTGCAACCCCATTCAGAGGTCTCAAATAGCTTGCACTGTTTAAGACAATGAAAACCACTCAGTGGCAGAAGAAATTATATATCTATACAACTCTCAATATATATCAGGCATAGGTGTGGCCTACCTCTTTTTTTTTTTTTTTTTTGAAAAGGAAACAGAATGATTTTTCTTACAGTGATAGGAATTTGTACTTTGATTCTTGCAAAATAATTTTGTCAAAACAACGGAAACAAGTGGAGACAAGTATCTTCCATGAGGAAGGAAGTCTTAACTCTATTAAGGGAATATTCTGTTCTGCTAAGAAGTGCTCATAAATTAACTGATCTGAAAATCAAAACAGAAGTTTTAAAAGTACAGATGTTTTCTACTGTAAGAGCAACTGAATTTAGAAAAACTCTGCAACGATTTTGCTTCAGATTGCACCAAGTGGCACAGGTAAAAGAATCTGTAAATGTTACTCTTGTTTCCTGTTTGTATATAGGAAAGTAAGAAAGTCTTTCAGAAACATATAACTAAAATTCTCCCTATTATAGGACAGCTAGAAAATCTCTTGGAGAGGTGACAATAGCAATACAAACTAAAAGCTTGATTAATTTAAATACTACAAAGTTTCACCTGATTTGGCCTTCTAAGACGTAAGGCAGGCTGTAATAGTTCTGATAATTTGTTTTCTGTAAGTCTGGAGTGGAAATATTTGTCCAGAGATTAAGATTTTGCTTTAATTATTTTCAGGATAGTTCTCAAGTAACCAGGTAGAAGGCAGATACACTTAAAATGAAGCCCATATACACCTGTTACTAAAGAAAATGATGACTGAAACCAGAATATCCATATTTTTTAGATGGGGTGGGGCAGTAGAAGGAGGTGGGGGAAGCTTTGGAGGGAATTAAGTTTTAAAATTAAATTAATTATTTTTGTTGAGATTATTTTTTTTGTCTTTTGCGTTCTGCAACCCCTAGCTGCTAAAAGTACAGATATCTCAACTGACATTGCATGGTAAATGATTACAGTGACATTTCTCTTTAACAAGTATATTTAATGACGGGGAACAATAGCCATTCATGGGACAAAATGGAATTTTCCCCCACTCCCCAAATAAAGTCTATTAAGTCTAAGGATTTGGAATTAGACAATGAAATGTTTCATTTGAAATCTGTAGGAGTCACATAGTTCAGTGTAACTTTTGGACTTACAGCTGAAGTGTCTTTAGAAAACTACTGGTTTTCTGGAGGGACAAAATTGGCCCGAGTTAAGTAAGATGTCTCCATATGCTTCTCTAAATTTAAGGTTTCTTATGATATGCTAAAAACTTTTCCTAAACTGACAAGAGAGAACCAAAGATTTTTTTCTTCCTCACACTGTGTGGTCTTGCTTTCACATTAATACTTACTGAGATTTATTTAGAGGGATTTTAATGCAAAAGTCTATTCTCTTTGGTCTTTGCTTGACACTGACAGATGGATACACAACATAACACTTTCCTGCATGTGTACACACCACACTATAAGAGTGTGCACAGCTGCAACAGGTGGTAAAAAATAACTTGTAAGTAAACCAAGGATTTTAGTTAGAACTCAGTGTATCTGATTAGAAGATTTTTGTGAGGCCTTGCTAATTACTCACCATCACATGAAATGGCAAGGTATTGTGCCAAATCATCAGCTACTTGATGAAACACATTTCTGTCCATAAGAAAACCTGAGATGATCCAATACTCCACTACAGTTCCAAGAAGTGCATTTAATAGACCAGCAACTTCATATCTGAAAGCCTAAATGGGAAAAAAAAAGTATACTGTACTGTATAACAAATTCACGCTGATAATGTACCAGCAACAAAGTAGAGAACTGGCCTATGATAAAGATGATATCCTTAGATAAAAGCCCACTCTCTTGCCATGTCACACCTTTTAGTGACCTTTCTCTTTCTTCTCAAAAGCTAACTGTTGCAGCCAGGCCAACAAAATTAATGTCATTGATGTCACCCCTATTAAGATTTGACACTGGAGAAAAACAAGTTATTTGAAAATATCCTATCTAAAACAGTATGGAAAATGGGATCAAAGTTTACAAGTACAATTATGTGATTTCTTTTTAAATTTTGTTTATCTATAAGATTTCAAGTACCGGACTTACTCCAGTTAACGCTGTGTTTGAAAATTACGAGGATCTTTTTCTCCCTGCTCTCTTAGGATTCTCTTTTCCTAAAGATTTCATCACGAAATTAAAGCTCCTTTTTTTACTAACCATGTATGTCTACGCCAAAAGGTAAAAAAGTACAAGGTATTAGTTTCCTGCACACAAAAAGCTTTGGTGGCCACTTTCCAAGATGAAACTCTTCTTTCCAAAGAGAGAAGCAGAAAAAAGCCCATACCTCTGGGTATTACCTTCATCATCTTCCCCCCTTAACTGGCACAAAATGGTCATGCATAAATAAAACAGCCCAAGTGTATTTTCTTCAGATAAAGATAAAATACAGGAATTTAGCATACTATCCAGACACTACTATGAGATAGACAAATACATTTGTTTCACCCATGTGAGACTTTAAGCAATGCTGGTTGGGTAATGCAATGTTTCTAGCATCTGAGCTCGTCTGTGCAAAGTGAACTCATATCTGTCTACTCAATACCTGTCTGTGCCATGTAGAAGTATCTTATGCAATGAATTTGAAGTTATTACTCTGACCACGTGTACAACCACAGAAAATTTAGTTATTATTGAAAAAGTAACTTGGAAGAATACATGCACCATAGGAGAAATGAAATTCACCTGACCAATGACACCTACCTAAGGCTGTACCTGAGAATCTCTACTGTTACACTAGAGCACCAGTTGATATACAGCATTAAATGAAACAGAACGAATACTTGAAACTGGACTATTTTGATAAAGAGGGAAATTGAACTATATATGATACTCCTTTCAGAACAAAATACATTCAAGGTTGGTTTAGTCTAATAGGACTCCCACATGAGCTGAAAAGCACCAAAACCAGTTTGAGCATCAACAGGTCAAACAGACATACATACGAGCAACAGAGACTCTGACATAAGTGAATTTTATAATAAAAAGATTATAAAGCAATTTGTCAGAAACCTACACAAATACCATCCCTACAGTTAACAGTTACTTGTTATTCAAAAGAAAACAAAGACAACTACAAATAAACATTGTGTGGGGTGACAGTATAACCTTCACCACTGAAGGTTTTTAAGATTTGACCAGACAAAATCAGTTAGGAATGTGATCTCCCAGATTGTTTCCAGTCATACTTCCTCTTACGCTGTTAAGCTCTACTTGATTTGATTTTCCCCTTGCTCTACTGTGTCATAATACTGATGCCTTAAGATTTTTATGTATTTGTAGATATTAATATTTTATATATTTGGAGATTTTAACATAGCTGTACATTTTCTCACACTTGAGGTAGTAGCTAACAGTTTCTAAATCCCTTTCTCACAGTTTGTGTCACATTCTGAAAATTCCATTTAATGGTCTTTTCAAGGAAAAATATTTCAGCAAGAACATGTTGTTTGGAACACATGCACCTGGAAGATATGATCGCAGTCAAAGTAAGACAGAAGGCCTAAAATCTTTGGAGAGGCTCCAAGGAATTCTGAGGGTTGGTACCATAGGCAAATGGTTTTCAGGTTGGATGTACCCATGAGATATGATAATTAAGTAATGTTATAAATTTGTAAGAACCCTGTACCGGGTGTGTGGGCCTATGTACTCTGTGCCCCTGAAAGCTTTCATTAAAGAGCTGCTCTCTACTTTATCTATACTATTATTGTTTGGAAGTTTTCTTCCTTGATTTCAGGCAAGAATGTTGTAGATGAACTGAGAAATCTCATAATTATAAAAACCCTTAGAACACTGAGGTGGATGTCAAAAATCTGAAAATAACTTTTTTTGACTAAAGTTTAAAAATTTAGAAGGGTATATTGCTCTGTAGATGTTTTTGGG
Organism: Anabacerthia variegaticeps; assembly: GCA_035583185.1. Taxonomy (NCBI): domain Eukaryota; kingdom Metazoa; phylum Chordata; class Aves; order Passeriformes; family Furnariidae; genus Anabacerthia; species Anabacerthia variegaticeps. Next base: position 3,020,622 of record JAWWEW010000088.1, on the reverse strand, counting down.
TTGGTTCCCTGCCAAACTAGCCATTGGCCGCACAGATTCCCACCTCCCAAAAGAGAAGATAAAGGTAAAAAAAAGAGTACCAAAAGAAAATTGTAGTAAAATACATATATATATTCACATATAATACATTTACATACAATTAAACACTATGTATACACAGAACAAGAATCCCAAACAACCCCAAAAAGGAAAAGAGGAAAAGGGGAAGGGAAGAAAGGACAAAAAGAAGGGTAAAACAAATCAAAACAGATATACACACTCAAAAACTCAGGGAATAGCTCAATAAAATAACTAACACAATAACATCTCACTAACTTCCCTCAAGGAAATAGCAGAATTGTCACCTCCACACAGATCCAGACAACAGTTCTAGGATTAGACCTCAGCTCATACAGATTAGAGAAAGGTCAACACACCAAGACCTGCTGTCTTCTAAGCACCAGGAAGGAAGAGAGAGAAGGACCTTCCCTCCTCATCTTATATACACCTGATTACATAATGGAATGGTGTGGAATACTTCCTCAGTTATGACCTTGCTGCCAGGGAAGGCCTACCAAGAAAACCAAACTACCATATGCTCCTATCTTCTGAAGATTCAGGAACAGAAACAGAAGAACAATTTAAAACATCGGAAATGCATTTATGAGTATGCACACCTCTTATCATCGGACTCCAAAGGAAAATACTGGGTGAATAATTTAAGTTCACCAATAGTTCTTTGAAGGAAATAAGTTTCACACATGCAGCAAAAAAGCACAATTTTAACAGAGGCTAGTGACAGAATCAAGGACATACAGATATAACCTGAGGTAGATACAGATGTACAGCACAAGTACTTACAAGTACTTCCTCTTTCTTGTTTCTAAATCACAAGCTTAATTAATTCCTTTATAAAATACTTTCATGAAAATGGTGGGGGTGAAGCAGACCTTGAGGCAGAATACTGAAATAATGTCCACTAACACTCAAGTATTAATAATTTTTCAAAGTCAGATATATAGCTACATATTAAAGGTAGCTGATACACTAGTTGCAGCTACATTTGTCCAGATAAGTACCTCTCCATACTAATAAGACAAACCAGATACTGCCAACTGGTGTAGGCTTAGTTGACATTTTGGTAAAAGAACAATAGGGCAAACCAAGACCTTCTCCTTAACATTTTGAAATAAAATGTTCTATGCTACAAATGAGGAAATTGCTCTAATTTACTGAAAGGATCATATGTTCCAAAAATATTTAAATATTAACATGTTAAAATTTAACATGTTAAAACCAGAGCATTTTAATTGAACACGGAATTTGCTACCATGTATGACAGTGACAAGTTCTTTTCTTTTTCCCACTCTGCCTCTACAGCAAGAAGTTAGGAGGGGTCGCAGCCAGCACAGCTGAACCAAAATGACCAAAGTCCTTCTAAGTATTGTGCTCGGCGATAAAAGCTGGGGAAAGGTGGTGCAAGGGAGAATGTTTGAAGTGATGGTGCTTTTCCTTCCCAGAAACTACACTGTTGTTTCAGTTAATGGTCTGTCAAGTACAGTGTTAACAGTTGCACAAGTTGAACAGTGTGGTTTAGTACACATAAAAGTTCTTATAGGAAAGCTTTTAAGTCAGAGCAAAATTAATCTTAATTTTTTAACTTTGAATTACAGAGTTGTTTTTGAACTGTTGTTTAGTATTCTTTTTCATGCAGTGTAAATGCAGTACTCCAAAAAAGCCATACTTCCAAAAAAGCTACTGGAAGTGAATGGATCAGAAAGACATTTAATTGCAATAATTTATACATCACAAATTTATAATATACAACTAAAAACCAGAATAAATGCCTTTTTCACTTTGTCAGGCTACGTAAGACAGCTTTTTAAAAAAAAACCCACCATTATTTTCAGGGATGAAAAGCATTTCTGATACCATCTGTGACATTGTGAAAAGTCATGCAATGCTACTCCAAGTGTTATAAGCAATATACACATTCCCTTGTAAATTTTAGAATTGAATTAACAAATTTGATTCAAGGAACTTTGACCAGGAATTCCTGCATCAAAACTGTTTAAATAATATAATAATATATGAAGGTATATAGTGAAATTATATTCAATATTGATTTGAAGAACTCAAGTGATGGAAAAACTTCTATGTTCTTCAGCGGTCCATTTTTAACTTCAAAAATAGTTTCATTCCTTCAAGTTGTCCCAACAGATAAACTGAGTGATTGCTAAAGGCATACAATTTCCTGTCACAAATTTCATGCATTATACGCAAATTCTATCTAACACTAGAAAGCAAAAGCACTCATACATATAACTTGAGTCTTTCTAGCCCCCCATTATTTTTCTTTTTCTTTGATTGCTCTTTTTACTTGGTGTATTTACACACATACATATATAAAACATAATTTTGCAATAAATCAGCACTAGAAGAGAGAATCTGACTCTAAAAAGCTAAAAAATTTATAACTGCCCAATTTTAACAGTTGCAAAAGATTATGTTAGATACATCCCAAAGAAAGAATTTAGTTCAATTATTCATCTATTTACAGATATTTTTCCTGAAGAACTGCATGTAAGTTTCGTATATCACAACTGACATGCTTGTTTCTTCTCACAAGCTAACACAATCAGAAACATGGTCACCCCTTTAATTTGTGCTACAAACCACATAATTTCAGTGACCACAGTAACAATACTCAGTCATTCCTTTTAATTAGGTTTCTGAATGGCCCAAAGTGTTTCTTGTCAAGGTGCTGCCTCTTAAGTGAAAAGCTTTTAAAAACCAAAACTGGTAACAATGGCTCACACCCTTAAACTGAAGGAAAATTTTGCACGGTATATGTTACATTTAATGGCATGTACATACTGTGGACTTATTTATGCATCTCTAAAATGGTAAAAAATAAGGAGAAAATGCAGTTCTTCCTGCACAGCTGGAAAGGATCTGCTCTTTTGGCTTTCTGAACGACCATTCAAACTATGTAAAGGAATTGTAAAAGGAGTCTCTAAGTATATAGAAAAACCAGTGTAACAAGATTAGACAGTGAAGGAAGGGGTAATGACAAGTTGGATTGTAAAAGTACAGTATTTTGGTTTAGAGTTTATTTTTGCCAAAAAATGTAATGGGAAAGAAAATGCAATGCAATATATAAATAAGGCTCTTAGAAATAACATAAAAACCCTATAGATAATATGAGGCAACAAGCTGCTTTTTAAGGCTAGAATTCATAT
>JAWWEW010000088.1:3006661-3017391 GCA_035583185.1 Anabacerthia variegaticeps | reverse complement strand
TGCAGGGATACTGTACATTACACTGCATAAGATCAAAGTGAAAAAGCAACAGGCATCTGGGTTTTGAGCTGAAACTACAATTCTGATGTATATAAAGCAAAAAGAATCTAAACAAGAGGTAAGTCTCTGTGTTTGATGTTATGTTCTATTCTTTTTTTAAAGCTTATTTTTCATACATACAGTCTGGCACAAGTGATTATTCTGACTATGCAAAGAAAGGTTTATGAAAAAGGTATGGCTTACAGTGCTTGAACTTGTCAAAAGAAGGCATAGCAGCAAAAAAAGCCTGCTTGGTGCTCAGTAACTTTGAAAAGGTAGGTTGTTTAAATATAAATATGAGCATAGTAGCCTAATTTTAGGGACTTTTAAAATATCTTGACCAGGGATAAAAAGCAGCACTGTTTCAGAATGTCTTGCTTTGATAGCCCTCAAAAAAGGTAGGAGGTCTGCCTGGGTAAGATGCGTGAAGCTCTCATTATGTTTAATCTTTCTGCTTCCATAACATAATGAAGAACTACTAGGTATTATATTGAAAGTGTTTTTTTTCTCCAGAATACTTGATTTTCTATTGTTCTGTTATTGTATTTAAAAAAGTGAATGAAGTATCTATTTATTCTGTGCTTTCACAATAATTTAAAAGAGAATGCAGAGACAGCAGTTAAGGTTTTATTTTATGTGAGAATCTAGAAGTCAAAGACGTTTTACAAGGCCTCTTGCTTCTGAAAAGAAAGAGGTGGCATAGAGAACACTCAGTACTTTTCAGGTCAATGTCCTGCTGGTCAGCAGGTCACAGAACAGCAATTAAGTTGCCTTCAATTCCATTTTTATGAACAGTCCTAGGGAAGATACCAAATGACACTAAAGGACTTGGGAAGAAAAAAAATGTGAAGAAAAAGGGCATTTTTAGAGTAAAATAATGCATATCTGTAGAAATAGCAAAAAGGTATTAGTTTTGTTAGGTTTCTCTTTCAAACATTTCCTGAATCTACCACTGTAAAATAAGATAATCACCTCTTTCGTTACACCATATTGTTTGACAGGACGTGTTAAGCTGGTGTCCCTAATAACTACAGTAATACCTGCTGGTAAGGGCACATGAACATCTGAATGTAGCCAACAAACTACTCATGACTCGTTTCTTCTCTGCACATCTATATGAGAATCTTACGGATCAATTCATTTCCTTTAGTGGAGCAAAAACCAGCATGCTTCATAACAAAAGGCAGCTATAACAAGCAGCTGTGATACTCATATAATTCCTCACAAAAGAATGAACAAAGAATGTCTTTAAAAAAAAGTCAGTCTTCATTATTTTAAAGTATAAAATTCAAACTCACATCATTTTTTCTGTTCAATTCTCTATGGGAAAGTATGACCCAATCTGCTAGAATATTTATGTGTTTGGTAAAAAGCACTGAGGTTCCGCTTCCCAGCCAAAATGTCTTCAAAAGAACTGTCTGTGGCATTACTTGCTGATGCTGTGAATTGGTCCCTTCAAGCAATCTGTAAAAAAAAAGAAGTGACAAAACCTGAAGCTTTATGCTGCCTTATTACTACAGTTACCAGAGAGAAACCTTGTCTTCTGTCAAAACACACACTTTTTAAGTATGGAAAGATCAAATAGAATTTCTAATGAAAAATAAATACCATAATGATGACTTTTACTATTAGAGTGGGGGAATTCTAATATTGTACTAATATTTACATAAGATAAAGACCACCTTATGCTCATATAAAAGCAGAAAAACCCAAGATTTTTTTTATATTTCATAAACCAAGGAAAAATAATTGTTTCCCTAAGATAATAGGGAGATAAGTTAATTGAATTTTAAAAATCCCAAATAACATAAAATTCAGTATCTTCAAAATGCTGCTTGTCTATCTTAAAGGGTGAATACTGAAGTACTGCAAAGCTAAACATACAACTTTATGAGCAAAATTAAGTGCTTACTGAAACTTGTAATATAGTCAAATAGCAAGCTGAGAAAAAAGGCCTTAAAACATGATTAGAAAAAATCATACAAATTACAATAAATAAACTAAGAATTGAGAAATATAAAAGAAAATTATAAATTGCCATCTCTGTAGAACAGTATCTTAACAGTGGTATACAAAAATTGGGATACAAGCTGCTGCAAGTAAAGAAATGTATGGGAAATTGTGAGGGGAAAAAAAGATAGAAAAAAACAGTATTACCCTAGAAGCCCCACCTTATTTTCAGAAATTCTACTTCAGCTTTTACTAAATCAAAAAAAAACTTCAATAATGTTTTGTGAACTATCTTCTGTTCATCTTCTCTCCTTGAAACTGATTCTGCATGGCAAATGGTTTTGCAATAAAGGCAAGACCTGAAAAATAAAACCCCAAAAATCCATTTGGATGACAGAAATCATAGTTTGATATTTCGGCAAAAAAGTCAACTTTGAATTTTGACTGTTTTGACAAAGAAACTACTTGCTCCCCAGCAACATTCAACATTTTAAAGCCTAATTTTCCAGTTTCAAAGCTATTTTCAGAAGAGGAAAAAGACCCCCACATTTGTGACTGAGCTTCTGTGACCCAGATGAAGATTTTGTATTATAAACTAAGTAAGTTCACTGTTTCATTTTTCTGTCTCTACTTGAGTTATTGTACAATTACTATATTTAACAGAACTTCTTGAAAATCCTTTAATACAAGACAATCTTGTAATATTTTATAGACATTGTAACATCCTACAAATTTTAGTTCGGATAACAGTTCACACATGCCATTTGACAGCACTACAGACTGTCAAACATGATGGAAATAATTCTGAAATAACATGCAAACATGTTTTTGGTCTAGAATTTTGAGTACTAGAACCACCAGGTATACAACTGCTGGGAATTGACACTGCCGAAAAGACAAAATACTTCATCCAGAAGACAAATTCTCTTCCATTCCATGTGACATGTTCCTAATAAAAACTATTAGATGTTCAATTACACCAATTCATGCCCTTCAAGACAAGCTTACAATCATACACATTCATGTATCTGTAATCACAGTTGTATCAACATATTTAAATGTTAAAGATTTTCTGACAGTAATAAAAAGATACAGTTCCTCTTTCAAAATGAACAGAATAATTAAATTCTATTGATGCAAATTACAAAAAATGAGTTTTTAAGACAAAGCAGAGACTAACTACCCAAACAACTCCTATGTACTGTAGACGTATAAAGATATAATCAGACTCCGCAATAAAATAGTAGAGGTTATGATTAAAATAAAGGTACAACATGAAGCTTCATGTTTCGTAAGATAAAACCTGAATTTTCTTTGTAACTGCAGACATATATATGTGTCCATATCCATACACATACATACCACGATAGGAATAATACACAGATTAGTATAATCTGTGGAGAGCATAAAAAGTAAAATAAAAGATGTTTTAAAAGGAAGAAGGCTAAGAGATTGTACATCTTTTTTGTTCCAAAAAACCTCCATCTGCCTGTGAGCTAATGCTTTGTGAAGTATAAAGTGAAATGCCTGAATCTGTTACAATTCTAGACTTTCACATGCAAGTAATTTCTTCTGTTGAAAATGCAACTTTGATGCAATCAAAGCCAATCCTCCTTCCCTGTCCCTGAGTCTGGAGTAACATAACAATTATTGCATTCAGCACCTCATTAAACTTTCTTACCTTACAAGCATCTCTATCAAGGACCATGTACCTTTCTTACAGACAGGACACTGAAGAAGATCCAAATAATACTTTAACATAGACAGGGACTTCCAGGGAGGATCATGCTGGAGAATAAGGTACAAAACGTGACAAAGTTTGGCAAAAAATGTGGCACCGGTATTTCCCTGTAATAAGATGAGAAAATAATAATGGCTTCATAATCACCAAATATCCATAATCACTAAGAGTTTATTTATTTTCTTTATTCTTTACAATCCCAAGAAACTGAAGTAACATGTAATTTAATGCATAACTACAAGCAGAAATAATCGTTTAAACAAAAAGGAAGGAAAAATAATTTGCTCTAGTGTGATATTCCAGCTAAATGCACTATTTAGAACAAACCTTTTCAACTGATGTCTCCACCTGTGGCCTACTAGCATAGTGGTGTTTCTAAATGTAACAAAAAAATACTTGTGGCCAAGTCTCCCACAATACTTAGAGAACTAAATTCATATGGCTTGAAAATAAATACAAATTAAAAAAAATTTTAAGTATTAATTTTTTTTTTTTTAACACAAGCACATCAATGAACACAAAGACAAGAGTGAACACATAACTAAAAACTACTAAATACAAAGTCAGAAGCAAAGATCAGAATACTTCCATTTATTGCTTTAATTTTTAAAATACTTAGTCTTCAGCTCTTACCGATAGGACATATTCTAGAAGAGAATGAAGAATTTGCACGGGAGGTGTACGATACTTCTGACCTGCAGCAAGTTCTGTGATTACATCCAGAAATAAATGCTCTTCCACTAATCCTTGAAGTATATACCAACTGCCTGTAGACAAGTCAGTACTTTTAACCTAGAAATGAGATATCTTTGTAAAAAAATGTAAATAACACCTTAAATAAAATCAGCCATTAACTAACTAACATAACCAACAGGGTTCTTCTAAGTAAAATATTGCTAATATATGTCCTGGTTCTGACCAGGACAGGGTTCATTTTTGCAGTAGCCACGAAGGGGCACGGCTAAGACAAAGAGGTTATTCTGGAAGTTATTCTCACATCACTGCTGGGGGCAGGGAAAAGGGACTCTTGCTTCTGAAAAGAGTGTTCCAAGAAAATGTGGCAGGGAGGGCCATCCACTAGGTTGCGGGCTTTCCATATTGAATCCTTTTTCTTATACCTTTTGTTAGTAATATTGTTGCTGTTACTGTTCATTTTCTTATCTCATTGCTGTTTTCAGTAAACTGTATCTCACCCATGATCTTTGCCATTTGTGCCTTCAACAGGTGAGGGAGGAGGGGAAGTGGCCCATTATTTTAGTGGGAGTACTAAATTGGAGAATATAATTCCTAAACCACAACAATATAACAGAAATTATTACAAATGGAACTAGAAAAATTATATTGTCTGGTCCAATCTAGATGATTTTGTTTTAGAAAAGCCCTCCCTCTTCCTGAACTAGGCTTCAGGAAGACGGTTTCAGAATGTGCTTCTCTTCTTAGATTTGACTACATCTACCCTTTAAAAAACAAACTACAGTTCACACATTCGAGAATTTGTCTGTAATTTATTCTGGAAAGCTATGCAGAAGAGGTTTAGTATTTCCAAAAGTGCAGAGTACATCCCACAACATATGGCTGAAGCAGAAAGATAATGACTACCATGGAACAGCTAAGAAGGCCAGAGAAAAGCATAAACCCATGAAATACGTAACTTAAGGGTACACATTGTAAAACCAAAACCAATGTAACTGTTGTATATCCCTATTTCTCCTACTCCCATACAGAATGTCAGAGAAGCATCTAACATTACAGACTGCACAGGTAGTGATCCCAGTGGATTTCAAAACTCTAAAGACCTTAATGGCACAGGGCTTCCTGCTTGTCCTCTGCCACTCCCGAGAGCAAAACTTTGAAGGCTTTCAAAGAATTCACACGGATCTAACAGCTTTCATGAAATGGTGTATCTGCTCTGCAATTTCCCTGTTACTCTCTGTACTCTCAGCTTTCCAAAAATCACAATTAATGATACTAATGAACGAATGAAGACCTCAGTTACATTGCTATTTACATGTTTACTCTAGTGCGGTTCAAGACAAAGCTGACGGATAAACCAGTTGCAGAGGTACTGCTAATTGAAGCACAGCTTCCCCTCTTTTGAAATCGGGCTTTTTCATTCGACCACACAGTATGAGGCTCTGGTAAATTCAAAGAAACTGGGATAAGGAGTCACAACTGAGAGAAGTAGTAAGATGACAGATTGGACTGCTGGAAGTTAAATAGTTACAAAAATTTATTGTTGCTTTAGTACCTGACAACTTGTAGACTTTTTGATTTCTACCAAAAAAACTGTCTTTTAAAGCATATTAGGTAAAGTTACTCAAGACATGGAACTCCAGAACCACAGTTTAGGTTGGGAAAGAACTCTAACACATTGAGTCCAACCAACAATCCAGCACTACCAAGTCCACCAACAAACCATGTCCCTAATTGCCACATCTATATATCCTCTAAATTCCCCCAGCGATGGTGACTCCATTACCGCCCTGGTCATCTGGTTCCAGTGTTTGACGACCCTTCTGCAGAAGAAACTTTCCCATTATCTAATCTAAACACTCTGCTAATTGTTTTAAAATTAGTTTAAATTTTACATTAACGTGAGCTTTGAGTCCAGTTGTGGATTTGAAGTCTACTATACTACTATAAGATGGCTTCCAAAAATGTTCCAGAAATAAGCTAAAAACATTTGGAGCTCTGCTAAAAAAAAATAAAAAAATTGGAATGAAATTATAATAATGATTATATCACAGCTAAAGTCTCAGGGAATGAACTCCTTAGCATTAGATACTCAGTTTCTCTTTTTTGATTTCAGTTTCATTATGATTCCTAATGCACATGTTGTTATATGAACAATAAAGATGTTCACTTATAGTTTTCTTTTAATCAAATTTCTGTATATCTGGCGTTTGCAACTCAATTATTTCATTCATATATGGACCATTATAACCTTCACTAAAATTTCCTTTGGAAACAATGGTTACACTGATGCTTTTGTAATGTTAATTATATGCAAACAGCACATCTAAAGAACAATCAAAAACTGTTTAATGACAGTCAAAGAACAACTCCTCTGCTGCCTAGATTCAAGATATGTGAAGATGATTCTGTATATTATGGAAGTACAAGCGTGTTACCACTGGCCCACATCTGGTCGACTGCACCAGCATCCAGCTTTTTATATTGTGACAGAAACTTTTATCTCTTGAAAATTCTGGTACTAGAAAAAACAGCAACATTTATGCATTATTTTGAAAGCACACTGAAACAAAGATGTTTTGGAAAGAGAGTGAGGCTTTTAGCATTGCATTCAAAACAACTGGCTCTCAGCATATGTGTAAGAGGTAAAGAAGGATGATACAAAACTGAGGTGACAAATTTTTTTGTGTCAGGAGCCAGCTATTAGTAAAAAGGCTTCATAGTCAGTCAGCTGTACAAAGCTCTACTGGCTTGCATTCTGACTGATAAGGAATCAGCAGTATCTTGTGAAGCATTGCTGATAAAATCATTAACAATTTGAGAAGAAACAAATGAAAAATTCAGGTTCACACACAGTAAATTCTGTTTTACATTGCATAACGTGGAAGAAAAGCTGACAAAAGAGATATAAATATTTTTGGGATAATGGTAGATAACAGAACGCTTAGCTGAGTTTGGCCTTCCTAGCAGATGCAAACTGAGATGATGGAATATAGTAGGTAGTTCTAATGTGTTAATTTAGTTTGTAGGTTTCATTTTACTTCATTACAATTATTGGCAATGTTTATTGGAGCTGTTTATAAAAGCCATAAATATGGTTTTTCATTCTGCCTATAAAAGTCCAGTATCAAATGCAAAACCTAGCAATGAATATTCCACAAAGCAATAAAAGACAGTGATAGATCATGCATAAGAAAAGTACTACAATTAGGCTTAACATCTTCAAACTAAAAACGAAATTATTCTTAAAAACACAGAAAAACAATTTTGGCTTATGAGACAGATAAATTTTTTAACCCGTTATTCAACAAACTAAACCTTAAGATTAAATTTCAATGCAAATCTGTTCAGAAGCAGAAATGCAAACTGGATTCTGCTGATCAGTGGTCGTGTTGAACCATGACAAAGGCATTTTATTGTTCATGCTTTAAAAGTATTTTTCTCCTCCCTTCCTTATTGTGTCAATAGAAAGAAATCAGATAAAAACATTTCAAGTAACTATTTATGTAGTATGGCTCATAAAGATACTGAATCTTTAGCTACCAAGAAATACAGCAAGCTAATAGATATTTTAAGCGTTTCCCTCTTTAAGTGACAGAAGTTACCATATCAAGTACACTATTAGTAGCTTATAGTTACTATGTAAAATGTTTTTGAGCACTAAGAAACGATGTTTCAAAACTGTGTAAAGCTTTATTCTTAGTGTTAGAGATAGAAAAGGGATATTTTTAAAAGTACTTATTTACCTCAGATATATAAAACAAAGACTTAACAAAACCTATTGCTGACCTGTACCTGATTTATGGCATATATTTGGCTTAATGGAAATAAAAAGGACAAATTAAATAGTACAAAAATAAGTAACTATGAAACAGGACTGAAAACCAAAGTAATCTACTTGCAATCTATGCTTCAATTGACTCTAAAAACCCACATCATGATGTTTCAGGCATGTGCTGAAAGAACAACTACTGCTTCTTTCTACAGTAAGACAACCTTTAGCTAAAATCTGTCCCTACTAGCAAAAACAGGTGAGCACTGCTAAAAGTTGTGTACACTTTCATTTTATTGCTATGGCATAAATACCATGCTTGGATAATTTATAATTTAAATGATGCTACGGCATCTTTGTTTCTTTTTTTCTACATTAATAGTAAAGTTCCCTTAACTAGCAGGATTAAACAGCTTCTTTGTAATAACAAGGACAGTACTGAAAGTATAACAAGAACAAATAAAAATCAACATCCAGTGATGCTCTTTAATGCTTCAATAATTTTATTAGAGTTCTGCAGACCATAAAAATTATAAAATGCTTCTTTGATAGCTAATTTTACAATGAAAGTATGTTTGCCTAATTTCATAATAAAATTCCATACATGCAACATGCCCTCTTTGTTAGAATTCTTACCTGTGGATCACATTTGTTCAGCTGGTTTCTTTGAGCAAACTTGTGCTTCACAGTCTGTAAAAGAGGATAAAGTCAACCTACACACTGAATACCAATCAACATTCTCAATAAATACTGCATAAAACTTCCCAGATGACAACTTTTGTTAAATATAGTTTAAGCACAACATTCAACATAGCCATCTATTTAGATTTGTCCTTTAATATTTGGATGGTAAAATTATGAAACAGAGGATTAGTGACCTAAAAGAAATAAAATCTGGGCAATTTTTTTCTTCACATTTTTTCCTGTTACTGTCTGTTCATTGTTATGGGCTTGCTATGACAGGACATTGTTTCTAGATTAGACATTAAACACTAAGTGTTTTCAGTTTCTCTATAGAAAAATGCAGACTTTAGACTCCTCTTGCAGGTTATCTATAATGTAAAGATAGAACAATAAGTGCAAAAATATATTACTATTATTGCTATATTTAGTTATCACCTAGTATCACAACTTTAATAAATGACGTTACTAAAGCAGTCTTTAGGAGAGACTGCCCTTAGGATTATGATTACTCCATCTGCACATTATTCCATAATAATTTGAATAAGTGCAGTTGCTAAGTGTAATACACATGAAAAGTCAACATTATTTTTTTTTTAAACATCTGGGGCGCATAGCCTTAATAAAACATCACCGATAAAAGATGTAGCATTTGAAGGTGCACAGATTTAAACATTAGTCTTCTATTTGCTGATCTTGTGTTTAAACATTGTGTACCTTGAGGACTTAAAAATTCTAATTCTTGTGCTCCTAAGAACTTAGACTGCTTCACGTTAAACAAGCTTCCACAAAAGTACTTACCATCATTTGCATCGCTGTAACTTACCAAGATAATATATTCTAACTCAGGGTAATTAGGTTTTTTTCTAGATATGAAATAGTGGTTTTACTCACTAACATAGCACTTTTATCTATGTGACCATATAGGACAAAGGAGTGCATTAGCTTCATTTTTGACTCATGATAAAAAACATTCATATGAATCAACAAAATACTAGCTCTAATTATATTAATTTGAAAAATGTGTTACTGTAAGACAGCTAGATAACAGCCAATTCACAGAAAGACTAATTCAATTTTGTTGAACAACATTCTTCCCATTTATATCATATATTGCCAAAAATTCAAGTAGTTCACTGTGTCTTCTACACAGCCAGGTCAACCAAGTACCATTACCAAATCATATTTTAACTAATGGTAGATATAGTAAATATGGTATTATTAAATATTGCAGGCTGAAAGGCAGTATTACTATTTCAAGAGGTTTTAAACTATCTACTTTATTAGTTCAGTACCATAATGAAAGATACAGTCAATAATACCCATTTTATATTTTATGCTAAGAAAGCATTAACTGTTACTTACCACAGCAAAATACATATGTTTTATAACAGCATTTTTCATTTTAACAAGTTGCATTTTAGACATGACTTGGTCTCCTTCTTGTGCAGCCAGGAAATGGTTCATTTGCATATCTTCAGGATTTTGCATTTCATTCTGTGCAGAGCAAAAAAATAATACTTGCTTTGATTCAAAGCTAGTGGTTTATCCAACTTTTTTGTGCTAAGTCTATCTGTTGTATTGTAAACCTTTGTGTGTCTATGTATGTTTATACAGTTGTTTAAGGGTCTACATTATGTGCGGGATAAACAGCTGGTGGTTTGGAAACAAACTGCTGATGCTGTAGGAAGCTGTAGCGTAAGAACTATTAATGTAAGCTTCCCTGAATTTATTTTTCCTAACTGACTTTAACTCAGTCTCAACCCCTGTGGCTGAAACAAGAGCTGTGTTTCCGTAATGGATTCTCTCTCAAGACTTTTCAAAAACTAAAACCAAAGTCCATTTTCAACTAGT
>JAWWEW010000088.1:2971667-2984284 GCA_035583185.1 Anabacerthia variegaticeps | reverse complement strand
CTTTTCTGCCACTTTGAAATAAATAATTTAAGCGCTCAAATTATTGCAATATTCATATAGCTGAATTTTTAATTGCTGAAGATACATTAGCTGCCAACTGTATCCATCTTTTGGTGTGTCTAATGAATATACCATTTATTATTTAATCTTAATCCTTTGTTTAATCACTTAGCTGCATAGATAAACTTTCAATTTTTGAATAGGCAAGTTAATGCAGAAGTAAGACATCTGATTAGTGAAGTTTGAAGGGTGCTGTAATTTATGGGTGGTTTCCTTTTCTGTTTACTAGTATGGAAACTTGGTGAAAAATTATATTTTGGAGCAGTTTTTAGTGTAGAGTGCATTTTTAGTGTAGTGTAGATTTTGTAGGAAATAAGGGAACTCAAAGAAAACAGGTCATGTACATGAAACCGTTTGCTGTTATTTAGCATAGCCATAGCTTCACATCTTTCAAACAACATTGTGCAACATTTGAACAGTTACGCCATGCCAGCATCTCATCCTCACCTATATTCACATTAGAGAGAAACATGTTAACATTTGGGGTGATTCATCTAGGAGAGAAAAAAGGGATAAGGGGAGCAGAATGACTGATAGAAAAGAGGTTACATAGAGTTGCAGACATGCAAAATAAAGGCTGTCATGAGAAGAGATGGTGGTATTGAAAACACAGTGGGGACGCTGCTAAAGGAGGGTCTCTGGTAACAGTACGCACAGAACTTGAGATGTGAGTGGAGGGTGCCAGACCCTAATCTGGGCTGCATGGGGAAATGTGAAACACAGACAACCAGCCTAAAATAAAAGGGCATTGAAAATGTTTGTAAGGGACCATCTTAGAGGGAGGTATGTATCATCTGCATATCTTCACATTTATTTCTGTATCCATGTCACCATAAAGTAACCCACCTATTTGATCTAGGAAAGCCAGTAGATGTAATCTTTCTGGATTTCAGCAGAGCTTTTGATACTGTTCCTCACAGTATTCTTCTGGACAAAATGTCCAGCATACAGCTTGATAACTGTTGTGTTACATGATGATTGAGGAACTGGCTCAGAGGTCAGGCACAAAGAGTTACAATGACATCAGGCTGGCAAACAGTTGCTAGTTGAGTTCCACAGGGCTTCATCTTAGGCTCTGTGCTCTTCAACATTATAGTTAAAGACAGACACACAACTTGAAGGAATACTAGGGAATACTAAATTGGGAGGAGCTCTCAATTCCGTTGAGGTCAGAGAGACCTTGCAGAAAGACCTCGACAAATCAGAGAGATGGATGACCACCAGTCTGAACCTGTCAGGGGAGGTTTAGTTTAGATACCAGGATGCAACAGCATGGTTGGATCACTCCCCCTTCCCCTATCCCTCTTTGCCACGTGGTCTCCAAGATGTCCCAGGAAAGAGACGCACACACAGGCTGCAGGAGAGGAAGCAGAGAGAGAGTTTATTCCCATGGTCAGGGTATTTAAGGGATTTTAGGGGAAGTGAGTCACAACCAATCAAAACCAAGGGTTCATAGCAAATAGGGAAAGGGTTGACAATGGACCAATGAGGGGGCTTTTCACATAAACCTGTCCAGGCACATTCTTGCATACTAATAAGGGTTTTCTCAGGGGGTTCTGGGAAGAAGAAAGGTAACCCACAGACAGGGTAGAATCCATTTTACAGCACAGTAAAAGCCTGTTTTCAAAGCAATATGGCTAGTTTTCTCCATCTTCTTCAGAGACCCATTGCTACACTAGGAAAAACCTTTTCACCTCGAGGGTGGTAGAACACTGGAACAGACTCTCCATGGAAGTGATCACAGTGGCAAACCTGTCAGAGTTCCAGAAGTGTTTTGACAATGTTCTCAGGCACATGGTATGATTCTTGGAGTGTCCTGCACAGGACCGGAGTTGGACTCGATGGTCCTGATAGGTCCCTTCTAATTCAGGATATTTTATGATTCAGTGTTGGTATTCTTTAGATGCTTTATGTGCACAAGTACTTCCAAGTGCAGTGGTAACAGTGAATATGAATTATTTTGTATACTTTCAGAGCTAATGTTAGATTCCTCGTTGCTTGTTCATGCTAGCTTGTAATGCTTGTACCGGATTTTATTCTTAATACAAACAATGGAAATGTATTTCACAATTCATACAATACAGTATTTAAACTGCAAGTATAATGCATGTTTACGTTTGTGAAGATGTAATTTAACATTTCATTTCCTACTGATATGTGTAATTCACCTCACATCCCTTTCCTTGTATAATTATTTTTTAGAGCAGAGCTTTCAGTTGTGGTGAAGGTGTGTCTTTATAATTTTTTTAAAAGAAGTTAATGTCGCACCAGTATTTGTAATTAGCAGAAGTTCTGTACCCCTTCTTCCTCCCTGCAAAGATTCATTCATATAAATATAAAGGAAAGTGCTTGAAATCTTTTCCTAAAGATATCTCCTGAGAAATGGAGATGAAGTATACCAAAGACTTTTGGTAGGCCTCTACAGAGGCCACAATCACCAGAATCTAGTCCACACAGTGATTAACCACTTGTTTTCTAAGGGATGATCTCCTCTTTCTGTTTCTGTCAGTGTTTTATGTAAAGGGATGCTTTGGTTTGGTAGTATGCAGTGACTTTTGTTTCTAGAACCACTGGAGTTTGAAACTAATGCTATATTTTAGTAAAATGTTAATCTCCTGCCTGTTTCTGATACTGGCTGTTAATAACTTGTTGGAATAGTAAAATAATGTAAATGGAAGGAAATTTGTAAAACAAGAATATAATACTAAATAAGCATTTTCAGTAGTTTTAAAACATCTTGGGCAGATGTCAAAGTGGAATAAATTTCCACATTTCAGAAGTCACATAAGTGAAATTAAGTTGAATAAAAAGTACATGAAAAACAACAGCATTTTGTATTTTTCCCTATTAACTGTTACTGTCTGATCATAATTATTTTGATACTGTAAAAGATCTTCTTATGTATCTATCAGGGACTCCTATATCTGTTACAAGGCTTTTGAGAAAATCCTGAAATCTCTTAGTAGTTTTGAACTAAGATTTTTTAATACTGAGAAGCTTTTAAAATTGATATCTGAAGAAAGGGATTCTATTACTAAATTACGTTCATTGTCAGTAGCATGAATAATATCCAGATTGACTAGTTATATCTTTTTAACAAGTCAAACGAAAGAATTAGAGTTATTTTCTAGTACCTATTCTGGTAACCATTATAATGCATATAAAGCATGCATATAATGCATGTAATGCATATAAGGCATATAAAGCATGGTGACTTACTTGTGTATTAAGAAGGGATCTGAAGTAGCAGCCTGGTAACTACAGGTGATTGAAGTTACGTCTGAGAAATAAATGTCTAAAAATTGAGTCAAGATCAACAGTAGAATTTGTAAGAAAGAGGACAATGAATATGTGGTATTACAAAATACACTTACTTCAAATGAGGATGTGTGCATTGGTCAAGGGGAATCACAGCAGTTCATGTGCCAGTTTGCATAAGTAGGGATGTAAGAAGATGCAGTCACCCTCCCAGCTCCTGAGGCAAGCTTCCCTGGTGGTTTTTGCCCACCTAACTAGAATAGGCCCAGCAATAGATCCCACATAGTTGAAAGCTGCCACTAGAAAGAGCGTGGTGACCCACATGAAGCTCACTCAGAAGCATGCAGCTCTCTGTGTCTCTGACTGCAGGGAGTGTTTGAACCTGGTACTAGTACCAGAGGGCAGCAGAGACAAGACCTGCATGTAGTGTGACCAGGTGAAAGATCTGTTCAGCCCAGTGGCAGAGCTTGAAGTGGAAGTGGAGAGGCTGAGGAGTATCAGTGAGTGTGAGCGAGAATTAAACTGGTGGAGTCACACCCTGCCATCTCTGAGAGAAATGCAGCAGGTGGAATCTTGGTAAGAATCAGAGGAAACCTGGTGTTCTCTTCATCAGGCAGAAAGAGGGGACCTAAAAGACATGGGGGAATGGAAACAGTTCTCTACTTGGGCAGCAGGATAATCCCCTCCCAGCCTTACTTGCCTTCCCGGGTTGCACTTCTAGAATAGGTATGAGGCTCTGAAACTTGAGGGTCAGGCAAATGATAGTGAAGGTGAAAGTCTAGGTCTACCCTGGGGGTTGCCCGGAGCAAGTCAGTCAACCAGACACATTACAACTACAGCTGCTGAGAAAGAAAGAAGGGTAGTTGTTGTAGGTGACTCCCTTCTGAGGGAATCTGAGAGCCCTGTGTGCTGACTGGACCCATCCCACAGGGAAGTTTGCTGCCTCCCTGGGGCTTGGGTAAGAAATATTGCTAGAAGACTCCGTGGACTTATTCAGTGTGGTTATTACCCACTTTGAGTTGTGTGGGTCAGCACGGATGAGGTTGAGAAGTGCTAGGACGATTAAAAAGGACTCCAGAGCACTGGGATGATTGGTTGAAGAGACAGGACCACAGGTGATGTTTTTCTCAATACTTTTGGTAGGAGGGAAGAAAGGAACAGAACCCATCTGAACCAACACATGGCTTAAAGACTGGTGCCCTCAGTGGAGTTTTGCCTTTTTTGATCATGGGGCAGTTTATGCAGCATCCATCTTGCTGGAGACAGGTGGTGTTGACATATCTAAAAGGGGGAAAGGGATTCCAGCCCCTGAGCTGGCAGAGCTGGTTGAGAGGCCTTTAAACTAGGTTTGAAGGCAGAAGGGGATAAGATCAGGTTCACTAGAGATGAGCCTCAAGGCAATGTTGGGGGTGAAATTGATAGCCCAGCTGAAGTGCATCTATATCATTGTACACAGTAGGGGTAAGCAATCAAGAGGAGCTGGAAGCCATTGTGCAGCAGGAAAACTGTGACATAGTTGCCATCATGAAAACATGCAATGACTCGCATCACTGCAGTGCTGCAGTGCCTGGTTAGAAGCTCTTCAGAAGGGACAGGCAAAGGAGAGGTGGTGAGGTGGCTCAGTATATTAGGGAGTGTTTTGACTGTTCAGAGATCAAGGATAGTGACAATGAGGGTGAGTGCCTGTGGGAAAGAATCGGGGAAGGCTAACAAGGCACGCATTCTGGTGGGAGTCTGTTATAGACCAGCCAACCAAGATGAAGAGGCAAATGAAGTATTCTTTAAGTGGCTGACTGATGTTTCACAACCACCAGACCTTGTTCTTGTGGGGGACTTCAACCTGCCAGATTGTTACAGTTACAAAATCTTCCATGGAATTTTTTTTTTCTGTCCATTGACAGCACCATGGTTTGGGAGTTGGGGGCCGGGACAGATAGCTTGTTGAAGCCCAGTGCACACTACCTGTTCACAGAGCCAGCTAGTTTTCTAAAAGCTAAACAAAGGGATGGCTAATAGCTTTGCATTCCAATATGATGGCTGGGAAGGGGCTTTGGAGGAGGTGGAAGGGGGAAGAGAAGTTTCCAGGTTTTTGCTGTGCTTTCCTTCTCTGGCTGCTTTCTGTGCCAGCTGCTGTTTGCTGGGCTGGTGGAGGCACTTGGAGAGGGTTCCCCTGGCTTGGCCCCGGCTCCGTGTGCCCTGTGCTGTTTTTTGAAGAGAACAGTCACCACTGCCTGCATTCGCTATGGACTCCCTGAGGGCCCAATGCCATCTGCAGAGGAGTTGCTAACCACCCTCCCCTCCCCCAACGCTTTTGGACAGAGGACGGTGAGATGGTCTTTACACTGCCCACAGAAAAGGTTTCAGCCTGTCCCCTGTGGCTGCCATTCCCACGTGAGTTTTCAGAACCAGCACTTCCCCCTACGTGTGTTTTTGCCTCAACAGAGCCCATGGTTGTCACAGCCACTGCCTGCCCAGGTGAGGCATTGCCTCCTGCTGTATGTGAATATAACTGCACCAAAGGGGCAGAGATACAACTTGATTTGTTTGAAAGTTTTGGTTACGGTGTTGCTGTTTGCTCTGTTCTGGTTTTTGTTTGTTTGGGGTTTTTTGTTGTTTTTTTTTTTTTTTTTTCTTTTCGTTATACATGTATATTTATAGTAAAGAACTGTTATCCTTTCTCTCTACATTTTCTGGTTAAAGTATGTTCATTTCAAAGGTTGTGGTGGTTTTGTGGGAGAGGCCCCCCCTTTCTAGTCCAGAAGGGTTCCTCACTTTTCTTGATAGACATCTTGGTTTTCTTTTAAACTGAGACACAGAAACCTACTGGAAACTCAGTGGGGAGAGGAGGCAGTCTAGGAGGTTCCTGGAGCATGTGGAAGATAACATTGCTGGTAAGAGAGCCTACTGGGATAGTGCCCTGCTAGACCTGCTCTTTATGAGCAGAGAAGGGCTTGTGGAAGATGTGGTAGTCAGAAGCCATCTTGGGCATAGCAATCACAAAATTACAGTTTTTGATTCTTGATGAAGTAAGAAAGGGGACAACAAAGCCTCTGTCTTGGGCTTCTGGAGACCAGACTTTGGCCTGTTCAGGACAGTGGTTCAGAGTCCTTTGGGAAACAGTCTTTAATAACAAAGGTGCCCAGGAAGGCTGAGAAGACAAGAGATCTTCAAGGTGCAGGAGTAGGCCATCCCTTCAAACCAAGCTGTTGGGGAAGAAGATAGGCCTGGTTGAACATGGAGATTGCACTGGAACTTGGAGGGAAAAAAGAGAATTTATAATATTTGGAGGAATGGTCAGGCAACTCAGGCAGAGAACAAGAATGTCAGTAGGTAATGTAAAGAGAAAGAGAGGCTCAGCTAGAACTCAGTCTGGAAACCACTGTGAAAGATAATAAAGTGTATTTTTCAAAATACATTAACAAAGTCCAAGGAAAAACTCCATCCTTTATTGGACATAGGGACTCACCAAGATTGAGGAAAAGGCTGAGGTACTTACTGCCTTGTTTGCCTCAGTCTTTAACAGAAAGACCTGTTCTCTCAGCAGTGAGTCCCTTGAAGTGTGGTAGACAGGGATGGGGAGCAGAATAAGCCCACTGCATTTTAGGAGAAGGTAGTTAATGACATGCTGTGCCACTTAGACACCCACAAGTCTATGGGGCCAGATGGGATTCACCCAAGGATATTGAGGGCGCAGGCAGAAGAGCTTGCCAAGTCACTCACTGTCATTTTTCATAAGTCCTGGTTAATGAGGGAGGCCCCAGACAGCTGGAGGTTGGCCAATATAATACACATCTACAAGAAGTGATTGAAGGAGAAATAAGGAAAATAGAGTCCTGTTAGCCTGGCCTCAGTACTAGGGAAAGTTATGGAACAGATTATATTCAGATTATATTGAGTGTGATCTCATGACACATAAAGAACAACCAGGGAATGAGGCGCAGCCAGCAGGAGTTTAGCAAGGGCAGGTCCCGCTTGACCCACCTGATCTCCTTTGTATGACCAGGTCATCTGCCTAGTGAATGAGGGAAGGGTTGTGGATGTCGTCCACTGGGTTTTCAGTAAAGCCTTTGATACTGTCTCCCATAACATCAGGAGGATTTTCTTTACTGAAAGAGTTGTCAGACATTGGAATGGGCTGCCAAGTGGTGGAGCCACCATTCCTGGAAGTGTTCAGGAAAGGACTAGACAAGGCACTTAATGCTATGGTTTAGTTGACATGGTTTGGTCAAAGGTCAAACTCTATAATCTTGGAAGTCTTTTCCAAACAATGAATTTATAGTAAGTAAGGTAAGTATTATTACAGTTTGTCAAGAACTGTGTTTTATACCTCTGTTTAACTAAACTCTTCCATCTTTTTCCACATCCCTGAGAGTATTCAGTTTTAGAATGTACCTTACTGCACTTCTTTCTGAAGCTGAAATAAGCCTGTAGATTTAAAAGCTATGGACTGCAAAGTGCTCTCTGGTCTTGGAAGCCAAGATAAGTTACATGTGGAATAGCATTGTCTTCCTTTGTTGAACAATTATTCCAGTTATTTTTGATTGAGTACAAAAGTATATGGTTGCCTATGAAAAATCTTGAGATTCAGTCATAGAGCAGATATTGCAAGGTAGAAATACCAGGTGTATGTTTTGAAAGATAACAAATCCACAGGTTTGTTAAGAACTCACGCTCTATTTTCTTTTAGTCATCTATTTGAAATAATATGACAATATTTGAAATAATCTGACATGGCACAGATGCCTTTATAAAATAGTTTAAAAAAACTCAATCAGTGGTACAAAAATTCATTTCTTTGGATCTATAACTTACTCAGTTTAAAAAAACATACGTGTGTAAGTTTAAGGAAGTGTGTGTTTAATTAAAGTATTAATGTTTATTCAATTTCCTTTCTAAAAACTGTATAATAGTTCTTTTAAATTATAATTTATTCCATTTTTCTTCTTCCCTAGTAAGTGTTGTACACAGATTTTATCTGAATGAACTTCTGATATTTGGAAGTCCAGCACAGAAACATCTGGCCTTAGGTCTCATGATGAACTATCTATAAAATTTGCCATCTTTTATACCATAGGAATTGTAGTCTGTTGTCATACTATCTGTACTTTGGCTAACACACAAGCCTAGGCAGTCATGTTTTGTGGGAGTTGAGAATTAAATGTCAGGCAAGAGAACTGTTTTTGAGGATTTGCTTGCCCATTTAGCCTGCTGTATTCAACAGAGTGGCCACTGGATGTAAGGAACAAAGCCAGTGAAAAATATGGTATAATTTAAAAGACCCCATAACCCTGGGAAGTGCCAACAGTTGATGTAATTGGATACTTATGTCAGTGTGGCAGCATTTTGTTATAAAGAGGGGACACAATGACATTTTATTTCTAAAATGTTCATTTTTTTTTTGAAAGAAGTTAGTATCTACAAAATGCTTACTGCAAAATATTTATTGCATAGCATTTTTTATAGAAGTGAACTATTTCTTATGTTATATAGGAGTTTTGAAGAAAAAATCCCTTATGTGAAGAATTACTCTCAGTGCTTCACTTTTATCTTTTTTGAAAAAAAGTGAAAACTGAAAAAAGTGGTAGAGAACAAAATTTGAATATTTAAAATTTGGTGTGCAAAGTACTAGATGAAACATTCTCAATATAATCAATAGTGCATTCAATATAATTGAAGATGGCAAAATGCAGCCTTTATACTGTGATTTTAAACTACACTGTAAGAATTTTCTTAACTAAAAGGGAAAAAGAATAAAAACAACATGAATAAATCAGAAGGCTGTACAGCTCTGCTGTGGTTCTGGCAGGGACATGGTTAAATTTTTACAGTAGCTAGAAGACAGTGAGGCTAAGACCCAGATGTTATCTTGTACCACCTCACTTCAATGCCAGGGGTGGGGCAAAGAGAGTCTTCTGGTTGGGGGTAGTGTGGTGGTGGTTTGTATATTGCAAGTTTCCAGGTGGTGAGCTTTCTCATGTGTGAATTGTTCACCTTTCTTGTATACCCATTTATTACTATTGTTCCTGTTACTGTTCATTTTCTTATCTCATTGCTGTTTTCAGTAAATTTTTCTTATCTCTACTCATAATCTTTAGCTTTTGTGTCTCCAATTCTCCATCCTGCTGGAGGGGGAGGTGGGAGTGATCACACATAGTGTGATTTGGAGTGGTTTCATTGGAAACACTAAATAGGGGCACACCGTTCCTGAACCATGGCAATATGGTAAAAGCATTTAGTGTTATTATTTTACTTATGGGCTGTGGGTTATTTGTTTTTTTTTCCAAGGAGAGAGAAACAGAAGCTTAACAGTGCTTTTGAAGATGAAAAACAGAAGAAGCATTGTGTGACTGCATTACCCTTTAGAGTGTGAGTCATGTATTGAGCAATAGGTAGTATTGCATGAAACTTCATAAGGTGAGTTATGCCAGCAAAGAAAAAATTAAACATTTAATTTGAGAAATGAAAAAGAAAAGATATATTTAATGAACATTTACAGTTATTGGTGAAATGTTTCATATAACCCTGTATAAAATTTAGTAATAATGTAATAATAGCATTTGGGAAAAAAACCCCAAATCCATTACATTTATGTACTAAACAAGCTTTTAAGACTGAGACTATAAATGTGGACCAGCTTAAGAGACATCTTTGTGGAGAGCTTCTGTATTTCATTTCTTTATAATGGACATTGTTCAAGCTCTCAGCTTTAAATTGACTAGTAATGAAAAAAAAATAGAATGTGTGGGAATGAAGGGACTGAAATGCAATGTGAGAAACAGAGCCTCACCCATATGAATTTATTTTTTTTTATGAAAAAAAGTTTTGTTTTATGGTAAGAGCAATACAGGCCTGGACACGTAGGGGGAGTCTTCGCTCCACCAACTCGTCTATCAGGTACAATGTGTGTCTGGCTTTTATCCAGCCACTTTATACATACTTGTTACATGGTATACATATGAATTTTTACATACTTATATAGTTACAATTAAGTCACTATTTTCACAACTGGTTAATAACTACATCACAATTTAGTATCTTGACAATTTCCCACCATAACTCAGGTATTCCTTGATAAAGGGGTGACAGGGGATTTTGGGGGTCGTGTAAAATTTAGTGTCTTGATATCTTCCCACCATAATTCAGGTATTCCTCGATAAAGGGGTGACAAGGGGAATTTTAGGATTTAGTGTTTTGACAGGTTCCCTGTCGTAATTCAGGTATTCCTTGATAAAGGTTCAGGGAAACTGATGACCTTATGTTTTAGTTCGAGAGGAGAAGTAAGATATCTATGTTGGCCAAGAAAATAATCCCTCTCCTTTAAATTTAGGAAACAGAACTTTAATTAGGGGGAAAAAAAAATATATATATATATATGAGAGGATAACAGTTCTTAACCACAATACACAGATATATACATATATCTCTCTATATATCTATATCCAGAAAGAACCAAACAACAACAGTTTGTAATAAACCCTTCCACCCCCAAACGGCTAAAGCAAACATTTCAATGTCTTTTGCCTTCGCCCAAAGGGGGAGAAGATGCAACTATATATACAGACAGCAGGTAGCGATGTCGCACCTGGCCAGCTGGCCTCTGTCTCTTGGGAATGGCAGCAGTTGCAGTCAGCTCCCGTGGGGTCGGTGACAAAGAAAAAACAGCAGAAACGCAGCCTCTGCAGGGTAGAAGACAAGCAGGTTTCTCTCCTTCACAGATGCCTTTGCAGTGTCTGGGGGTGATTGGTGAAACCAGAGAGCAGAGTACACAATTCTGGCCCCACAGTGATGTCGGACTGGGTGTGTGAGTCTGTTCTCTCTCCTCCCTGCTGAGCTGGAGTGGTCCTGACCTGCGCAGAAAAGCCCTGGAACGCTGACCCCTTCCCCCCTCAGGCTCAGGGAGAGGTCCAAACAAAAGCTCTGGCTAGAGGTATTAACATCAGAACATGCATATTCATTGCGTCCTTTGTTAAACCTCTTTATCAGGACCAAGGCGTTGGCTCCAAGCTTTTGGAAGGAATTCTGAGTTTTAAAACTGTAACACCTTACAACAGTTGGTTTTATTGTTTTATGAGGGTGCAATCAAACAATTTGTTTCCCTACTGGCAAGAATCATATACATACTTATTACATGCAACCTACCTTTTAAAAGCTGTGGTCACAGGCATTTTTTGTAATTCTTTTTAAATATAATAGTTTCATTGGAAAGCTATTTCCTGTTACAATTCCATCAACTCTGTACCTGATCTACTGAACTACAACACCTTAGAGGTCTTGATATTTCTGTCTTTTAAATACCATAGTCCTTAAACAGTATTGTCTCAGGGTGGAGGATTTTTCCAATGAACAAGAAAAGAAAAGGTTTTTATGGTTTAGTATAGAAGAAGCTAGTATATATTTGTAAAGTTTTTAGGTGAAAATTATATACTTTTGGTTCTTTACCAGTGTGTTCAAAGATAAGGTCTTTCAGTATAGTTCTTATAAATCTGTGCAGTTTTAGACATTAATGAGAAGCAAGACAGGAATTCTCTAGCAGCTGTTTTTTTTCTAAGCATAGTTCTGTGAAGGATTTGGGGGTTAATAAACTATTGCCTCTTCTTTCTGAGTTTCTAAGTGACACAAAATGAGAAAGCTCAAATCTTATGCCTAATATAATTTCTTACTGCCACAAATGGAAAGGCAGTTCTGCTGAGGATGCACCATACATACCTTATATTCTTGTTCTACAGGAAAAAAACACAATGCCATGCAATCTGTGTCAAGAAAGTAATTATTATTGTCACACATTTTCTGATACCACTATGCAAATTTGGCTCAATACATATGATCCTCATCTGGAGCAGTTGAAAATAAATTAGATACTGTAGCCTATTTTGATATTATTCAATTTATTTTATATTTTCTTGACTAAGAAGATTATTAGAAAACTACAGCACGTATTTCTAATTAGGCTTCTAAGAATTACTTTTCTCTGCTTTAGTGATTACTGATTGGTAATTATTGTTGTAATTGAAAAGAATTTCTAAAACATCATTCATAAAACTTATTTATTTAACAAATATATTGATTTATGTAGTCTTAACTGGGGACAATTCCAGTCTAATTCTGTATTTGTGTGTGGTAATGGCAGAAAAGTTGATTAGTAAATATTTTTTGGTAAGGCCTTAAATCATACCTAAAGAAGACAACATTGCACCAGGTTTATCCCTTTTTATTAAAAACTTATTAAATATAATGGAATTGAAGGCACAAAAAAAAAAAAAAAAGAATTATGAGAAGAGGCATGTCTTGAAAACCAGAAA
>JAWWEW010000088.1:2938059-2951961 GCA_035583185.1 Anabacerthia variegaticeps | reverse complement strand
ATACAAGTTCTGATTTTGAAAATTGCTGTGACTCAAAAGCATAATTATCTATTGAGAAGAGCTTGGTACAGTTGAAAAATTGAAGAATTTTTTTTGGAAATGGTTGTATTTATGCAATACAATACTCAAATTTGAATTATCTTTCTCTCTTTCAAAATGGTAACTGAAATAAAACTAATCATTTCCTCAAATACTGCAAGTTAAATAAATCAGTAATTCTGAAGGTGGAAGATTGCCAACAATTTCTTTACCAGCTTTTCTTTATAGAAGGCCCAGATAAAGGATATGAGTGTAAAGAGTTCCCCTGAGGTAGTTTACCTCAATGCTTTTCTCTGTTAGAGAGAAGCAATGGAAGGTGAGGGAGCAAGAGAGAGGGCTTCTAGATCCTTACTCACTTAGGGCTCACAGACTGAGAATTAAGAGTACCACCAATTTCACTCAGTTTTCTTGTTACTGTGACAGCAACAAGATGCTAGCAACATGCTATTTGCTGCGTGACCTCTTGAGTTTGAAGCAGCTCCAAGGTCAGAGATCCTGACCCTTGACCAAGAGAGAGCTCTTCAGACTAGAATGAAGGAGGAACAGCACATGCATCCATGTGATTTCACCTGCTTTGTTAACTGACTTCCTTCTCCACTCCATGTATATTGAGCTATATTTGGAGGTTGCTATATTGTTTATGTATCAGTGTGCATCTTGGTTGACAGGACACATCACTTCTTAGTCTTCTGTCCTGTATGATCTAAGCCTCTTTAATTCTTAACAAGTTTTCAATTTTAGCTCTTTAAAAGGATTCTGGGAAGACTATTTTCTCCTTAGAATGGCCCTTTTGATGGTTGCTTGCTAAGCTATAGAAATGGACCTGTCATTTGTGTAAATCTTAAATAATGTTTCATACTATTTTCTTTCAAAGATGTGTGTGTGATCAGAACAAACAGCCTGCCGAGAGTTTCCCTTGAACTGTGGTCTAGAACTGATTGAGAAAAGAGGTTGGGGATAGAAGAAAGATGGGAAGGGGAATACAAGTTATTGGCAGAGGCAGACAAGGAAACTAATTGGCACATAAATCCTGTTTTCCACAGGTTTTATAATTTCTTGTTTGTATAGCAATTTATCTTGTTTGCTGGTAAAACAATTAGTATTGGAAACACAGTCATTACTGTAGCATGAAGCTGTTCATTTAGTGAACAAGGAATTAATAAAACATCTCTAAAATAGTGTCTGATTTACCTTTTTCAGCAAAGCTTGCTGAAGAACGAGCAAAATCAAGAAGAAATGGTACTTCACTTCCTTCTGGATCTCTCTAGTCAGTGTGGTGTCTCATTTCCCTGCACTCCTAGTGGGACATCTTTTGAGTTAACATCTTCCCTTCATACCATTGAGGATGATTCAGCTATGGATGTGAAATCTCTTTGGGATGATGTGAGAGTGCATCTTCGACAATTTTTAGTAAATAGACTGCAAAGTCAAGAAGAAAGAAACACGACTGCTTTGCAACAACAAATGGAGTTTAAAACTCAGTGCATACAGCAACTTTCATTTCTCTATCCCGAATCAGAGGTTTTAACAAAGTATCAAAATATGCAGAATAAACTGGTTAGCAATCTTCTACAGAACTGTATTTTGTCTAGTTGTGGTGAAACAAATTTTGATAAGGTGGTTCATGGTTACCAAAATTCCATACCCACATTGTGCGCAATGATAAAAGAGGATTTGTATATACTAAGTGGAACTATTGGCCCTTCTTCATCATTGAAGTTTATTAATGAAACTTACCTGGATACCATCACAGAAGAAATGACAGTTCTTCTTGAAAGACTTTGTGAGCTGCAGTTCAAAGAAAATGCTCTACATATAGTTAAAGCAAACAAGGTTTTAAAGAAGCATAGAGGAACAATTCATGCTGTGGGTTAGTAATTTTATTTATTTATTTTATTTATGTTCTTTGTAGTTAGATATTATTTTAATTATGCTCCTTTTTTTTTAATATACTTGATTATTTTCTATGAAGAGAGAGACCTGAAATTATTAATTACAGCTTTGTTTTAATATGTTACTGCAGTTGAGTTCTAGACTGTGTCAGAATTGTGATGAAAAATGTTTTAAAGGAAGAGAAAGTAACTTATGTTTATGTAACTTAGAAAAAAATCATTATAATTCTTTGGATAACACTGTCATCTCATAGTAATTTTTTTTTAGCCTAATTTTTTCCAATCACTGAAATATATAATTGAATAAAAATCCAGTATTTGCTTCAGGTTTAAATAACCACAAAATCTTCAGTCTTGTACCCCTACTTTTTTCAAATTGTCAGATATTTAAAGGAGATTATCAGTAAGACTGTGCAATAATGCATCCATGAAACAGACACAGATTCATACATAAGAGCTGACTGAAAAGATTCCCATGCAGATTCTAATTCTAAAATAAATGAAGTAACAAAGAAACAAACAAAATTTATGCTTAGTAAAATAAGTTAGAGTTAATACCTCCTGGTCACTTCTTCTTGTTCCAAGGAATATAAGCTGGAAAGGACTCTGTTACTGATGTTTATGGCATACTTTCTTTTTACACTTTGTAAGTCTGATGTGCTAATTTCCAAAGGGAAGAATCAGCACTTTAGAAAAAAATTATATGGAATGAAAACTTTCATTACATAATTGTGTGATTGTGTGTAATTGCTTTTTCAATGCAGAGTTTAAGCACTGCTCTGTGCAGGAGCTGCTTGTTTAAAGCATAACTTTCCAAAAAAGGGAAGTGATTTGCATACAGAAAATATTAAAAGTTTAGAATAGTGAAAAATAGAGAAACAGAAGATCTTTGAGTTATGCAACATACTAAAAGGATAAGTGAGGTGATGATTTGTCATGTTGATGTAGAAGAAATTTACACTCATAAGTTTTCAAATCAGCATATATGTTAGTGCAAGTCTACTAGAAATTACAGTGGAAAAATTTTCGAGTTCATCTTTCAACAGAAGCTGAAATACGGAGTATGTGGACCATATGAAAGACCAGGTAAGGGAAAAGGCATGCAGACAAGTTGAAAGGATGAGAAGTTCAATGTAAAGCTGACATATTAGGGGGATGGAGTGTTGATGGGAAGCAAGGAGGAGAAGTGTCACAGTAGTGTTGAGGTGTCGATTAAACAAGAAGAAATGTATCTTTGAGTTGCATAGTGGGACAGGAGTCAGTGAAAAGACTCACTGACAGAAAAACCCAAAAGGGGAATGGGAAATTTGTAACTATATTTTAAGATAGGTTTGGCTTGTCATATTCTTCTGTCAGCACATCTATCAGGACAGACTTCCAGTGCACCTTTTTTTTGTATATTCAGAAAAACAGAGGAAGGTGAAAATAAACAAAGTAAATCTCAGGAACCTACTTGCAGCTTTAAAACATTTTCTGCAATTAATTTGAATTTAAAAAGAAAAATCTCAGTATTTCATAAATATTAGAGCAAATTTTAATTTTTTTGAAAATACAGTAATACTCAGATTTGCAGGTGCAGAATCTGTCCCATTCGCACTCATCTGTTTTGAAGTGCTGTTAATATCATTTAATCCTCAAAGTTGCTTTCTTCACAGGGCCTGTCTTCATATTATTTTACTTCAAAAAGTTAGTACAGGACACAGGCATTGATTTGCCTACAGTCTCTCTTACTAGTTCTCTGCAAAATCAGGCTTCCCTAGATGATCTGTGGTCATAGACTGCTGTCAGCCAAACCACAAGGCACCAATAGTGAAGTCAGCAGACTAGAGCAAAAAACGGGGCTCAGAGTTGTGTAGGTTTGAGTATGGTTTGTTTTCTTCATTTTTTGGACATGTCATAGCCAATGATTTGTCTTTGTATCATTGCTGAAATAATTACTATCTGATAGTTTATTTTATATGAGCTTCTTGTGTGAAGAGTCTTTTCCAGAAAGAGATTTCTCTGAGTGTTTGAATGTACTATCTTTGTACCATGATAAGTCACAAAAGGTATTTTTCCTTTAGAATTAAAGTGCTCACAGGGCAGTTCACATTGAAATAACTATTTGGGGAAAAGAATACTACAGACTATTTTAGGAGATTTTAATGGTAGACAAGTTCTTAATGTCAAGTAGCTTTTCCTGCACAGCATTCTTACTAAATTGATACCTTTTTTGCCCTCCCATAAATAAGAATGGAAGTCTGTATTTTTATATAGGTTAAGTTAAAAGACAGCTTTAATGGATTGCCTAGTCAGTGATACCCAGTTAGCCAACTATGAAAAAAAACTTATTCTGTAGTATGGAGGGAAGGAGAGAAAAAAAAAGGTTTTTTCTTAGCTGAAAGACAGACCAACATGTTTCTTACTTTTTTATAAAAGGCCTCTGCCCTCTGGGAACCATGAAACCAGCACATTGCAGAACAGCAAAATAGTTTAATCTAGGACATTCAATTGTGAATGTTATCCCAGAGGTGATAAAAAGGTTTGTGTTTGCTTAGTCACCCTAAGGGTAATGTGGTTTTTGTTTGATTGTTGTTTGTTGTGGTTGTTTTTTAAGAACTGTTATAATGGATCTTTACTATGTAGCAGAGGAAAAAAATAATAGAAAATAGTGAAACAGTGCCAGAACCTCAGCAAGTTCTGTAGAACCTCATTTCTATAGACAACCTGCTTCTGTTGGGAAAATAGGGATAGTCTATAACAAGCTTTAATAAAGTTATAAATCTTTAAAATATTTCATATATAACAATCTATTTGTGAAGTAAGGAATTAATGCTTTTCTTTTCATATTGTATTAGAACAGTTGTGTGTCAAGTACTGTAAAAAGATTGTATCCATTTATCAGGACTGGGAAGTGCATGGTTTGAGAGAAAAGCTCTCAAAATTGCATGTTAAAAGAGGCAGATTTTTTGGAATTTGGCGTCTTCAATTGCCAGCTCTGGTGGAGGCGGGTGGTTTTATGTTATACCTTGCTCCTCTTCCCTGTTACATCTGTGATTCTTATTACCTTTAACAGTACAGTATTTAGCCATTAGTATTTGGGACAAGTTATTGTAGGAGGTTTTTATATAATATTAATTATAATTTCTCTATATACTCTCAGCACATAATCAATGTTTCCAATCTGTTAAACTAATATCTGAGGAATGCTTCCCAACACCTCCCACCCAAAATGTTTTGGGGGTTTTAGGGGATTTTATTTTTTCAGACTTCCTATCTTATTAATTTTATGTCTTTCTAAAGTTTATATAATGTTAAGGCATTTAAAAATATCCTAAAAACATCTGTTAACATACTTAGCATGGAAAGAATCACAACTGGTTTTCAGCTTATCTCTTACGATTTCTTGCTTCAATTTCCAATGTGATATTTCTCAAAAAAAAATTACAGTAAGTCTATTAAATGTATATTGTACTTTTACCTTTTGAACCTTTTTCTCTGCTTCTTTGTCTACAAAAATGTTAAGCTAGTTTAATCAGGCATTACTAACCTATCTTAATTTTTCATGTTAGATGAAGAAGCAGTTACTCATGAGTGATGAAACATCTTCCAAAGAAACTTAAACTCCATGAAATTATGCAGTTTATGTATTAGTAGAAGGTTTCTTTGGTTTTATTCATATAATTTTTATATATAAACAGAGAGTGTAAATACATATATAGACTACTTAGCTGTGTTTTGTTTTTTTTTTTTACCTTTACTGTGGTTGAAACTAAGCAGAGAGTAGAGCTCTGAGTTTTATGTTTTCTGACATATTCAAACTCATTGGCTTTTTTCAAATAGTCATAGACTTTCCAGAGACCCTTAAACATTTAAGATCCCAAATGAAATTTCTTTTTGCAATCTGAGGCAATACATAGTGTACTCTTAAAATATCACTAGTATATCATTTTTAAGAAAATATTACTGCAAAGTGGAAGTAAACTAAAGTGATGCATATTTGACTAAGTATATTTTTAGCTACAAAGCAATTAAACATCAGAGATGTATTTTAATATTCATATTTTACACTCTTACTGCAGTATATTATCCTGTTACCTACATGTCCAGCAGCTTTCCTTTCTCTTTTCCTTCTGCAGAATACAACCAAAGATATATTCAAATGCAAACTGTGATTTAAATTATGATATTACGAATTTATTATCTTTAATGATTCATGAATTTCTACAGAATACAGTGTGTTTGTGGAACACCTAATGTGAATTTGTTGTATATTTAAGCTTGAATAGAAGGACTCGGTACTGTTTAGCTGGATTTGTGCAGTGGAGTTGAGAGCAAGAGAAAAAGGGTCTGGAGTATCCTGTTGAAATGAACACAACTTTGGGATTGTCTTACTTTATGGGGGAGCTAAGATATCTATGTTGGCTGAGGGAGAGAAAAAGACAGGCCTTCTTCCCCCAAGAAGATCAGCCAAAAAAAAAATAAATAAATAATCCCTCTCCTTTAAATTTAGAAAACAGAACTTTAATTAGGAAAAAAAAATCGGAAAAAAGATAACAGTTCTTAACCACAATATATATTCATATATGTATGTCCAGAAAGGGACAAACAAACAAACAAAAAAACCCCGTTTGTAATAAACCCTTTAAACGAAAGGAAAACAAACGTTAATGTCCTCCACAAATACATTTACAGACAGCAGATGGCAATGTCATGCCTTGGCCGGTTGGCCTCTCTCTCAGACGAGATGGCAGGCCATAGTCACCAAGTCAGCTCCTGTGGGATTGATGGGGAAAGCGGCACAAACCCCGTCTCCAGAGTGCAGAAAACAGGCGTGCTGTCTTCCTGACAGCAGCTCCTGCAGTGCCCGCAGCCTCCTCACAGGTGAATGGTCAAGTTAGAGAGGGAGAGACACAGTCCCGGTTTCTCCAGTGATGTCAGATCCAGTGTGCCCCGTCCCAGCTCACTCCGCTGAGATGCTGAGCCTCCTGAGTCTGCACAGAGAACACAGAAACCCTGGCCACTTCCCCCACCCGGCCTGGGGAGGGACCAGAACAAAAGGCTCTGGGCTAAGTCATTACATCAGGATATGAATCCAGTCCTTTGTTAACCATCTTTACAAAAGTCAGTCATTGGCTCCAAGCTTTTTGGAAGGAATTCCAACGAAGTGCTGAAACTATAACAGGGATGGTAAATTTAAGTACTTGGTAAGAAAAATCTAATTTGATCTCACTTATCCTTACACATTTCCAGCAATTTGTTGGGCTAACTTGAAATGCAAGTATTGGGTTTTGCGTATTGGTCTGGTTTTAAGACTAGCGGGAAATTAAACTCCAAATAAGCCGTTTTCCTTCCCTTACCCCTTCTGGTAAGAGAGGGACAAAAAATGAGAGACTATTGGTTAAGATAATTATTCACTAAAAGCACAAAGCAATGGAATAAGACACAGACAATAACAACAGCAATATTAACAGCACAAGTATACAAAAAAGAGAAGGTGTTTTACCCACAGAAAGGTCCTACGAGGAACAAAACCTAGATGATGGATGCTTCCTGTAGAATGCATCCACATGATTTCCCCAGGCAAGGGTAATATGGCAGGGAAGTTCCCATGGCTAATGCATCCCACCCCTCTTACAGCTCTCAGCTGAAAACAATGAAACACGAGGACAAACAGCTGCCTGGAAGCTGGGTTGTCTGAGTTGGGGTCGCTCAGCATTTCTGTTGAGGGTCAGTTCTGTGCAGGTTTCTATACTGTCATTTCTACTTCTTCACTGCACTGTAGGTTGATCCTGCAGGTCACTGCTGCTTTTTCTCCTATTGCTCAGCTGCCCTCTTTCCAACTTGGTTTGGCAGGGCATCTTTCCTCTCAGCTCGATGAGCTCAAGTGGGTGTGGGTCTCCCCCAGTGCTGGTCTGTTCCCATCTGGCAGCTGTCTATTCAGCACTACAGCCAGTCATGATTTTGCTGCTGACCCTTTCAGTACTAAAGGTTCATAGTTCTGCGTCAGAGAAAATGGAAGGGGGGATGGCTGAATGGTAGAGGGACCAAGTCCACAGTAGTTAATGCTGACACATTCCCAGAGGTCAACAAAATGGCCTACTTCTGGTAAGGGTACCCTGTCTTTTCCTGCTGAAACAACAGCCCCCATCGATGAGGTGGATGGTCTAGAATAACTTGTTCACACCCACACAATGCTAAACTCCACCCCCCTCTCTGTAACCAGCACACACATTTAATTTTAGATTTCTCCACTACATTCATGTGCATATTGCTTTATTACTCCTTGTTTATGATTTCTGCTCTTTGAAATAAAGAACTTTAGTTTCAGACCTTTTTTTATCCTTCCATTTAATTCAAATTCAGTTGGTTTGTGATCTCTTGAGCCATCATTATGGCCTACAACCAGTCTTCTATGTTCTTCAACTTATCTATCAAAAATATGCCTACTATAACATTCATACCTTCTGTTTTAGTGACTGTGTGATAAAAAAACCCTATTATTCATGTCTGGAAATAATTAGGACTTGATAGGTTTAGTATAATTTATTTTCCCATTTGTATCTGGAAATTAAAGAGTTCCAAACTTATATTCATGTAAATAATAGTTGATTCTTTTCAGCTTTTTTGATATTTTTGTACAGATTACAATTTATAGCAGATAATTTGCAATATTTATTTTGTAGTTAAAACTGGGTTTCCATCATGTTTTCTCACTTGTAGTACACTGTTGAAATCTGGTTTTTTAGAAGTATGATGATGAAGGCGGAAAGTGTCTCAGTCACTTATCTTACTGCTGTTCTGTCCTGGAAAGTCCTGTTGCATCTTTCTGAAGTGCTGGTAAGGCATGCCAATATAAAGTAGACTGTATGAATTACAGATTATAATATCCAGTATCACTGCCTGCTTCTGCAGTTCAAATTCAATCAATTGCCCAGGTCCTTGGACAAATTTTCAGGTTTTTATATCTATAATGCCTTGTTAAGGACCAAATATTTAAAAATATGAGATTATGAAATTTAAATATGGAAATTATTTGAAGGGGTTTTTTTCCGTTAATTTAAACTTTAAAATGTTTCAAGACCTCCATAAACATTGTAGTGACTTTTAGACATTATAATGACAAAAATCAAGGAATGATAACAGAAACTGAAACTTCTTCCTTCTTGCTTTGTTGCACATCCTTCTGCTTTTTCTTACTCCAGCAGACCCACAATAACCTGCGTATCTCTTCCTGCGGACATGCTGGTTTTACTTCTGTTTGTACATGACAACTGTATCTTTATGTACTTCTATTATATTTCTTCCTGCTTGGTATTTTTTTCTCTCTTCTATTTCTGATCTCTCTGTCACTTTGCAGAGTGCCTGGTAACACAACTTTTAATAGGAGCAGGGCTTTAGGGGCCTGTATAAAACAAGATATGAAGCAGTTGCTGGAAAGCATAGTACCTGTGTGCAAGTGAGCTTTGCGACTCGTGACTCCTTGAGCTGCATGTTGGAAGGGACCTTAAAGATCATCTAGTTCCAACCCTCCTGCTATGGGCAGGAACACCTTCCACTAGATCAGGGTGCTCAGAGCCCCATCCAACCTGGCCTTGAACCCTCCTAGGGATGGGGCACCCACAGCTGCTCTGGGTAACCTTTTCTGGTGCCTCACAACCCTCACAGTGAAGAATTTCTTCCTAACATGTAATCTAAAGCTACCATCTTTCAGTTGGAAGCCATTCCTGCTTGTCCTGTCACTCAATGCCCTTTTAAAAGTGCCTCTCCAAGTGTCCTGTACCCCTTTAGGTACTAGAACAGGCGCTAAGGTCTCCTCAGAGCATTCTCTTCTCCACACTAACAACCCCAGCTGTCTCAGCCTGTCCTCATACGTGGTGATCTATGGCACAGTCTTTCCCATATCTTACACAGGTGGAGTGAAAAACTGTACAGTTTCCACCCATGAAAAATGGGGAAGTACCTGGTATATAGTAAAACTATAGAACTTTTGTGCATATATAGCCTTCACAGAAAACATGAGGGCAACAGCAAAAATGACATGGTTATTACATAG
Organism: Anabacerthia variegaticeps; assembly: GCA_035583185.1. NCBI lineage: Eukaryota > Metazoa > Chordata > Aves > Passeriformes > Furnariidae > Anabacerthia > Anabacerthia variegaticeps. The sequence continues at coordinate 2,941,995 of JAWWEW010000088.1, read as the reverse complement.
GGATGGAGTAAAAATGCAGATATAATCATTACATTTTTTTTCCTTCTATATACCAAAGATTGCTAATTTTTTTTATTGTGAGCCAATCGATATTGAGATATTCAATAGATTTGTCACTTATTTAAAGTAATGGAGCCAGTAGTGTTTGTGGGAATTTATATTAGGAAGTTAAAATTGAAAACCAGTGGACATAGATATGGTGCAGATTTCTGAAGTTGTCTTCATCCCTTGGGAAGCCTATAAAATTTTAACAGCCATAGCAAGATCCTGTTACTCAGGGGGCACGAAATAATAAATATCCTTGAATATAATATAGGTAATAATGTGGTTTATAGCTTCTTTGTCACATAGTGTTTACTTCTTATCCTTGCAAGTATTGTATTTGATTTCATCTACACAATTATATTGTGGAAATTTCAGTAGTACTGAAGAGGAAATAAAACCATCTGTTCGAACCTGTAGAGTTGAAGTCTTAATAAAAAGGAGGTACTCTTTTGAAGGCCATATGAACACAATATCCTAGGACCATAAATGTGTTTCTAGTGGGAGAATGACATTTTTGTGATTATTACAAAAGCATTAAGCTTCTTACTTTTTAAGTGTATAGTAGGTGGTAAGATAACAGTATCTCAGTTACTGAAATGTCGAACAGACAGAATTTCAAAGCTGGCAGCGTGCCTGAATACCTTCCATCTTTTTACAGCAGGTACTTTGAATTGCTTATTAAGCCCATAATATGAAGATGGGCCATGAAATCTCATTATTGAATCTGTGTCATATTAAAAATACGCCTATTCTGGAATTTTATTATCTAGTTTATTTAACAAAATAAGCAAACACTAACTTTACTTTTAAAATTATTTAAATATTTTTAAACATTAAATTCTTGATGATATTTTGGTTTATATTTTCTAAACTATTGTGTCTTAATGAAGTTCTTCCAGTTTATCTTTTCCAACTGGAATTCAAATCTGTTTTCAGAATTCTGTAGAGATTGAAATGGGCTTTCATTCTTTGGTTGGTTGGTTTGTTTTTGTTTGGTTTCTTCTTTTTTTTTCTTTCAAAATGTCCATGATTAGCAAACATCAGCTATCTTACTTTGTGCTTTCACAGCATACCTGCATTTTCTTCAGCATGAAGAAGGCCTTTAACTCACTATCCTCTCTAATTATTGTGTTCCCTCCCAAGTTTGAAAGATGAAACTGATTGACTCTTTAACCTGATACTTTTGAGAGATATCAGAGGTCGAGATTTATGTAGGGTAGTTTTCTGTTTAATAATAAAAAGTGACAAAATCTGAGAAAGAATTATGATAATAATTTCTCTTTTACTTCAGAATATGAGTCGTTGTGAAGAACAGTGTGTAGAACTATGGCAGATAAGAGAATACTTCAAAAATGTATTTAGAAGAGGCTCCTTCAGTAGTGATTCAAAGAAAGTTGTTACAAGAGTCTTTTCAACGTACGCATCTACCATAATTTAATCACAATTTTATTAGATGGTCTTTTGTCAAGATAAGGAACCTCTTCTGTCACAAAGTTGTATGATAAAAAGTCAAAATTAATCACAATAATTTATTTTGAAAAAAAAAGAGGGATTAAATGGGGGGAGAGGGGTGCCACATGCACAAGTTGAATGTTACATCTTAAAGTAGAATATGAATGTGCTTTTCACTGTGGCTAGGTTTAGAATTTTTAAAAACCTCTTTATCTTCAATTAAAGGGCTCCTCTATCTACTGAGTTTTTGAAAAGCAAGGCTTTCAGTCATTTTATAGTACTTTTCACTACATTTGCTGAATAGAGCAAGGCAATGGGGATATTCCTGTCTGACTGATCTAGAGAGAATAAGGGTGGTTATAACCCAGTCCAACTTCTTAGTTAGGAATTAGCAGTTACTGCCCATAAATGTTGGGGACTGTCTGAAATTAGATCAGTTGCTGTTATCAGACTTTCAAGAAGAGCTTTTTTTTCCTCAGTAAATTCATGCACTGATCATCCTCTGGCTAGGAAGCAGATCTTTGTATTTTAGCAGAAGGTACAATGCACTGATTTTCTGTTCGTGTACCAGGATAGTCCAGGACTTTCTGTAACACAGAAATTAGCTGTTCTGTCACACACCATACTATCAGCTCATCTATGAACAGGTGTTTTAATAGTGTAGTCTCAGCTCAGGGAGCAGGAGCTTATGTCTGTGCTGACAGATACGATTAGTCCTTCTTTTATATATTAGTCTTTCTACAAAGCATTTGTTAAAAGATTATGAATTTGCAAACATTTCTCTAGGAGCTATTAAATGGCAGTGTCTGCCCTTTTTTCTGCATGTCTGGATTTATTTTTTATGTTTATATTCCTTGTAAAAGTAATCATGAGAACTTTGTGGTGACTTGCCTAACTAGGGTTTTAAAATATAAAGAGAGCGGAAGGAGAAATATGAGCCTTGACTGCAGCTTTATAAGTATTTTTTTTTTTTTCACTTATTAGAACAAATTTGGACTTGCTCTGTTGTATCTTGGAAATTCCAGGGAGAAAGAGAAGCAAAAGTGACACAGGCACTTTAATCTATTATTTAAGGACATGCATAATATCATACACAGCCTACACAAAGGAATTGCAAACACTTGATAGAAATTCCTGATTGGTTGAAAGTTCCTAGCAATCTAATTTGAGTAGTGAGTCTGATGTAATGAACCGATCTGTGAAAGACCCAACAATTCCTCTGTGAATGTAGATACAGAAGGATAATAATTAAGGTAGCAGACATTTTTATATTTGCAGACATTAAGGAAATTTAAATCAGATTAAAATGAATACATTAATTATTGTGGTTTCAAATACAATGTAGAGTTGTCTTTTATCAGCCAAGTGTTCTAAAATGGTTTACAGGGAAATACATGTCAGGTCCTGTCAAAATATCAAAATTCAGGAGGAGGTTTGACAGACCTGGCAGTGCTTAATTTCTCTTTCAGCAAAGACTGAGGAAGATCAACTTTTAGAGTCCTTCAAGGACTTCTGTTTCAATATAGGTCTATTTTCAGTTTGCTGCAGGTTTTTTAGTTTTTATGCTCTCTTCAAACAATATTTTGGTGTTTTCTATATGTGAATATGAAGACTTCAGGAAATGCAATGAATCCCTGAGCCTACAGTGTAGACAAGAAAAATAAAAAAAATGTGTGTAGAACCATTTTATGTCATTGATAAGGCCAGAATATGGTTTCAGTTCTATTGAGAAATATTACCAAGAGTAGCATTTTGTCAATATAAATATGATAAGCATTCTTGCTGTTTTCTAAAAGGGTTGTCTGCTTATAGTTGCTACTTCAGAAGAAATTGGCAATTATAGGATAGCACCTAAAAATATCCATAACTGCTATAAACAACTGCAAATATAGTCTATCTACAAGTTTTAAAATAATTTTAATTAAAGGAATGTTTGAAGAATATTTGCTATTTCAGTATCATGATCATTATCAGAAAATTATTGAATACCAGCTGCTAAATTCCTTAAATGGACCCATCATTAATTAGTTTTGAAATTCATAAATTTGTTTACTTTTGAATTGTTTAAAATATCATTGTCTACCAGGAATTGCAATGCATAATCAGAATATCTTGTAATTTGTTAGAGGATAGGTGTGTTTTTGATAATTAAGGAGTAGTTTGAGTCTCTGGTTTCAGGGCAAATTGAGTTGTGTATCTCTGTATAAACTAATTTTATTAAACATGATTACAGAGCACTACATCTGCAGACCATTTGAGGAGGTCTGTAATTTCATCAGAGTTGTAACATAGCTCTATGCTGTCATGGAATCAGATTGATGAGATGATGTGCTCAAGATTACAACATGAATTTGATGTCAGACTGTTGATGCCTGAAGTCCTGCAAAACAGACACTCTGCAAAACATTAACGGAGATAAGAAAGAAAATACCTTTAATG
>JAWWEW010000088.1:2892088-2907037 GCA_035583185.1 Anabacerthia variegaticeps | reverse complement strand
TAGTTAGAGTTTTGGAAATTGAAGTTCCTTTGTCATTACTTTTTTGCTCAAGCAGGATTTGAAAATAGTGTGTACATTCTAATTTTATGTTGTCATAAAGAAAAAAAAATAATTTATTGACTTGTAGTTTAGAAAGTAAATGGTTTTCACCTAGTGACACTGTCCTTTGGAAAAAGACATTTCCAAGTTTTCAAGTTTTTTAACTTCTTTTAAATAGTTTAATTAACAACTTTCCAGTGGAAGTGTTGAATTTTTACACAGTAGTGGATTCAGCCTCCCTACATCACTAAAGAGGAAATTTAAAGTCCATGCTATGATTTAGGTATTTTATGTTGTCAGAGGAAAGGTCTATTTAATTGAAATTTGCCACCATCCAGATGTCCTAAGTGATTTTATTCTTTTTTGTTTGTTCGTTTGTTTTTGGGTTTTTTGTTCCGAAAGAATTGATATTGCAGCAATTTTGATGTCCACTGAAGATATGCTCTGGTCAATTTGTAGTTCGGTACAGGAGTTTCTGAATCCACATGAAGACAGAGATCTCAAGATCTGTAAAATACATAGCCACTGCAATAGTCTGATCTCTGTGCTGGCTATTTTAACTTCACCACTGAAGAATTTGTATGAGTGAGTATGAAATAAACATTCAATTTGAAATAAAATTGTTTTTTGACCTTGAATGGATAGATCCAGAGAGTGAATATTTGTGTTGAAATCAAATACAATGCATAGTGTTGACATATTTTTATAATCTTTGACAGTTTCTCAATATTGTCTTGAACTTAGCTTTATGATCTTACCTAAAGCCCAATTATATCTGCTGGGATTTTATTAGCCTTGGATAAAACTCCTATGCTGTACAATTTTTTGTCTGTTAGTAACATAGACCATAGTGAAAGTATGGATTGATTTGCTCAGTGACACAAACAGTAGAATTTTGTTATTATTCACTGTCCCAGATTTGAAATTTACTTTTCAGGTAGCACGTTTTTATTTTTTTTTGGAAGTTCAGTCTTATCCATCTGAAAACATTTACTACTGTGGTACCAAAGACTTTGTTAAGGTTTTCAAGGACTTAATCATTCATCTGTTGAAAAAACAATGATCTTACTAGTTAAAATTTACCTGCAATATTTTTATAAGTACTGAAATGTAAAGATAATTTTCTGGAATGATCATCTGGTTACATGACCAGTATGCTTCAACAAATATTAATATAGCTTAAAAGAGAAAGAATATAGAATGGCCATATTTATAAAATCACGTCTTCACAAGTCACAACTGTAAAATCACATTGTCACAAGTCACAACTGTAAACAGAAGGACACATTACTTGCACTGAAATTGAGTGTTTCATTGCTAAAATTCTGTGTAAATTTGGTGTAAGAGACAATACAAAGTGAGATCACAAGTTAAAAAAATAATGACAACAAAACTGCAAACTAACAAAGCCACATTCTATTAAACTGTCTTTTATTTTATTATTCTAAATAAGAATATTCTAGGTAGTACTATGGCGGAGACCTGCATTTAAGCTTCTTTAACTAAAATTTTTATGTCATGTGTGGGCTCTTTGTAGTATTTGTGGGCTGTAAAGAACATACAAAAGTGGATTGTAATAGATGTTTGATCTTACACAATGCAAGCTTATGAAAAAGTAGCAATTAAGAAGGTGACTCATGAACAGATTAGGTAGTCTGGCTGTGGCAGTAGCAAGAGAGGAGGAATGGATATTGTGGTAGCTGTAACTGTCAATTTTGACATTTCACCTTTCTTTTATGAAAGACTTAGAATGATGGTACAAACTAAACATATAGTATAATTTGATTCTTTTAGCTAGTCTAGTCTCCTCCCCTAGTCAGGTGTTTTTTACAGATTTATCTATAACTGTAATGACAAAATATGTGTGCTAACTTGAGAAGTCACTGAGTTTCAGAATGAAGTACCAATGAAGAAATGGCTTGTCTTGTATTTGATGTAAAATGCTACAGATAGACAACTTGGTCATATAGTTTTCATATGAAATTCATCCTAATTTGCTTTCTAGAGGTCAAAAATTTGACATGCAGCAGGTTGTAGCAGCTCATTTAATTTATTACAAAATAGCCTGCAAATCACAACCAAAATCTGGTAGTTTTGTTTAAGAGTAGTACCTAAAATTGTCATATTTTGTTATATCGGTACAAAAATAATATTAGCACCGAAGAACATTGCTATATAGATGATGCATGTTTTTTTAAGCAAAAAAGGAATTTTTTTTTTATGAACTTATATTCACAGCTTGAGTTTTCAGAATCTGTGAGGCTTCATTATCAAAACAAGTTTTTTACATTGTATATTTCATTACAGCCAGAATTTGTCAGGTAACCTAATACAGTCTCCAGTATACAAAGGAAAAAGAGGATTAGCAAATTTGCTTCCTGAATGACGATATCCAATTTGGAAACAGTTTAACTCCTAGGTCTGTTGTTTGCTGAAGTCTGCATAGTTCATCACATTAAATATCTGTCAATAAAAAATTTAGAAGTTATGCCTGATTTTAAAGGAATACTTATATTTCATCAGTTCTCTATTCAATTGTAGTTGTGTAATCACAATTTCAATCTGTTAGCTTGGCTTTATATATTTCAAAATTTTGGTAAAGTTAACTCGAATTGAAATAAAGATTGTTCTTTTAACTCTGTAATGCTCTCTTTTGATACTAGAAGTTTTCTTTGCAGGGACTAGATGTCAATTAATCTTTAGACTTCTCAGAAAAGTTTTGTGTAATCATAAAGGTGGCAAAGACAGAACATTGTTTTCCAGGAGTTGTCTAATAATAGGACTGGCTCATTTCTAACTTTCTAGAGATGCTGTATTAACTATTGCTTTCAGGGAACTAAAACTATTCAAATTTTTTTATTATGTTGTTGAAATCAAACATAATAATAGTGATGCTGAAAAATTAATATTATCCTTAATTCCAACTAAAGTGATTCTTGGCATTTGCATTCTCATTCCTAATTTTGTGATGAAACATGCTTTCAGTTATCACTTGGAGTTTCTATTCTGTATGACAAGGTTACTTAGACCTGGTCCAAAATTCACCTATGAATCTTGGGTCATCAGTTTTTGATATTCATTCATATCTAGTGCATACCTTCAAAGCTTCAGGCTATGACTTGCTGTATCACATCAGCCCCCACTGAGAAAAGTTTGTCAGTGTTGTCTTTGGCTAGTTCTAGGCTTCCATTAGATTAATTGCCCCTTTAGCCACTTCTTCAACCACAGTAAAGGAGCCTAGATCCCTAAAATATTTCTTATAGGTGATTCAGTCTAGTCTTTTTCAGTTTCCTACCATCCTTCTTGAGCTGTCGGCCCAACACCTGGACAAAATATTCTAAGTAAGGCTTAACTCTTGTCAAGTGGATGGAGCAAATCAATATCTTCATTTTGCTTGCCATCCTATTTGTGGTGCAGTCCAGTGAATGGTTTGCATTTTTTCTAGTGACAGTACTGTTGCCTTGTCTTCAACACTGTGCTGGTCATAAATTCCAGGCTTGGTGTTGGGAAGGGTTTGTATTAGATTAGTCAGTTCCCAGCCTAAATTATTATAATTCTGTGCTGGATTAAACAGCAACTTTACCTCAATAAACTTTGCAAATTTCTGTTGGCCCAATCATCCATGACTTGGCACTCTACTGTTTGTTAACTACTGTATCCAGTTCCCCCAATTTAGTGCCACCTGTCCTAAGCATGTGTTCTATGTCCACTTTCGTCCAGATTGTTGATGACCTGTTGAACAACAAAAGTCTCCAGAATTGCTCCCCAAATTTATACAGTGTTGGTATTTTCTTGCTGCTTACTCAAACCTCTGAAAGAAGAGGATTTTTATACCTCAGAATTTCCAGTCATCATAGTCTTATTCACTGACAACCTTATTGTCAGTTACTTAGTTCTAGTAGCTGGAAGTTTTTGCAGTGGATTGAACAGTTTCAATGCTGCCTGTGAGTTACACAGGAAAATTCAATGCAGTTCTTCATTCATTATTTTGTACAGAATTAAATTATCCAGGCCTCGAAGCAGAAACTGTCTTCTGCATCAGACTGAGTTGTTCAGTTTGGAGCAAATTTGTTCTTGTGCTTTTTCCTGTATTCTTTAGTGTTTTGTCCTGAGTAAGAGATGACAATCTTTCTGTTAAGGAAGAACATGAAGAGTAAAGTAGATGCATTTTTGTAATACTGTGTATTATTATATATTACTTTTAGAGAGACTATTGGAAAAATTTCTCCCTACTGGGTAAAAATACGTAATTCAGTTTGAAAAACTGAAAACATTTCTCTCTAATTTTTGGGTTATAATTCATGAAGTTGCTTTTTAGTCCTGCGTATTCCTTATACAGAACTAAATCCTTTGAAAACTACAGGGAAATACTGTCAAGACGCGTCTTGTTGGCATCTCATTTCTTCACACCTGCACTGAGGCTTACAGGGTCAATTCTCACCTTGTTATACTCTGCTGAAGAATAAAACTACTGTAACTTGGAGTCTTGCTGTGGTATTAAATGCTTTCACAGATGCTATCCACTGCTTTGAGACTATAGGCATCTGCATTAACACAGCTTGAAGTAAAGCCAAATTTCTTACTAGCTATTATTGATACTTCTGTCAGAAGAGTAGTATATATATATAGCCAACAGTGAACATTAAGAAATGTTGGCATGAGAATTACTGTATTATCATTAGATATTTGATGTTTTTTTAGTAGTATTTGAAGTTATTCCAGTATTTAAACAATCTCTAAAGTACTCAGATTATCTCCATCTTACTTTCAAAATTTCTATAGAAGTTTTGTTATAAGCCTCAGAATCCAAAGTCTGTCATGCATTTCTCCTTAGGATACAGCTAAAAAGACATGCTTAACAAGCTGCTTCAACCCAGAATGCTCTCAAATAGTTCCTACACAATCAATAGACAAGATATAGTCTTTTTTTGTTCGATTGCTACCCAAAACATATTTGTCATGCTTTCTTATAGGATTTTTGCTCTATGCTTTGCTATATTCAGAAAAATATTTCAGTGAATGACAGACAATAGGATTTCTTTTTTGTTATAATTTTCTCATAAAATTGAGATTACTGTCTTTAAAATAATTATTTTCCACTTTAACCTCTACTTTTATCTATATTAGAATCTCAGCTTTATTTTTAATCTTCAGGTTTTCACAAATTAGCAAAGAGCACTGTGCTAGACCTTCTGCTCAGATATTGGTTCCTTAGGATCACTTAGATGCCTGTAGTAAATTCATTCTACTAGGCTTTTGTTATTAGTAAAATTAATTTCCAAATAAATCACCCTATCTTTTGGAGAAGATCAGAAACTTTTGCATCTGCCTTACTTGTTAAACAAGTGTAATTCTCTCTCCTCTTTCATCTGGGGTCTTTTAGGCAGACAGATACCTAAGAGACATGTAGCTACAGTTCTAAATTACTTACATGGAGGTGTGAAAAAGAGCTAAAAAGTAACTTTAACTAAGTAAATGATAAAACACAAATCCTTTTAATGCCATGACAAAGCACCCTATAAGAAAGAGGGATTCTAACTTTAGGTTAGGAGTTCCTGAAGGGTGTATTCCAGAGGGTTTCCATCCTGTCTCCTGTTTTAAGTGTTTAGGTCCACTCTCATTGTTTTCATTTCATGGCTGTGGCTTTTTTTGGTCATATAAAAAAGTAGTCTTGTCCTGAGAAAGTCCTCACCCCTTTTCCTGAGGTTCTCCTCTTAGTGCAGTATAAAGAATGCTGACTTGAAAGTGAAAATGACATTGATTCACTTCAGAAAGTAGAGTAAGTGTACCATAAAAGAATTCTGTATCAGTGGACATTTTTAAAGGTAGTTACCTTCTTTATATAAGTTAGAAAATCACAGTCATGATACATAAAGGAACAATCTTCAGAAAAGGAAAATTATTAAGGTGAAAATTCATAGCTACATAAGATGAAAAATAAAGTGCTTGGGATGTGATAATTGTAGTCAATAGAGGATGGATGTAACATGCTATATCCTCTCTGCTGGAATTGTATTCAGTGTAAATGAGCGTAAAAAGGGAAGAGGCCAAGGAGCATCTATTCCTATCACACGTTATAGCATCCTAGTGGTTGCTACAGGATTGTGCCAATATTATTAATGTATTGCTAAACAATAGTTAAAAGGCAAATATTAAATTATAGAATCCTGTTCTTACATATATTAATAATCCTTTCATATAATTAAAATAGTTAATTTTTAGCATCAGTGGATTGGACACATCTTGATTTTTGCCACTCATGTTCTTTGAGTAAGTGAAGTACTGCTGAAGTGGCATCAAACTAGCTTATCTAGTTCTTCACCAGTTTCTTACATTTGAAAGAAACTGGTATTCCATTTCTCACATACTAGTGAAAGTTCAGAACTTCTGGTTCTGAACCATTTTTGTCCCATTTAATCCAAAGTGTACATGCTTGTCAATCATTATCACTTACAAAGATACTTTGCTTGTCATTGTACTAGAAGTATTTATAATACAATGCATTTGTTATGCAGAAAAAAAAATAAAAGCAGTAGAAATGAATGATTGAAGAACAATTTCAAACATAGTTTGAAAACATACTATATAGGAGTAAAAATCTGAAGAAAACTTTAAGAATATTAGATATCAAGTTTCAAAGAGTGGAAGTAAATAAAATATATAATGATATTTTTAACAGTACATAATAGAAATAGATTTGCAATTAGGTGTATGTAAATGTAGATCAGTACTATTTATCATGCTGTATTTTCTGTCTTCGATTCATATATATATATAAATATGTACATATTTGGTTCTAGTGATCCAAAAGGATTTTCAGTCCCTCATGTAATTCAGAAATATCTGGTTTCTTTCAGGACATTATTGAATAGTTGTGGTGAACATCTTCCTCAACAGTTTTCAGAAGTCTTTTATCATCCATCACATTGGTTATTTTGCATACCATCATCCTGTTTTTTCCTACTGAAGTGAGTATCATAAGTTGATTGTTGTAAAGGCATCTCTAGACAGTCAGTATTAGTCAAATACTATTCCAGCATTTTGAAAAGAGCATATCTGAATAAGTGTCTAACTAATATTCTGATTTTTAAAAGCCATAGAAGCATTTTTTAATTCATTACAGATTTATCTAATCTTTGAGAGCCAATAAGAAAGGTCAAACTGAGAGCAGTACACTGTGTTTTGCTAGTCTAGTCATTATGTTTGATATTTGAATTATCTCTAAGGTTTTCTGGCTTTAATTAAAGAGTATATAGTTTTTAACAATAATGTAGTTCACCACAGTTGCTGTTTTGAAGGACTTATAATTAAAGGGGAGATAAAGAATGTATGCCTTTCTGTTCATGATTGCTGGTTAAAAAAATCTGATATATAAATGACTCATTGAAAATTAATGCTGCTTGATTGTAGTTGATTTTTTTGGAAACTACTGAATGATTAGAGGCAAAAGCTTAATTTCTTTCTCTGTGTCTCTTCGTATAATGACTAGTTACATATGAGATATATGCTACCAGCTGTGTGGTCATCCCCTTTGTAATTTTGAAGCTGAAGCACTCCCACACCAGTGTAGATCTTCTTCTAACCTCTTCACCTCCTCTTCCTCCTCTTCAAAGTTATTTACTGAGAGATTTTCACTCTCCATTTTCATGAAAAGCTGTTTTTGTGAGCTCTTACTCTGTGTTTTCTGAGGAAGTTTTTATATTTTGTAAGAATATGTTACCATATGAGTGGTGACCTGTGGTGACTTACTGATGACCAACATGCTGTGGATTTATTATTTCTTCCCTTGTACACACAGTATCTTATACCATGTACATAAAAATATTTTCCCTATAATTTTGCCCCATATGACACAAAACACACTAATTTATCTCCACAGCATTCACTCCTAGCTGCATGTCATCAGTACTGTTATCTCCTGCCCTGGTGACTCTAATATCTACTGAGCCAAAGGCAATATATGTTTTGACTGCATCAGTCTTATGGTTGACTAAGTAAGAACCAAGCAGAGTTGAGTAACTGGTGAATTCAGAATGTGTTTTTTTCCCTACTAGAATTAGTAGTTTAAATTCCTCTAAAGCTTGAGATCATGTGTGTTTACCTCTATCAAACTTCAAGGAATTTTGTCAGTGGCTTTTTAAGTTATGTGTGGCTGGAGAGAAGGGAGAGGAGAAGGGGGATATAGGAGAGGGAGTGACTGCATGATCCATTAGAAAGAGATCTACTCTATTTTTGGGAAAATTTATGCTTGTCAAGACTTTATTGTAGAAAAGACAATAAGCTTTTTGATGCCCTCATCCAAGGCCAGTACTCAAAATTTAAATTATACTGTGAATTATGAGTTTTGGAAGATGACTTCAAAAGTGAGTACCTTATGCTGTATAAAAGTACATAAAGGTACCATAAAGGTACCACCAAGTCTGACATAATTATCTTTTCTGAGGTGGAATGATGACAAATTTGTCTTGAATAAATAACAGAAAACTATTCCAGAGCTATGCAATATCCACTTATTTTCCCTAGATGAAAGGTGATAAAATGTACATCCTCTTGATCAACAAATGGAAAAATGAGGAGTACAAAAGAAAGCACATATCTGAGAAGATACAATTTGTGTACCTGTGTGAGGACAGTCCGTATATAGAGAGCCTTGTATACTGTCCTGGTGATAATAAGTGAATTATTTTGATAAAATATTTAATGTTTCCTTTTAACAACAAACCTTTCAGCTGCTCAGAAAAAAAAAAAAACAGTGAAGGACTCTATATGTAATGAAGTAATTTGTGGGACGCCTTCTGAGATGTTCTAGTTTTTTCATTGCTTTTACACTCTATGTCAGTGTAGTTTTTTTTTCCTTTAAGTAATTGTATTTCAAGCATTAACAAGACACATTATGTTTAAAAGTATTGCGTCAAACTGTATTTTAGAGCATCTTAATTATTCATGGATTGTTTTCTGGGTTTACATTTTACATCTAATAAAGTGTATATATTCACTCTCCATAACCAAATTGGGAGCACAGGCCATTGTACACCTCTCAACTGTAGCCACTTTAACTAAATACTCTAACCTGTAATACACGTAGCTATTAAGTATTTACTCTTCCTAGTCTTAATATTTCAAAAGAAAGTTTTGCAAGTTCCTGAAATTATTTTGTTTGCTATATAACCTGATTTACTACCCTTCTTTACATAACTGAAAATGGCTGCAGTCTGTTTTATTTTATCAGTTTGACCCCAACATTTTGTCAAGGTTGTTACCATGAATTAGCATGTTTATTTGCCTTAAAAAATCTTCAACTTACCACTTGGGATTTTCTTGCTTTCTGTCTTGGATACTAATCAGAATAAAGTAGTTGGTTATCAAACTAAATAATTACAGATAATTTATATTACAGTTCCTTTAGTAGTAATTTGGATTCTTTTAGTGGTTGTGTTAGTTGGGGTTTATACTCATACCATTTGTAAATCAAATATTTTTTTTTTCTTTTACTCTATGAAACGGAACATTTATATGTGTTCTATGTATTTCACCTTTTGTCACTTTTTATGAGGCTAGTCTTATTTTCACTAGTACTGAGCTATGAATATGGGAGAACATATGCCTCTCCATATGCACATTACAAAACTTCTCAGTGCATTTGTTGGTGCTAGCTTCATGGCTGTAGGGAATGTCTGCTATATTTTATTTTTCCTCCAAGTGAGTCACACCATTGTACACTTCAATTTGCAAGATGCTTAAAGAGCCAAGAACTGGTGTATATTACAACATGATAATTTTCCATCTGGTCAATGACAGACAAGTTTTTTTTTTCAATTCAAATATTCTAAAATTATAATTTATTTCTATAGCATTCAAAATAATATCCTTCATAAATCTAATTGATCAAACTTGTCCCTTATCTTACAGTTTGAAGACAATGAGTGACCTTATTAGACATGATAACGTGACATTCAAGGGGGGGAAAAATATTAAACTGGCTGGTATATTTTAAGTGAATGAGTAAAGTGTTGAGTTTGCTGTCAGCCACAGCACTAATTCTAGTGAGAATATAGTAATTGCTGTAATTTTAATTACTAACTAGTGATTAGTTCCTAACATGCATTAGATAATATACATATATAAAACTAATCTTGAACATACAGAAATTAAAGTCACTCTATTAAGAATGCAAAGCCCTAATGTTGAAAGTTTAAATGCAATATGCAATATATGTTTTAAATATGGAAAAGTTATCCCAACTGCAAGTTCTGTCTATATTTTAATGTATATATGTATATATTTTTGATAAATATTATTAGAATGCAGTATGTGCTAATATGTAAATATAATTGCAGAGCAATTATATAATTGCATTGTCAGTGATTATATATAAGGTACCAAGTGAAAGTCACAAAAGCTGTATGTAAGCTTTTGTGGGATATATATTGCTTATCAACTCAGAGGTATTTGCTGTACTGTTAAAATTGGAAATGCTGGCATGTATAAAATCTTGCTTACTAAATTACTATTACAGTGAAATTTTGACATAATAGGGTGATGTAGGGGTCCTGGTGGGAAAAGTTGCTATGGAAGCTTGGTTTTCTTAGGTTACTTCAAGATTGTCCTGCAAGATATGTGGCATAGTGCTTTTTCTGGTAATGGAAACAAAGAGACATGCAAGGGGGAACTAAATTAGCTGAGTATATCAGCTGACATTTTCATTTCCAGCTGTTATAGGTTTGTACTGTGCATATTGTATATATAGTAACTTTAACTGAACAGCAAAGTGTGCAGTCATCTCTTGTCTTTTTCATGCGTGCAGTTAAGCAGAGTTAGGCAGCGACACATTTGGCTGAGTCAGGTGACTGTAGAAGTATGCAACCTAATGAAGAGATTCCTCTCTGTTAGAACAGCAGCATGAACCCAGTTTTACTCTGTCCCAATAGTTGTGCGTGGCGCATAAAGTGTTTGAGCAGAATCATATAAATCCTTTTCTATTCTGACAAGAAGTGTCAGACTGAAAACATCCTAATGAAGATTTTAGCTGATGTTGAAGGTGTTGTGTGCATACTGGCAGATAATATTTATGCCTGCACAGTTAACACACCAGTATATATATAGTTTTTACACTGATGCATGTAAAATTTATGTGCATAAAAGTTTACATATGAGGTACATGAAGCTTCAATGTTGGCAACTGTATAAACTTGTAGCCAAAATAAATAAATATAGCGGTTAAACATCAGTTGAAACTTAATTTCAAAACCTTCAAATTAATAAAAAAATAAACTTGCAAGAAAAAAATTATCTATGATCCAATTCTGAACACTTCTTTTTAAAAATGTTTCAAGAAGAAAAAAATACTAAATACAATAGGTAATATACATCTTGCAGGACTGAATTTTTTTTTTTTAAACCGTGTTGTGAATTCAGTGATTGGTGTTGGGTTGTTGGCTGAGTTCAGATGAAGCTGTGGAATGTTTTTATTTGGAAACCTCAATTTTTGCAGAACATGGAAACTACAAACAGAAAATAAGCTGCAATCTCTTCAAAAGCTAATGAGTTTGTACTACACTTTTTCACTTCTCCCTGCTGGCAAAGCAGTAACTCAGACTAATATTTCACATAGATTTTTCAGGATATGTAAGAATTGGTCAACCTAATGTGGAATTTTGCAACCCTTTTGGGCATTTTCTGGATTTTTTTAAGAGCTTCATGCACTTCATTAAGAATAGACACTTCAGTTCTTTTACTAAACAATTAATATAATACTGAACTAAAAAGTAATAGGCTTAAACTTATACAAGCACAGAAAAAAATAATCTCCTTTTTACTGGGAAGAACAAGACAAACCTGGTTCCATGAAAGGGATAAGTGAAGTTGCTTTGTATCAGTTATAACTTGGCAGACTACCAAATGTTAATTTGCTTTTAGGTAGTTGAGATTAAATGTAATTCCTTCCCTGAGCTGCCTTAAAGTAAGCAAGCATGAAAGTGTTTTCAGTGTAATTTGGGAGGAATTGACATTTAAGGGAGTTAGCATTACATGTGCAGTTTAAGGATATTAATTTCATAGATAAATTAATGACATTATTCTGTCTTTATCTTACATTTTACAAGGATTCCATCAGCCAGAGAAATGGCAGCCCAGGGTCAGCTGAAACTGCTTTTATCCCAGCCATATTGTAATTTGAACTTGCTTTTGGAAACATTGCTACATCATGATTGTCTCTTAGTGAAAATTTTGCTGAGAAGCTCAAGTAAGTATTTATACTGCCAATCCATATAAGAATACCAGTGAAAAACACAAACTCATTCTTAACTATTTAAATGCTGAAGAAAGGCTGTCAACCATTCTGTCAGGGTTTAGATAGCCATTTAGTAATCAGTAGGACACTTCTTGAATGGTTAAAAAGATAGAAAAAGTCATTGATTTTTTTATGAGAATGTTTTGTGCTCAATCTGTGTATTCATAGTTTCAAAGCAGACTACAGTTTGATAAAGTTAGGCAGCTATCACAAGTGCAAAGGAGTTAAAATGAGTTTGAACTTAATAGTGCTGTGATACCACAACTACTTTACACAGATTTTTAAAAGTGTGGACTAGTAGTCTAAAAGATCCCTTTTGAAATTATATTTCAACAGTGAAAAGCTTCTTAGATATTTTGTTGAAGTTGTTACATCTTTGTCACTGTCGACATTCTAGAATTGCACTTATATGCCTCCTCCTGTTAATCCTTCAATGCCGTTTTGAAAGTAGAACAAATAAAGGGATGGTTTTACAAGTCTGTCTTTGTATTCTGATAGTGTTGTTCTTGAAGCAACGAACTTTATCACATCTTTCCTTTAATATCTTTCAGATATTGTTGAAAAGCTAGTGGTATAATCATGTGTTTGACATAATTTTGCAGGAATAGTGAATGAGAGTCTTGGTTTCTATATTTCTTTGGAAAAAGAATTCTTCCTACTTATAAAAAAACCTCTTATGTCCACATAATATCATATATAACATATTTTTTTATTTTAAAGTCATCTAATATTTGTCAGGGATACAACATAGCTTCCACTGCTGTCATGCATCTTATTGAGAGCTGCAGTGCCTACTCAAACCCCTGTCAACTTTTACAAATACTAGAAAATATTTCATCAGGGTCATATTCTTACCCTAATGTTAACCAGTATTGAATTTTACTATCTATTTAAATTATTACAGGCAAAAAGTGACAGAATATTAATCTGTTGACTGACCAACCTTTTAAGCTTTAGGGAAATCCATGTTACTTTGAATTACAAAATGTGCTATTTACACAGGCTTTATTATTGCAGCTACAATATTGGTATTAATAAACTTTCAGTTGATATCTGTAGTGATCCTTCTAAATTTCAACAGAGTTAATTGTACAGTGGCAAAATGTTTGTATTCTTTATGCTTTGTCCTATACAGATAAGTATACCATAGTTTTTGAGTGTTTTGCTATAGTGATAACAAAACTCCCTGATATTTAACTATATAAGAATTTTTTAAATAGTAAAAGCCTTCTCACATTTTTTTACAACCAGTCCAGAAGGCAAAATTTCTTTATAAAGAGGTGCTTATATGTAGATGTTTTTAAGTACTGATAATTTTTTTCTGTATTGTACTAATACTTTGGGATACTCAAAACAGACATCATTCAAACACATTTACTTTCATTGCAGTTCCATTTTTCTCAGGGTTGTACTATGGTGAGGTTCAGAAACAATGTATATTCCCCGTCACAGAAGGGATATTCTTGAGAGAAAGAGTATTTTGGGAGAAAGCATGCATCTTGGTTTATAGACAGGAGGCAGGACCTGCAGTGGAATAGAAACCCCTCCAAGTTAGAATTTGAAATTACGAGAGGTTCAAGTAAAGTGTAGAAACGAGTAACAGTTTTTACTGTAAAACAGAATGAAACAAACAAAGCAGCAAAACACAGTAACCAGAGGGGTACTGGGAGAAAATTATCTGTCTCTCCACCCCCTCCCCTAAAGATACTGGAGACTACCCAGCCACTTGGCTCTCCCCTGCCCCTGGCCAAACAAAGGGAATACAAGGAGGATGGCAGAGTGCTTTTCCCCCACTGATTCCACCCTTCTAAAACAAAACAAATCCTCGGTGGGGTGTCTGGCAGCAAAAGCACGGGGGGCCTCCAGGGTCTGCAGGTTGGCCAGCCAGCTGGCATCCAAAGGACAACAGCAACACAGCTGCAGCAGCAGTCAGGGACTTCCCATACTCTGTCCCAGAAGCGAGAGAGAGCAAACGGCCATTGCTCGCCCCTTTTATTCCCCCTAGTTCCCATGATATCTTCATTCCAGGGATTCCACTGAAGTTCCTGCAGTGTTTTTGCTTCAGAGATCCCACTTCCCCAGCCACCTGCCCCTCCTCAATACTGTATAGTGGCATGAAAATTTCAACTAAATAATCTAAACCACAACAGCATTGTATGGGTGATTTAGTGTTGCTAAATATTATTAGAAGGTTATCATATTTGTTGAAGCTGTTGAAACTCTATGTATGTAACTATATGCTATCTGAATAGGAAGGTGACAAATTTTGACTTCAGTCATTTTTTTGTGCACTATGATATCTGAAATGTACACAAAAAGTAAAATATCAAAATAAGTAGTTATTGCATCAAAAATATTAAAGGCAATAAATCACATTACCCCAAACTGAACCACTGATTTGTCTCCAGTGAGTATGGCCAATGGGTAAAGGCAACTGTGAAAAAAATAGTTGAAAAATTAGATTTGCATATTTGACCACTATAACTTAGGCTGCTAAATAACCCAGATATGTTGAAGTACAGTTAATTACATTCATATAGTCTCAGAGTTGTTTTCTATTGGTCAAGCATTCAGAAAATTTGTTTCTAAGGCATGTTCTTGAGTGAATGAAGGGTCTATGG
>JAWWEW010000088.1:2867137-2881578 GCA_035583185.1 Anabacerthia variegaticeps | reverse complement strand
TTACCTACAGTGATTGCATGTTTGCCTCCCCCAATTAAGTACTTCTTTTTTCTGGCTGAGAGAAAAATGTCAAGAAACTTTGCTGAATTGAAGAAAGCTGGTCTGCTTGTCTGGAACTTGATTCTAATTATATGTTGGATATTTGAGGATGGAAATACTGCAGAATTCTTAACAGGTGCAACACTTGACAGATGGAGCAAAGAAAAACTCGGTTTAGTTCGTGTGTGCTTAGAAAGTATTATGGGAAAACAGAAAAGTGGTCCTAAGCAGGTGACCCAGAAGATCATACAAACTATCGAACAGCAAAGACCAAACTGGATTGAAAGCCAGTTGCTGAAGGCAAGAAAATTGAGCACAGAGTGGTAAGAACATAGTATTTTTCAAATGCTGTTTGCTTTCTCTCTTACTGGATTATTGGCATGTTTATGGCTATTGCCTAGTTTTAGGAAAAAGTGATGAGCAGTGCTCTTACATGAAGCAAATTAATTCATAATATTGATGGCTTTATACCATCTATTTGTAACTTAATTGCATTGTTAAAACAGTAAACTGTCGTTGTGTCATCAGAACATTGTCTCCACAGTGCTTATTTTCATGATGCTCGAAAAATCTGGACAAGTTCATTCTATTTTTCAGAATGTGAACAGCTACCAAATAAATTTACAATTCAATTTTGCTATGGAGATTAAATTAAGAGGGACTATGAAAAGCTTTCAGTGTTCATCTGTGAATAAGAAATAACCATACTTCATTATTAAAGTTATCAAGCCCTGAGGGCAAGTAGGATATATCAAAATGTACAAGAAGAATACCCTGCTGTGGCTTTCTGAGAAAATACCAATCTTTCCTTCAGATTTGACATTAAGATCTGAGTGATTTTAATCCTTACAGTGATTTTTCAAGGATTTGTGTCCATGTCAATGTGTTCCTAGTCCAGTCTGTTTTAACATTGTAATCATGTATCATTCTGTAAAAATACCATTCATCAACTTTCCAATATTTTCTTAGCAATAGATTTATTGACGCTTCATGACTTACTGAATTAAATTGTGACTACTGAAAGTAAGATTGTGGCTTTTCTCAATGAATATTCTTGATGGTGTTGGTCATTGCTATCATGACAGCAATGTTTGGATTCGTCCACATAAACGAAGGATATAGTGATTGCAGGCTCTCATGCAGTGTTTTAAAGGAAAATATGCTGTTTCTTTGAGTAGTCAGTTAAAGTGAGTAGTACTGAGCAGTAACAGTGTACACAAATGCTCATTGACATTGACCTTTGTAATATTTACTTT
The DNA here is from genome assembly GCA_035583185.1 of Anabacerthia variegaticeps. NCBI lineage: Eukaryota > Metazoa > Chordata > Aves > Passeriformes > Furnariidae > Anabacerthia > Anabacerthia variegaticeps. Next base: position 2,880,283 of record JAWWEW010000088.1, on the reverse strand, counting down.
TCTATTTAATTCTAATTTAAAAGATCTAATCCAGCAATAAAGATTGAAGCCAGTGACTGAAAGAGTTGTACAATAAAAACCCTGTAATGTTAATATATAAGTTGATAGTTAATAGTGTGGTTACCTAATACCATTTCTAATGTCACTGAGATAATAGGTATTTCTTAAAAAATACAAATGCAGGATAAGTCAATATGTGGATAACCTCTAAAAACTAAAGCCTTAGTATTTGCACTTCTTTTGAAGGTGAGAATTTTAAGTTAATGTAGTATTGTATTTTCTTTTCTAACATACTGCAAAAATGTTGTATTATGCATTAGATATCAGACTGTGGGAAATGAACGTGGGAAAATATGTGTACAGTGTCAACCAAAGAGAGAACTAGCTTGTGACTAGGGCTGTTAATTTTAAGCTTAAGATAATGAAGAATGCATTAACTTTTCATTGAGTAGTTATTTGATGGAGGTATGAAATTGAGTCCCCTGAGTTCAGTTGCATTTCTGCAATAGAAGTCTAACATAAATGTTATTTTTCCATTTTTTATTCAAGTATTATGAGTCAATATCTGATGGGGAAAAAAAAAAAGGAACCAGTTTATAAATAACTGAGGTATGCAGTGTATGTAGAAGTTAATACTATTATAAATGCAAATTATAAAACTAACATATTAAAGCTGAAATTCAAATTGTCCATTAAAAAAAGTAGCAGGCACATAATCATTAAACTAAAAATGCTTTTTCCAGGAGAGACTTATGATGTCCATGTGATTTCTTTGACACAGCAATTTCTATATCAGAAAATCTAAGTTGATGTTATGTAACCTTTTCATACTTAAAGAACTTTTTGAACTTTTTGGAGTGGGTGTATGCAAATGCATATATGTATTTGTGTTTGTAAATGTTCATAGACTTCTAGTAGATACAGTGTGTGAAAGAAAACAAAAACTATAAATTTCAAAAATTTGAGATTCACTTACAGAGCTGTGGAAACATCTTTGAAGTTCACTGTGTTTTTATAAGCAAACTTCTTGCTTGACTTGTGTTATGTAAGTGTCATCAGGATTGCTACTTACATAGAAAGTCTAAATTATAAATCGATTCTTCCATTATGGTGTACAAATTGAACTTAATTTTTAAGAAAATTTTCAAAAATAGTAGTCTTAGCTGGAAGTTTCAGAAAGTGGTAGCTGCACATGTTTCCTGTTTTGTATACTGCCTGAAAGCATTACCATTCTTTAAAATACCTTCCCTTTACTGCCGTAAACAGTCATGTTAGATTCTGAAGAACACACGTCCTAAGAAGAAAAGAAATATCTGTCTTTGCAAAGTAATTTGTCGAATTGAAGATTATTGTTTTTCATCATGGTGACCCTGACCTTGCTGGCTGGGTGCATATACAGATTAAGATGAATGCAGTTATTTCTTGGCTGAGGTCTGCCTCTTTCAGGGCACATTCTTCCTAATGACATGATTGATAAGCAGTCCCAAATCCGGAGAGGAAGTCATTAATCATAGTGCTGACTGAATCCAGTCATCTGCTTCACCTGCACAGTGATGGGCAGTAAAGGATACAGTTTGGGTGCTAGCACTGATACACTTCTTTCTCAGAGGTCCTCAGCTTTTCCAATGTCAGTCACTAAGAATTTTGTCAAGAAATTCATGTTCTATCTGTACATGGCATCAAATATCAGCCTTAACTGTGCTTTAATTTTAAAGATCAATTCCTTTGAAGCTTTTCTGTAAAATAGACCATAATAACAGAGTATAACTTGTTTCCTTTCAGCAAAGAACAAAATTATAGTTTATATTCTGAAACTGTTTACTCTATAGGGTGTTCTGAAACTACATGTGCAAGCAATATCAGCTTTAATGTCCAGCAGCTATGCAGCATTTCAGAGACCCTGCAGGTCAAATCGCAACTTTCAGCAGAACTGACTTTGTAAACTGCAACCACAGTGTTCTGAGTTCTTTTGTTTTACTTTAAAAACAATAAAATATTGATTTTTATTTTTTTTTAAATTCAGAATGTTTCTTTGGTATATTTAAAATTAATCCAAGAATGACTGTAGAAAGAACAATACATTCTTGTTGATTTTTCAAGTTCTTGACATGTATTGATGTTGCAGCTATAGTATTTGTGGAAAAAAAGTAGGTTTAGTACTTTTACTTTCTTAGACTTGGTCAATAACAATACTAAGGTGGTATCTTATGCTTGTATGCAGAGAGAGCAGTCTGGGAATGATCAGAGGTTTGAATGCACAATTTTGAAAGCATTTGGGAATGTCATCTTCAGATTTTATTTTGGTGCCAGTTTCACACAAATACAAGAATAATAAGGAACAGTACGGGGTAAAAAGTTCAACAGGTGGCAAATAGGTACCTTTTAAATGGTTAACAGCATGGCACTGGGACGAAAAAAAACTGACTTTAAAGCTTCTAACCTATACTTAGAGTAATGGCTACCTTTCTGACATGTTAATTAGGCTTTGTTATGTTCAGTAGACAAGCAAAGAAAAATGCACAGAAGATCGAATACAAATGCTGTTTCTAGTAGCAAAGATACTTCTCTAGTGGAAAAGAAAACTAAAAAATATTTGCTGCTTGTATGTCCTTAGGGTAAAGAACGTTTTGTGTTCATCCTTCCAATTAAAGTGATTACAATTAATATAATAATGTTATTTAGCATGTATTATGTATGTAAAGGTTTATTTGATATATATACAGCAACATTTGTGCAAGCCAAATATTTCTAAGTTTTTCTCAACATGTAGTTTTAGCTGAGTTTGTATTTTTATTTTGATTTTTAGAAATTTATACTGCTTGCTTCTTTTCTGTATTCTAGTGCCTCAGTCACAGTAGAAGGTGCAGCGTTAGGGGAAGATATTGCACTTGGATTCACTGAGCAGAAAATAAACATGATGGTCCTGGATATATGCCACAAACCAGGTGGCAGCGAGTACCTGAGGCAAATTTATCACATCATCCGGCTCAATGAGGTAGGGAAATGGCCTTTTCACTGAGCAATTAGGTGTGTACTGGCCTGGGGCAGCTTCTGCTGGCAGCTAAGGGTTAGTCAAGAAGGAGATAATGGTTCTTAAAGTCAATATTAAATCCTATATTGTATTGTAATAGAATCCGTTTAGCTTAAGCTTTTCTGCATTTCTACAGAAAAGATTATTTTATAGGACACACTGTAGATTTTATTTAGGTACTTAGTAATAAGGCTCATAAACTTCCTTCGGATTGAAATTGTAGACCATAGATACATTTTATGAGTTTGAGCACAGTAAAAAAATAAAAATTTAAAAATGAAGTAATTGTTGAAAAATTCACGGTTAAGAAAAATAAAATTAAATGTGGTAAATTAACTCTTCTGATTTAAAAAAAAACAAAAAAACCCTGTGGGTCTTCTGAGGAAGTAAATGCATTAATTAAATCTTACTTAATCTGGGGAACTCTGCTCAGATAAAGTGCTTTTGAAATTACAGTCTGCAAATTCAGATTTTTTTGCTTCACATGGAATTTTAGCAGTGTAAAAGAATTATCTCATTATTTCTAAGACTGTAATAAATTGCCCCAAGTTACCAAAAGCATTCTGATTTTATTCACTGAAATAAACCCAGTTTTGCTTAAATTATATGATAACACAGATCTACACAGCTTAATTAAGCAAGTTGTGTTTATTAGCTTTAATTACTAAATTACTATTTCTTGACTGCATAAGCAGGTGCTGTTAAGACCACTGAAAGTGTACAGAAGTATTTGAGTAAAATGCAAAATATTACCAATATAAGCAGAGACCAGGATTTTTCTTTTTAAAGAAATTGGTAACAAAAACGCCCAATTAGACAGTTATGTCTGTATGAAGGCCATAGAAAACATCTTAGTACTGGCACTGTGCTGCTGAAATTGAGACCAACTGTTTGGTTCCTAAGTATAGGCTTAAAAACCACCTTTATGTCACCTGCATTTGGAAACATTATATGAGAGGTAGAAAAACCGGTTTTATTACAAGCAAATAAACTGAACAAGGGTTACTAACTTAGAGACTATATTTTTGTTTGTTTCTAACCTATAGGCATTTCATGGAGTTGTAAGGCATCCAGTCCAATTCGGAGCAGGTGCCAGGGATTAAGTGGTCAGGAATAGGGGAATTATATATTGACTTGAGATGTAGCTGAAGCAGCCTGAGCCATGTGGCCGGCCATGCAGGGAGATGGAGGCTTCCATGTTGCCCAAAACTCCACCTCTGGAGTGGGGGGGGGGGGACGGGGGCTGCCACAGCATAACCAATCAGAGGAAGGGGAATGCCCTCCCCCCCATTAAGTAGATGGCATGGGACCTTGGACACCTTTAAAGGCAATATTTTTGAATCAGAAGGGGTGCTCTTGGGGACCCTTTGTGGCCTGAGCACCCAACACATGCTGTAATTAAATTTTGCTGTTCATTTTTTTTCTTTGTTTCATGGATATTTGCTGTTTTTCTAAATTTAATAAAAGAGATTTTTCTCACAATTAGAAGCAATTTAAGTATGTATGTAGAGACAGCAACCCAACATTAATTCAGTACAGAAGCTTTTCAAGTTTCATCTCAAACAATTAGCTGGTTTGGGATGCGAAGTGACAATAATTACTGTAATAAACAAAACCTTTTAACCTGAAGCACATTCAGGATTACACTTAGGTATAACAGAGTGAGCAAAAGATGATGAGCAAGACCTCTGAAAATAGCATATAGTTCAGTAGTTGGGGCAGTCACCTAGGGGACAGGATATGCAGACTCAAATCTTTTTTCTTCCTGGTTTAGACCAGGGAATTGATTTTGCATCTCCCACATCCAAACTAACTCCCCAAACCTCTAGATCATTAGCTACCAGCACTGACCTCCTTCTTTTTCCCTTGTTGGAGTTGTTTTGCCATGTAGAAATTGATGTAAAAATGCATTCTGTAACTTTTAGGGTCAAAAATAGAAACATACTCTAGTTAAAGGAATAGGATGCACATACTGGGTTCTGGAGACTGATCCAAGGTCTGACTCCTGTGAGTATTTGGTTATTTATACTAAGTGGAGCAGCTCTAGTAGGAGGTAAGAGGCTGAGAGAATTTAATGGAAGAGGGACTTCAGGCCGACTTTCCACATCCCAGTTGTCTCTCCTTAAATTTCTGCAGAAAGTAAGAGCTTGGTAAAATGTAAAATATTTCTAAGTGGAAAAAACTGTATTGGGGTTGAGTTTGTTTTGTTTTGTTTGTTTGGTTTTGGGGGAGAGGGGAGTTGGGTTTTTTTGTCGGGGGTTTTTTTTTTCCAAAAAAGAAAAAAGAAAAGAGATCCTGACCAGATTGACTCACAGAAGGACTTAACTGTATTACTTTGAATTGCCTTTGATACCATTACAAAACATTTTAATGGTTAGCATGGTAATATGATAATGCAATTTTCAATATTTTTTTCAAAACTTAAATTATGTTTAGTGTGCCTGACTACTAAGAAATAGACTTGATTGTCTCTACAAAGGTCCACGGTTTTGTTTAAGACTCTTTGAACTGTAAAGAGATTGTCCTCTTAAAGTTAGTTTAGAGATCTTTATGCTGTACTGCTTAGTAATTGTGTGTGAGCAGAGAACAAATTGATGAGACATGAAATTGTCATTCTCAATAATATTCCTTAGAAAAGCAGGTGTAAAGGGATATGGATTCCTGGAAGCTGTATTTGAAAATAGAGATATGATGTTGTAAAGATTTACAATAGATACTGTTGTACTCAAAACAGCCTACAGTCCTTCATGTATTTATTAAAGATAATAATAATTTTCAAAAGCATTTTTACTAATGGCAGCCAAAGAGGAAAATCCTCTGAGCTGTCAGGCTCAATAACATTCTGTGTACTTGGTTTCATGCCCAGTCAGTGCAGTGAGGATATAGTTCACATGTTTACAGACGGATTTCATATTTTCACATTTTTGAAATGTGACCCTTTCAGAGCCTACAATATGTACTATACTAAATGAGATGTTAAAGTAATATATTTGCCGTTGTTGAATAAGCCTGTTCATGAAGTATCCCAAAGACAGAAAAATGCCTGTAGTGGGAGGTGAGCTGTATGCCACTTGAATTGTTTGAACTCTACCAAGCATGAACACTTATTTCCAGTATCACCTCTGAAAAACTGACACAATCTGCTTTTGCTGGCACTGTGATGTCCAGAGGGCTGAACTGCTTTAGTACTGTCTACAGATTTTGTGAAAGTATGTACATGGAAGCTAGGATGTTTATAAAAAAACTGATAAATTTATAGAAATAGGTTTTAAATAACCTCCTTCACTATGGCTCTAAATCTTTGTTATGGCATCAATTAATGAATGAATGGTGAAAAAAAACCAATATCTTTTTGAAGGCTGAAAAAAATACGTATAAGAAATTTAAGGTGTATTTTCATACCTGATTTGTGATATTGTTTTAAACCAAAAAGGCTAATTTTTTTCTTCTGTTGTTTTTTGTTGTTGTTTTTGGGGTTTGTTTGGGATTTTGTTCATTTGTTTGTTTTTAGTAGACTAAGGCAATTTTGTGATTATCTTGGTCGGTCCTGACATTTGACTGCAAGCAGCAGATAGAGACCTCTGTCTCTTTCCCTTGAGCATTTCCACTCCTAGGCTCCCCCTTTTTACTAAGACCAGAAACTGTGGGGCTTGTTTATCTGGATGAAACTTTTCTTTTTTCTTCTGTCTAGTTTCACAACATATGCTAGTGCCAACACAAGGGAGAAACAGCTACAATCTGTGTGGATTGAAAGGGAACTTGTGCCTTTCAGGCCAGGCCACAGTTGGATAAGTTTAAAACAATGATGAAATTCTTTTTTAAAGACCACTGAGGGGCACAGGGTGCCTTAGCACGTAGTTTATATGTTCTTTCATCTCAGGAACACTGCAAATAAGAGGAGCATTTACTCCCATGTTAATGAAGACTCACCTTGAGTATGCATTCAGTGTTATGACAATCCTATCATTATGGATTTCATTTTAATAACAATAAACTGTTAAATCCCAGTAGTTCTTCCAGCACTTAGATTTGTAAATGTTTCATTATCTAGCTGTTCATAAAATGGTTCTTTTTGATCTAAACACTTTATTGGCATGCAGTGAGGATTTATTTGCTCAGTAGCTGAAGAAGTGAAAGCAGAAAAGATTGTGTCCAAAATAATCATGCATCTGTTACAATATAGTTTCTAAAATTACTTCTAGTCTTTGAGTGCTTAAATAGTTAAAAATAACTTTGAAGAGAGGAGTGGGAGAGTAGTTATTTCTTGTGTTTAAAGAACTGTTTAGAACATGTTCAAGCAATTGAGTCACAGTCATGTAGTAACTACTGAATGTTGCCCAAAATGTTTAATAGAAAGTCATAAAATGCATTTTTTTGTTCACTTCCATGTATACCTAACATATATATATTAGATATATATGTATTAAATGGGAGCTTATGCATGTAATTTGATGACAATTTCATAACAATGGCTTAGATTATTCTGATTTGCTTCAGTTAGATGTTCTTGGAGGTTATTTCTTGTTTGTTGTAAAATGGTGATTTTGTAAGAGATTGCATATTCCCTACTGTATTATAAGGAACTTCTACCAAGCATACTGTAACATTATGCTTAAAATGTAAGCAAAATTCACTTAGAAAGCTAGGTGGCCTATACTGTTTTGTGGTTTGTTTTTGTTCCAAAAGGAATATTTGAAAGAGCAGCTGTCTTGTGAGAATTCTTCCGAAGATGGTGTTACGTCCAGTCAATGCCTGCCTTTGACACTGAGGGGCAGAGTAGAGCAACCTGTCTTCAACCCTTTCGAGGTGTACAGACAATCTTGTGCAAAAGTGTTCAATCAGGTTTGTGAAAATATGAAACTTGGTTATAGCATAATTTTAACTTGTCCATCTTATTATGACCATGATAATGACAGAGACTGAATTTATGAAAGCAGAATTAATTACATGCATGCACATGTGATGAAGTCCAAACAAATATTATTACTGAGGAGTCTAATGAGGGTACTGTCTACAATAGCATGATATTCAAAAAGCCATGATGATTCTTTTATCAAAATTATTGCACGTAGGAGCAGTTTATGTTTATTTATACCTTCTGCATTCAGTATAGTAAAGGAAAGCCTATTAGTAGCAATGATTTTTATTATATGTGTGCAATGGTACACAGAATTAGTCCTTTGAAAATTCATAGCAAAATTCCAAGTGCACATTTAGAATTTTCTTGATGAGTCTTCCACAGAAATGTTTAGCAGTTAAGTAAAGCATGCTTTGGAAATGCAAAGATTTTACAATACAGTGAGACTAAGCAGAAGTAAAACACAAAAACATGAAAGCATACATTTCTCCATTTTTAAGTCATGGTTGTAATATGTAAAGGATTATAATTTATAGAATATCATTTCCTGATAATGTGACAGTTAAAGAGATCTGGTTACCTAGATCTCTGCTGAAGTACCCTATGACCAATTCATTATACAAAATCATATATGGTATTTTTCTGGTTTCTAGTAGCACTTTGATACTTAAAAATCTTATATCGTTATTTATCATATGTTCTTAATACATCATCTACAGTTTTGACTCCAACCCTCAATTCAAATATTTGAAAAGAAATGGTACTACAATGGTGTGAAATTCGCTTGTGGTAGAAAAGCTTCTTTTTTCAGCACAGCTCTGCTTATACAAAGTGTAATCCCCTTTCCCAGTTTTGACTATTTTGGACTATTTCAGCAGTTACATTGTGGTAAAATATACTTTTTTCTCTTACTTGTTTAATGAATGCTTAATCATTGGCATGTTCCAAAAAAAAGTGTTAATATCCTGAAAAAGGAGATGACTACCAATTCCAACAATTTTAACAAGGGCATGTAATGACACGACAAGGGGGAATGGCTTCAAACTGAAAGAAAGTAGGTTTGGTTGAGATATTAGGAAGAAATTCTGCCCTGTGAGGTGATGTGGCACTGGAATAGATTGCCCAGAGAATTGTGGATGCTCCGTTCCTGGAAGCGTTCAAGGCCATTCTGAATTAAGCTGTGGAAGGTGTCCCTGCCCATGGCAGGGAGTTGGAGGAAGATGATCTTTAAGCTTCTTTCCAACCCAAACTGTTCTATGATTCTGTTTCCCAAGCTTAATAATATTATTAAGTAGTTTAGTTCCCTTTACCATAAAATTTCAGATTTATTTAGTAGTATGGGAACGTCCATTTATAAAGCAATGGTCAGTGTAGCTGAGTGTCTGGTTTCCTGTGAAGACTGTTACCAGTGCCTGTAGAAGATGCCAAAGCACTGGCAAGGAACAATTATTCTTCTCAAAGATGTATTTCTTTTTAAATTCATTTGTTACTGGTTGACAACTGCCATGAAGCTTAGGAGTTTAAAATCTGTGATTCATTTTTTTTCCTTTTCTTTAGTTCTGTTGTAATATGTTGTTATGTTTTTAATACATCAGTCTACATTTTATCCATTTATGAATTCTAGAGCAGAACAAGCTACTGGTTTCACAACATATTTTATCAATGAATTAATTATGTACTGATTTAAAACATTTCTCTTAGAAGGACCAATTGGAATAGACATGGCAATACTGCCTAGTGCTTCAGCTCTAAACAGAGAATGTATGTCATGCTATGTATATGGCACATAATAATATATATTACATAACTATATAAGAACATGGGCAGTGTAGGCATACTCTTAGCTTCCTCAGTAGATGGTTTCTTCAAATAAATTAATTCAAAAGTTTTCTAAAAGATAATTGTTAGTAAATATTCTAGGTATTGTTTGTTGCTGTATGCAAAAATCACTCTACAGCAGGGTAGTTGACTTTTTTGTTTGAGGAATACATTTATTGGAGATAGGTCAGTGTAGAGCTGCAGTGTGAGCTGCAGATTGAGCTCTGGGTGAGAGAAGTGGCAGGAGCCTGAGTCAAGAGTCCATGAACTGGCCCTGTATCTTTGCACAGCAAAGGGTACTGGACCTGTCAGGTGACTGGACACTCAGAGGTAGCAGGAACAGTTGACTCAGCTGGAAGACACTGGGCTAGTGTAGTCCTTTATTCAAAGTCCCTTCTTGAAGACACCCAACTCGAGCTGTTATTTTGTTGTTGCATCGTGATAAAATTATTTAAAGAGGACAGACATCTGAGACTGCTATGGGAAACCTTGTTTGACTGTGTGAGAGTGGGATGTGTGGAGAGTCAAGAGGGGAACCCATTGTCTCAGTGGAGCTGTCTGCTGTGAACTGGCCTTGATTCCAGCTGTTAAAGTCTCTGGTGGTGGGGGAGTAACTGCCTGAGTGTCCCTGAATGGTTATACAAGAAAGTTTCATTAATTTTCTTCTAAAGTTTTGTGAAATTGTCCAAATCATGTCAAATTTAGCAAGGTAGTTAATCATAGTGTCTGTGAATTTTACTGCTCCTGAAACAATGACCACTGAACCATTATTTTGAGATCAACTCTAGCATTTTTGTTAATGATAAGTAAGTTTCTTACCTTCCAACCCTCTAGTTCAGTAGATGATCCTTGGAAGTGTGTAATTTCTGTTAACAGTTTGACCACTTCCTTCTTACATTCCTGTAAAAATCTTGAATAATCGTCATCTGGTCCTGGTAACTTGTTGCTCTTGGTTTTATCTATTTGTCCTGACCTTAGCCTCTGTCAGTGCTACTGCTCCTCTGTTGTCTAATAAGCTAGGATATGCAACTCCTCAGCAGTATCAACGAAGGCTACAAAGAAATTATTTCCCTTTCCCAGAGTAACTTTTTAAAAACTGATTATTTTTTCACAGAACTGATCGGTCCGATGGATTGAATTTTTATTTGGTTTACTTATAATTTTTTTTTTCTTTTTCCATGATTGTTGCTACTGACTGTTTAGATTCTTCTTTTTCTCCCTCTTGATTTTACAAATACTTCCTCCATGTTTATTTATCTGGTTTTCATTCAGTGTAGAGCATAGAACAGTTTCCTGTTTTCTCCCTTGTTCTTCTTCTCATACTATTCTGTTAGTTGACACTTTTCCCCATATTTTTCATTTATCAGATGTTCACTGTTTCTTCTTGATTCACTTTCCACTTTCACACCATGTTGTTTTTTCTTTAACTACCCTTATTTCCCATTTTACTCTGTATTTCACCTTTGTTTTTCTACTTTACTTTAAAGTGCATGCCAGAGATGAGGGTTAGGAAGTAAACTAAGTAAGGAGAAAGAAAATAATAAAATAAAGATAGAAAGAATAAGAATTGCACTGATTCTGCTCTCCCAGAAGATCCAAGTGCTGTCTATAAGTAAAAAAATATGTACTGCAATTTATACTTGACTGTTATTTAGGTTTATTTCCATTGTTTTGAAAAATTGTCATGAAGAAATGAAAGCCTCTAACCTTTTAAGTGTTAGTGAGCCAGGCATTACTTTTTTTCTGGCCAGAAATAGGTAGCAATTCTAACTACTTATGTCCTTTTCAAGTCTTTTCACATATTTATACATTTTAGCAAACAAATTAACATTCCTTGATTTTAAGTTACACAATTCTCTTCACTTAATTAGTATTCTATCCTTTATTGGCTAATTTGGTCCATATTCTTTGGCCCTCTTGTCATTCTTCCTTAAACAGAGAGTCTCCAACTTTCAGGCTGTAGTGTCTTTGTTAATCCCCTCTATATCCTCTGGTTACTCCAAAATGTCTTTGAAGGACCATAAATTTAAGATCCCACGTGTCCAATCCTCAGCTCCCTCAAGCTTTTTTTATTGAACCTTATCAGGGCTAGTCCAGAGAAACTCAAAACTTTGATGATTTAAAGATCAAACCATCAAGAATCTGTAAAAACAAACCTAGCCACTTGCTGCCATTAATTAAAATTTAGGAAAGTTAAATAGTTTTTTAATTCTTTCCTCCCAAGAATGTTGAATTCTAATCATTATTTGACTATTGCTGACAATGAAAAATAGTATTACTCAACAAGATTTACTATTTTGTAAACACAAGAATGTTATGTGTGTTCTTTTCACTGCCCACTGATGTTGTAGATTGCTTCTGTTTATTAATATGCGGTGGAGGGGGGGGGGTATATTTGTTCATATTGTGTAGAAGTACTGCTGTTTATAAGAGCCATCTGGTGGCTGGAGTGTCTTACAAAATAATGGACAACTAAACCTTAACTCTAATTATGATACAAGTTACATCTTGAATTCCAGCTATACCAAAATTTTCAGCCAAACTTTTTGCTGACGGCAGAAAATGCAGATTGCTGTTAGGTTAAAAGTGGTGAATTATTTTGCTTTTTGGACAAAGAGTCAAGCTCTCAGGCAAAGTGGTTGGGTAAAATGCCATTAACAATTGAAACAATAACAGTTCAAAAAATTGGTTTATCTTTTTATAAATAATGGCTACATCTCTAAATGATATATAAACTAATTGCTGTCTTATTGAAAGAAAAACCTTCTTCTGTGGACATGATTGATGTCATCTTTCTAAGTTCTTGTTCCAGACCCCCCTCCTTCTCAGTACATCACAGCTGGAGCTTTAATGTAGTAATCATACTAATGCTGTTTAATAACTAACTGTTTTCTTCTATGTATCGACAGTCAACCAGTACTGAATGGAACTGGGATTGGTCAAAGTTGCTGCAAAATTGTTTGGGATTGAGTTGGATTAACTTCAGGGTGCTGCTGACACACAGGTAATGGGGTTTTGGCAAATAATCACACTTTCCTCTTTTTGACTTTATGATAGTCAATACACAAAGATTTTACTGGTGATGCATATAAAATAAATTTTGTATTTCTTTTTAAATATGCAATTTTAAGATGGAGTTACTTGTTTTCTAGAGTATTTAATCCATACTGAGATGGTTTGCAATTCCTGTTTTGAGGAATCTAATATGTTCTGTCTGAGGCAAAAGTATATGAATATATGTTGATATTACACTTAAATAATACTTTAAAAAGGAAGTAACTTTTGCAAATCCGTTCTGCTCAGGCTGATTTCAACACAGAATCTAGAGGATGTTTACTCAAGTTGCAAGGTGTCTTAAATTTATTTGGAGGCATGACAAGTGTAGCTGTAAATAGTGTTTCCTTAATAGTTTTCAATTAATTAAATTAATTTTACTATT
>JAWWEW010000088.1:2844308-2859016 GCA_035583185.1 Anabacerthia variegaticeps | reverse complement strand
ACGGACAGCAGGTGGTGATGTCACACCCGGCTGGCTGGCCTCTCTCTCTCTCAGGGGAATGTCAGGAGCAGATGCCGGGTGAGCTCCCGGGGGGTCGGTGACAAAAAAAACAAACAGCAGAAACCCAGCCTCTGCAGTGTAGAAAGCAGGCGTGTTTCTTTTCCTCGCAGCAGTCTGTGGTGTCCACGGGTTATAGGCTAAGCCAGAAAGCAAAAGACACAATCCTGGTCCCTCAGTGACGCCGGACCTGGTGTGTCCCTGTTCTCTCTCCTCTGCGCCGAGCCGGTGAACTCCTGACTTGCTCAGAAAGCGCAGAAACACTGATCCCTTCCCTCCCCCTCCCACCTCCTCAAGCCAGTCTTCCCTCCCCCTCTGGCCTGGGGAGAGATCAGAACGAAAAGTTCTGTCTAAAGCTGTTCACATCAGGATATGCATATCCATTGTGCCTTTTGTTAACCAACCCTACCGACACTAAAGCCTTGGCTCCAAGCTTTTTGGAAGGAATTCCAACTGAATTTTGAAACTGTAACACCCTCTGTGCTGCCAATTGGTCTTTTTCCATTAGTCCAGGCACCACCACCACACCCCCACCCTAAGCATTTGCTGCTATCCATGAGACAGTTCAGAGGTAGACCGGTGGCCATTTCCCTGTTTCAACAATATCTAAAGTCAGCTGGATGGCTTTCAGTCCCTCAATAGCTTCTACAGCTCATGGCACTGGACTCCATACATCAGCTTTCCATGTTCAATATATCACTGCAATATGACAGGAACCATCAGTTAAGAGGTTGTATCGCTTTTCATTTTATGTTAGCTGATTATATGGTGAGGACTTCTCAGCATGTGTCACCTTCTCCTCCTCTAATGATGATGACAGTCTGAAATTTTCACCTTCAGGCCAGTTTGTGATGACTTCCAAGATCTCTGAGTCACTGGGGTTTCCTAACCAAGCTCACTGTGTTATCAGCATGACCCATTTACGCCATGTAGCATCAGATGGCAGGAGGTGTGGAAGAGATTTTCCCTTTGAACAGCACTGGCAGTTGGGGTGCCAGGAGGAGCTGTGCATCGGTGCCAATCAAAGCAGCTTGAACCCCTTCATAAGCTGCCCGTATCTTTTTTTCCATTGGGTTGGAACAGGCCTCGGTTGCTTTGTATCCCCAACTCCAGAATTCCGGGGGTTGTCCTTGAGTCTTCCCAGGTTCTTTTTGCCAGAGGCTCCAGGAAGGACCATTCTCCCTGGCTGCAGCATAGAACACATTTTTCACATCTTGTCCTGTCCCGACTGCTCCAAGGGCTACTGCATGAACAAGGTTCTGCTTGATTTGTTCAAAAATTCATTGTTAGGAGCCACCCCACTTCTTCCATGTCACATGATAGAGAGGGCTTGCAATGTGACCGTAATCTGGAATATGCATCCTCCAAAAAACCACAACACCTAGGAAACCTTGTATTTCCTTCCTGCAGGTTGGTTGGAACATAGCTGCTATTTTGGACTATGTCCACTGGAATCTGACAAGGTCCATCTTACCATTTTACTCCTAAGAACTGAATTTCTTGCACAGGTCCCTTGACCTTACTTTGCTTTATGGTGAAAGCGGCCTTCAGGAGCATTTGGATTATCTTCTCCCCTTTCTCAAAAAGTATCTCCATATCTTGATGGCATCAGAGGAGACTGTGTGCTGGTGTCAACTAAAGCCTTATACTCTTGTGGATCTGATGTGCCAGGTTATTGGATCCGCACAGTTCAGATTGTCCCTTTTCTCCACCTGCCTGGAGGCAGGACCCTCTACTTCTTGTCATCATACTTGTTATTCACTTCTTGTAAATATGAACTGGAGATCCCTTCAAGAGAATCAGAGGTAACATCAGCCCTTCTATTGTGTCTGAGGACTTCCCTTGTGGAAACTAGAGTGGCATTTATACTTGCAGAACTTCTCACAGGTGGTTGTTCTTCCTCTAAATTCACATACCCATTTTGCTAGATCAGAGGTGGGTTTTCCATCCCAGTTCCTCATGTCCTCTCCCTGGGCACACAGGAAAAAACACATCACCTGTGGTTTCCTGTCTCTTGAGCAAGGTGGTGCTTGCTCACGATAGCAGAGAACAGGCCATACTGGCACAAGTATGGGTCATTTCCTCTCTAACTTGCTTGCTTGAGTCTTTTGAGTCTGTCCACAGTCTTGGATAGACTTTCCACAGTGAAGGCACAGGCCACCAGGGAGGAAAAAAGGTGATCTTCACATTGTCAGTCTTGTAGTCACCTGAAGCACTGTTTGTTCTCTTTCTTTCCTTGGCATCAATGACAGTGAGTTGCCATATGAAAATGGCATGCTCCATACAAATTTCCACCACATGGATTGTGTACACTGGACCTCATCTGGATCTACAGGGGATTCCTTGTTATTTGAATCCTTAGATATCATGTCCAGCACAGCTGATTCTCTGAGGCACTGAATACCTTTCTCCATGATGTTTAACCTGCTTGGGCACACTACTCATCCTTGAGAAAATACCTTCTCCTCACACTTGACAGGAGTCATCTCCAGAGGCGAGTGTTTCTATTCTCTTCCGAATGCCCTTGTCAGTGCCCACATCCCAGAACAGGGATCCAATTACTTGGCTTCACTACAATCTAATTTCATATTGTGGGCGCACTGTCCCAGCATTGAAGCAGCCCAGGTCATCAGCAGCTCTCCTGATTGGCAGCTGAAATATTTTCACATATCTTGCAGCTCACCCAGAGACAGGGATTTGATGATTATCTCTGTCCTTGCCTCTTCTTCCTGTTATGAAGGCCTTACTTCCTTTTCATTCTTCATTAGGTGAACTGATTTGATCTTGGATTTATTCTTCTGTTTAGGGGTGACTGCTACTGAGCGTGGCTTGTTCCTCTGGTTCAGCTGCCATTTGAATGGCCACAGTGCTTGTTAGTCTGTCTTCTTTCCCCTCTCTGAGGATGCTATCTAGTTATGAGCAGTGCATGACAAAACAGTATCCAGACCCAACACACTGCAATAAGTTTCTCCTCTCTGGAACTGCCACAGCATTCTCCTTGCAAATATTCTGGTAGTTTATCAGGGTCCTGTGGTTCTTCAGGGACGAACTTCCAAACCAGTGAAGCAGAGAATTTCCCCAAAACCTGGCTCATTTTCTCCCATATTACATTCCCTTCATGACTATTCACCCTCAGGGCAAATCTCTGAATCACCTTCCCAGAAATCTTTCTTGACTTTAAATGTGCTTAGACATCACTGAGGAGACCTGGCAGAGTTAGCAACAAGATCATGCTTTCCTTAACATCCAAGGGAAATTCAAAATTGTCTAAAGCTGTTGTAAGAGGCCTGGAGGTGGAAAAGGGGAAGAAAAGCTTGGGTAAATCACCCTCCACCACAGACTGGGAATTATTATTATTGGACTCCCAGAGACAGCACCCAAGATGAGGACAGGAGAACAACACTGAACGTGCATCGCAAATGACCCTCCTTGCCCTTGATGTTATCATGTCATAAGCTGCTTTCACACAGTACAGCAAAAAAGGAATTTTTATCCCTCTCTCTGCTCTTAAAATTATCATGAGGAGCACATATTGCACGTACCTGAAGATATATAAGGGTAGGCACCACACCCACATGAACAGACCAAACAACATTGTGACCTGTGGCTCCTTAACTATTACAACAAATGCTTTGATCAAAATTATTTCCAGCCAAGTCTGGGTACCAAATAAGGCAATCATGGTTTAGGAATGGTATTCCCCAATGTAGAGCTCCCTCTGAGTCTCTCCAAAGCAAGTCCTCTGGCTCAATCTCTTTTTCCCCTTCCACTGCAGTGGGATGGAGAGAATTGGAGCCAAAAAAAGGAAATCACAGGAAGGATAAGAATAATTTACTGGGAATACCAATGAAATAAGAAAATGAACAGTAACAGCAACAATACTAATGACAGAGAGTACAAGAAAAAGGCTAACAATTCACACGAAAGTGCCCTGACAATAGACAATACCCTCCATCATGTTATGCTGACCCAGAATAGAGACCTTCCCCCATCCATGTAAAATTACATAAGGTGGTATAGAATAACTTCTGTGTTTTAGCCATGCGCTCTCCAAAAATTATCTCTGTCCTGGACTGGCAGAGATGGAAGTGGTTAATGGCGGAAATGTTGTTAAGGTCACCAAAAGGCTTTTGTAAGAAACAGCTGCCCATTCAGCAAAGCCCACCCCTCCCTGAATACGCCTACTGGGAAGGGACCTTCAGATAAGATAAGGGGATGCTATTGTCCAGGTATCCCAGGTGCAGAAGGGCATGCAAACCTGAAACTATGAACTGGATTTACAGATAAGGGAAGAGGCTGATAAGAGTCCAATACAACTTCTGAAAAATTTTGGAGTTTTGGTGGGGGAAGGGGGCAGTTCCCCCACTGCCAGCAAATCAAGACCATCACTTCTACAGGACTGCGAATACCACTTCAACCAACAGACATCAAAGCTGCAACTATGAAGTTTCATAGCACAATCCATTGGGTTGTGACTATATATATCTTTCCACTTTTAGTCTTTCTTTCTTTTCCTTTCCTTATACATTTCCTTAAGTGTTATTTTATGCTTCAATATTGCTATATTACTGTAGATGATAACAACCAAAACCTCTACCTTTTGTTTCTTTTGAAACAAAATTGTTCTAAAATAAACTATATATATATATATATATTTAAACCCACTGGTCGTTTAGTGTCATTTCACTCTAATCTACCCCAAAGGATTTATTAACAAGAATCTGAGTTTCCCACTCCTTCTGGGGTGGGTCATAACATGGCCAGAACCAGGACAACTGTAATGGAAGTACTGCTAGGTATATGCAATGTACTATGTTAATAATGCATACATGTATTTATTTTTAGGATTCACATTTTATTGGTTTCTGTAAAAGTTTGTATCTTTTCTTCATAACTGGATATTTTTGTATACTGCAACCACAAATTATTATTTGGAAATATGGCACTTTGACATTTTATGTCTCTATCTAATTAACATTGTGATTGGCATCCTGTGATTGGCTGACTTCACTTTAAAACAGATATTTCTTTTAATCTGCAAATAATTTGCCCTCCTTTCACCTCTGTCTCACACCTTGTTCTCACTAAGGATTCTAAAGTGGAGATAGTCGTATTTGTTTTCTTACCTGTTCTCTTGTTTTTCCTCTTCCAGAGCCGTTATGATCCAAGTTTTCATTCTTAATATATAGTGATGTAAGTGTATACAAATGTGTAACTGTTAAATGTGTAAATATGTATTAATGCATTCAAAGTACTGACTACCCTAACTGTACACACTGTTTTAGCTACTCATCTTATCTATAGACTTTCTTGGTACTCCTGTGACGGAAGAGGCTACAGGACACAAGCCAACAAGCTGACTCTGTTTTGTTCATCAAGATGTTGTTTCTTCCTTCTGCTTCTTTTAGAAAAGGGATTTTTCAGCAAAATGTTGAAGTAATGTACAATAATTCAATTTCCATACAGGGATTTCAATTTCTTTGGATGAGGTAGTGAGGTGAGACCTGCTAATCCCCTGTAAGGTAGAGGGGGAATATTAAAGTTAGAGAGAAGGAAAATCTGATCATGCAAGTCACCTTTGAGGCTTATTCTGCACTGCAAAATTAGCCTGTAGCAAAGCAAAAAGCAGAACCTAGCCCATTTGAATAAATTTAAGATACAAAATACAGTAGCCGATCTGGGGTAGCTGTTCATGTGCACAATCCTAAGTGACAACAAAGGGTTAGTGAGGTTAGTGACACTTAATTGTTTAGTTAATTGGAATTACCTTGCGTTCTTCCTAGGAAATGGTAGTCTCATTAGTTTTCTTCTGGATGAGATGGGGAAGAACCATATGCTTTCTCTTGACCTAGAAATATTCACTGTTGCCACTACAAAATAAGTATTAAGGACTGGTGGTTTCTGCAATGTAGATCCCAGACCTTCACAGCTGTAACTGCTGTCTCTCAGAACTACAACTTTCCCAGTTACTTGTTTCTCATGTGGTTTTCCTGTATGAATTTCCTCTGTCCTGTCAGGCTCACCCTGATTCTATTGCTAATTGCTTCAGAAAGCATGACAAGTCCCAAAGATATTATTGCATTTTCCTCAAGTCCAGTTGTTAAGGTCAAACTGACCTTTAAAGTCTTATAATCATGATGCAGATACAGCAGAGTTGGTCAGTTTCACATGAATTCTTTGAAGGTATTGTGAAGTGAGTAGTAAGTTTAAAATCTGCCTAGCCACTGTGATTTGGAGGTTTCTGATGCTGACTGATAATTTGACCCAGAAAAACTGTTTGATTGTTGTCTTTTTTTTTTTTTCCCCCTCTGTGAACTTCTTTCTAGGGTCTAACAACCAAATTTAGTCTTTGTGAAGAGCAGGAAACCATTATGTGCCCTGCCTAATGTAGCAAAAAGAAAATTCGGAATTGTCATTCTAACGGTTGACACCGTAAAATGTCATTGAAGAAAGCTTTTTTATGTTAGTCTTTAGATTGGCAGGTTATGACAAAACTGCATTCATGTTGCTTGAATACACCTTTTGTCTAGTTTTACATGCTTTTTGACTTGTCTAGAAAATGACATATTGAGGTTTTCACAAGCCTTAAGCAGGTGTGATTTTCTTTATGGAAGATACCTTTGTAGGACTACATCTGAAGGCAAATAGACCATCGAAGCCTAGAAAGGCCACAGCCCTTCTTCAGGTGGTAGCAGTGAATTGAAAGACTCATTAATCAACAGCCAAGTCACAGGTGGGATGGCTTCCTGCAAACTGCCAACAGACTGTGAAAGTCATATCCAACATGCAAATATGTTAAACTAAGCATGTCTATAAACATTCTTAAACTTTTGTGTTTTCATTTTAGTTGAAAAACACAATTCTTGCATGTTTTCATTATTCATTTCTTTCTTTTAAAGCAAAAACATTTGTTTATTTTTCAAGGAATGCTGTTCAGTTTAGGAAACAGAAAAAAGCAGGTACTGTTTAAACCTTTTCCTCATTTTAATACAATAACAAATTCACTTAAATGAACACACAGTTTCAATTGCAATTAAAAATGTAATTAGTTTTAATATTATAAAGTCTTGTGCACAAAAAATGTGCACAGAAACTTTGTCAGAAAAAAATAATATGAGGATTCTCTGGATGTAAATGGCTGGCTATTTTCTTCATGATTTTCAAGTACTTTCCCCTAGTACAAAAATTACCTGGATCAAAGATTCAATTATGCTGTCGTGCTGCAATGTAGTTGTAACATTTTTGAAGTGAAATGACTTAGAAGATTTTATTATTTAATCAACCTGCACCGAATTTTTCACCTCCACTGATGGGAAAAAACTCATAATAAGAAGCCAAATGAAATCTCCATACAATTTTTCTACATCATTCTTCCTTAAACTCTGTGGATCCCCTGCAATGAAGGAGAGTCTAGTCAGGGGTCTTATATCTCCCCACTAATTTTTTCCCCAAGATTATCCTTAAATTGATATACTCCCTGTAGATAAAAACTAATTTTTCTCTGTCAGAGAGCAATGAGTATGACTTTGCTAGAATTTTTTCCTTTGCTTGTTATTGGTCTCCCTAATTCTTGTATTTTTCCAAATGGGGGTGCTCAGTATAATAAAAATTCCTCTTTAAAATCTGAAGCAAATGAGAATAGTCTCCCACCTTCATCTGGCATGAGGAATTTCTTAATAGCTGTATTTTGGTCCTGTGTTTCCCTCTTTAGAACATCTGTATTAATTTTGTTCTTCATATCTAAAAATTAATTTATTTGCAATCCATATTTCCGCTTTTTTTCTGCCTGTATTGTCAGTTACAAAGTTATTTTGGTCTTATTCGATTTAAGCCAATCAAACTGTGTAGTTATAAAGCCTGCTGGCTCAGCAACACTGTAATGCATGTAAAAGAGAAGGAAACAATGATGCTGCATTCATTGCAGTAATAAGGTCATGTAATAGTGGTATATGAAAAGTGATATCTGCTTTGCCTTTGCAAGACTCTGTAAGCAGATATTTGAATATACCTGTCTCTAAGGTGTATTTGTAACAGATGTTATCTGTTTAGTCAGTGTAGTGCTACTGCTTTTTATTGGAGGGTTTTTTAATGCAAATACAGCTGTCTTGTTCTGTCACCCATCTTAGAAAGAATTGCTGTAATTTCACTTTAACAACAATTGTTTGTATTTTAAACAGATTTCATTACTGGCATCAGGGAGAATTTTATTTTTATTTCGAGTTTGGCCATAGATTATTGCCTATATTTTTGCTTATTAACTTTCTGTTGTTGCTTTAACTCAGTAATTAAATGCCTCTGCAAAAAGAGCCACCCTCTAGAATAATACAGAAATGATCCCTTTAATTGTACTGATAATGACTGTGACAGCTGAATTTAAATACCTCCAAACTCTTCTCACAAAAGTGTTAATGAAATTATCAATAAAATAAGTATAATGATTTCTCTTGGGATAATTACATGGGTAATTTAACAGCACATTTGGATAAAAACTGAGAGCATTTATGTGATATACAGTTAAACCTCTGTAAATGTTACGTAGAAAATAGAATTTTTTCTTACTAAAAATATGAAGCAGTAGCTCTTTAAACTTATCTTTCACTTCTCTCTTATTTTCACCATTGCATTATCTGTTGTTTCATATGTGAAACAGGAGTCACTGTCAGATCATGCTATAGAAATAACTAATGGACTTACTAGTCTCAAAATGAATACATAGGCAATTGAATGTTCTCTTGTATAGCTCAATGGAAAAATGGTTATTGAATAAGAAATTTTGATACCATAGTTTTGGAATTTTAGCAGTTAATGGTGTTTGAATGATAAATACATGAATTTGGAGAAGAAATATGTAACAGTGACCTTATAGGCATTCGTTTCAAAAGAAGTCACAATTTCAAATGTGATCTGACTTTCCATTAATATGCTACTATGGGATTGCAGATCTGTGGTAGCTTGTTGACTCTTTGCATGCTGCCCATCAGATGCTGTGTTTGCCTTGTGTAAAGAAATTGGTCTAATCTGGGAGATGGTCCTGGATTTTTTTTTTTTTTTTAAATTATGGTTTTTTCCTTGTTTGAGGGGGGAAAACAGTTCTTCTCTGACATGTCTTTGCTGCTCTGATGCAATTGCAATTCATAGAAGGAAAGGTAGTTCTCCAGTAGGCCAGGTACAGATTATTTGTTACTTTTGTTAGGTCATAATGAACACCTTAACTCATCCAGGGACCAAGGAGCTTTGATGATGATTAGAGAACATCTGATAAGCACATATTCTGTTCATTAAGTAATGTTTGCTGCAAGTATAATTTTTTTTAGTGGTTTTATATTATAGCCATGAACTGAAATGTATTTGTCAGCTCTCTCCTTCCACAACTACTGAATGTGGTCTCAGAGAAACAAGCAGAAGCTCTTCATTCAGAATGAATCATACAGGTTATTCTGGCTAAGGCTAGACTCATTTTTTCAGATGCGGCCCCAGCTCTAGTCAACATTAGTTGAAGCATCGACCTATATTAAGCAAAGACAAGCAAAAGACACATGATCATAAGTCTTTCAAATATAAACAGCTGGTGCCAACAGCAAGCTTCTCTCTCCTGTTTCTAATAACCTCCTATAAAATTCCGTAAGTGCTTTGAAGAGGAGGAGTGACAGAATGGCATTTTATGGAATTCCAATTGTGAGACCTTTCCAAGTAAAGGAGTAATTACGGTTGTTATCAGACTCTGAAAAATTAAACACACTCTCAAAATTGAATGTATTAGTCTTACAGAGAACAGTTCTATTCACTTTTACCAAACAACCTAACAAAAATCTCAAGGAGTGAGACATAGGTTGCAGATAGAGCAGCAGTTCTCTGGACACTTCTCTGTGTTTTGTAAAGAGATCATTGATCTCTCTCTATCTAAACTTCAAAACAAAATTGTCATAGATCAAGGTGACCTGTGGCATTCAGATATTATGAAGTTAGGTTCACAGATCATTCTCCAGCATCATGCCCAAACCAAAGTGTTTTGATGCTAACTGGTCTGAGTTATAGTTCAGTCTGTAGTTTTCTGAGCAAGAAAGATTCAGAGATGCTCATCCAGCAGAGGATACTGCTTTTCTCTTACTTTTCCATCAGAAAAGGTAGTGAGCCTAGAGCAAGGTTTGTGTAATGAGGTTGTCGTAGTGTCTTCACTGTTGGTAAACATTTTTGGTAGAAAATTAACAGTCTGAAGTCTTAAAAGGCCGTGTTTTAGTTTACAGCAGTATAAAGGAGTTGTTCTAATACTTCTAGAACTGTGTGTTGTCAATTTGTTGTTTACTTATTGGTATTTAGATCAGTGAGGACTGAGTTTCCTTTGCAGAAACTATGCTTCTTACACCATGATATTTTAATTCTTCTATCGATTTATGGCATTTGCAAATTTGTTTTCTTAACTTTGTTAAATTTTGTTTTCTCATTTTCATCTGTCTGTGCTGTCACATGCTGAATTTTCCTACATTGAGATTAATCTTTTTATCTCATACTAAAACATAATCCTGAATCTGCTTATTCATGTCCTTATTCTAATGACTTGTCTCTCTGCATTCAGTACAATATCATGAATTCAACATATTATTGTTGTATTCAAAATATTATTGTTGAATTCATGTTTGCATGCTAGATTGAATGTTTGCAGTTCTGGTGCTATTTCGAAACAGCAGTGTTTCTTTGGCCATCAGTTTGTTATATATTTGATTATGTATCTGTGGTCTACAGACAGTGATGTGCTTGCCCCAAAGCACAGTGTTTTTATCTTGTTGTTATAAGTACATTGAAAATAAAAGCAATTGAAATTTTAATTGAAATTTGAATGGTGGCTGTTATGGGGGCCTACTAGGTATCCTGAGGATGGAGAAATTTTTTGTTCTGTAAAATAAGACAATAGTGAACTATACCATTAGAGGGTCCATTAATCTAGTTTGTGCCAAGAGGAGTTTTGAGGGATTTCTTTTTTTCAACTTGATTCAGTTATGATTTATTAGAAATTTTTCTTGAATTTCGGTAACAGGTGCTACATATGTGTCCATATGAGGACAAACCTATGTCCAAACAATATACTGTGTTAAAGGTTTCAGAACAGTAAAATGTTTAATTGAGTATTTATCATTATGCAACAGAGTAGAATTTACAGAAGTGATGGCTTATATCTCAAGTACTATACATTCATCTTTCGTTATTGTATCATCTATTGGTTTGGAATGATAACTGTTAGAACAAGTGAAAAATAATATAAACAACATACCAATTCCTCCTACTGGGTTAAGAAATGGCAAAGTCATGGCTTCAGAAAGTTGATGCCAAATATTCCTGTGGTTAATGCAATAAAGATCTGGGTTATTACAGGGAGTGTTCACCTTGCAAACTATTTTTTTCTTTAATGACGTTTTCTCAGCACTCAATAATGACCTAAAAATAAAACTTTTAAATCTTCCTAAGCGGACATGTCAGGTTCTCAGTGGCATTTTGTAATTGTGGAAAATAAAGGCTATGCTTTAACTCTTCTCAATTATGCATCTACATCAGGGTCTTTGCATATTTCTCAGTAGTTTCAAATGCATGGGAGAACTTGATCAGTGTCCTTTTTATATTCAAAATTGGTTAGCTTCTGTCTCAAAAGTGTCTTATTGTCATGATGTCACTACATCTCAACATTTGTGACCTTTTGCTCCATTTGTATTCATGGTAGACCTAGTTGTACTATTACAAACTAGATTGCTTTTGTCCTCCTACTAGGGGAGTATCAAACCCTTTTGGACTAAAGTTTTATGTGCTGGTAGGTTTGCGAATAAATAAATAAATAGAATAAAATTAATATACTAAAAGTACCAAAGAACAACTGAAAACAACCAACAAAGAAACAAACCTAAAGTTTATGCATAATAAGGGCCGCCAGATGTCGCAAAGGCATCATTGATGAAGTGGGTTTTTTTATCCAAAATGTGGCACTTTTATGAGGAACAGAAGTATTGTGTTGGAGAGTTGCAGAGGCCATAACAGGTCAGTGAAATGTCCTTCAATCATTTGATTTTTACTTTTAAGAATAGGCCAAGATGAAAACATAGCTACATATCTGATGTTGACACTGCCACCATTTAGACAACTGATGCAATTGCCTTAGTCAGTGGGCTCAGTCTGCTTTCGAAGCCATAATCGAATTAATTTTGGTGGGATTTTTCTTGTAAAAAATTAAGACACTGAACATCACTGGGTCACGAACTTCTATGTGTAAAATTATTATAATGTATCGTTTTATGTTCTGCTTGTTTTTTTAAAAGCATCAAATAATATTAAAAACATTACCAAAAATAGCAAGTAGAATTTAAAGAATTTGAACTGTGTTGAGCAGCATGCATAAATTGGCAGTAAAATAAGTTGAACTTGGAAACAAGTATTTGATGATTGATTTTTTATTGAGACAGAGTGAGGATGATAGTGGATAAAGTGATTTTCCTTATTGAGAGAAAATACAGTGTTTTTCAACATGTCTTCAGCATGATCAGAAACACTGTCAAAAAAACCCCGCAATACATAATGTCTTTTAAAAGGTGAATTAACATAACTATATCACTTAGTTTATGGATCAAATTTTACACTTGTCAGTTTTATTCATATTGTCATAAATTTTATATTTAAAAGATAGTGTTATTACCATTGTTATGTCCTGAAAAAGCATAATGTTAACTGTGTTCATTGTGGAATTTAGATTATATTCAGTGGAAGAAATGCTACTGCAGAAAATGAAGTCCAAAATACGTATTTTTGTGCAGATCTTAGTCAAATCCCTAGTAATTTTAAGTACTTGAAATAAATTATTCAACAAGTAAGCTGCTGTATACCCGTGTTTCATGGTCTCTGCTTGAGTATACAGAAACTGTCAAGATAAAATATAGAACATGCATCATTCTACTTTAACTATGATTATTCTTAAAAAATAAAATAAATATGTGGTGTTGTATGTGGAAATGTGCAATCTTTTTTGCTAAGATAGAATATGATTTTGTTTTGTATGATTTTTGCTGATTTAGCTGTTTCTTGGGCATATGTGCTGCACCACATAAACATATAAGTATAAAAATTATGTTGATCCAAATGTTTAAGATGTTCCAAATGTTAATTTAGTTTATACTGAGTGCATCTATATATACTTAACATACATTTCTGCTTTTACATGTTATACATAAAAAGATTATTTACTGATATAGTTATGCCTATATGTATTTTCCTAATTGTTATTAAACAAATTTAATTTAGGCCCTGAACTTTCATCAAATAAACTTAAGTTGAAGTCCAACTTCCTTGGACTATACATTCAAATAAAATGCTTGTTGAGTACTGAGGTATGGAAGCAAGTGCATCTTTATCTCTGATTATGATTTTGATGACATTTTTCTTTTATGATTATGATGCCAGTGGCAATTCCTAACTTAATGGACATAGTTGCTTAATATCCATATATTTCATAACTTTTCCCTTGATGTCTTAGTGTGATTAAGGAGGGTTTCTTAAGGTCCTGGATTTTTAAACACGAACAGATTTATATATATGTGTATTGTACTCTGCTTTTGAACTACATACATAGAGAATACTTCGTGTCTTGTTTTAAGACTTTATGTATATTTAACCTTTAATTTAACTAGCAAGTTGTAAGATTTTCATGAACAATAGATGAGCTTTGGGCTCACTAAATGTTACTGTTCTAGCTCAGTCAATCACTCCTAAGGTTAATGGGGCTATAGCCAATGAGAATATATTTCTTATTTTTAATAGTTATCTTAGTAAAATTATTTAGCATAGATAAGGAATTTTTATCCTGTTCTATGTATTAAATCAGGACTTACAGTTGTCAAACAGCAGTTCATAGATTTTGTTATCAAAGTTGAAGGAGGAAAAAGACAAATAGGTATTTATATAAACTTTTTCTTGCTCTGACTAAGATAATTGCTGATATGGTAGCTGTGGCATCTTTCTACAGCTAGGTTGATCTGGAATGTAGTACAGTTTTTTGAACACTGTTTACTTTTCTGCATCCTGTTCTATCTTTTAATAAAATATGACTTATCCTAATTACATCATACACACCATTCATCAATGAAACAAAAAAATATTTGAATGACAGTTTAACAGAGGGACTGGAGGCCGTGGAATTTCAAATGGTAAAAACCTGTGGTGGTAACAAAGATGGAATCCATCCTCGTGGTTCATAGCTTCCTGGTCATATCTTTAAACCTGATAGTAACAAAGAATGTATATTTGCTGCCAAACTATTTTAGGATTTATTTCTGAACTTAGATCCCAGTTATCAAGAAAATTGCATCTGTTTTATCTTTCAGAAGGATATTCTGCATCATGGCATATTTAGTTATTTGGTACTATATTGTTACCTTACTTGAAACACATGGTCCCTCTTGATATACAAGGAAAAATTGAATCCATTTCAATAAATTAATAGGGATGAGAATACCAATCCATCGTTCTTTTCAGAGGTTCACATACATTGTAATGAAATGCATTAGGAGTTTTCATCTCTTGAAATCCAAATGAGACCCATTTTGGCTCATACCCTTGACAGTCTCTATTATAAGCACTGCTGTCTCCTGTTCATGTGTGGGCTTAGTAAAATGCTTACT
>JAWWEW010000088.1:2822414-2842044 GCA_035583185.1 Anabacerthia variegaticeps | reverse complement strand
GCCTGCACGGAAAAGATCTGAGGATGGCATCTCCTGCAGTTCTGCTGTAATCCAATCTTGCAATTCACAATCACTTTAGTATGAAATCAAAGAATTAATTTATTATTTTCTCTGTGCATCATCAGAAATCTGTGGCTCTTTGGAGTACTTTCAGCCATGCACTATACTCTGTTTTACTCATGAAGTTTAATTTTTGCTTTTTAAAACCTATCCTGTTTAAAAGGACCTTAAACAGACTGTATTGTCAGCAGTCTGCACTCAGTGTCATTTAATTTCTTTCCCAACTGTATGAATTCTGAACAGTTTTTTAAGTGAAATTAAGTTATGGATTTAAGTTCTCTTTGTGAAGGGTAATTCTTTCCATTCGTTTTGATTATAGTACTGAATATTGATTTAGATTCATTTTAATAGTGAATTAATCTTTTATTCCATTGTAACAAGATTATCACCCCAGCTCTAGTTCAAAGTCCCTCTCACTAAAGCCATTAATCTTTGGATTAGATGATTTTTCTGAAAATAAGATAGGCTGTGTAGTTTAGTACAAGGTCATGCTTAAGGCAAAAATTACAGGAGCTTTTAACACATTGTAATCCTCACAAAATCATTTTAGAAAGAAGTAAATTGCAGTGCTTTTATCTTAATTATGTAGTTGTATTTCATTATGAATAGTTGCAGTAATAGTTCTGCAATTTTTAAGTTATGGGGTCTTTTTCAGTTGGAAAGTTCAAGAAGGAACACTAATATAAAATTAGAGAAATTAAATCCAGATAACAGAATCATCACCATATCTCATAATCTTTTACTATCAATAAATCTAATTTTCTTCGTCTATTCAGTGCCTAACTTTTTTTTTTCCTAAACATCTAATTCTGTGTTGTGTACATATTAGCTTTATTTTCACTTTTACAGGGATTTAAATATCTATATTTGCTAAATTAAACCAAATATTTTTCATTTCTGAAAAGCCTTATTAATTAAGCATCTACATATTTTTGTAGTATACACGTTAATTTTGTTGATACAGAATCAGTCCCTAATCTTCCATCCTATTTAAAATATCATTCAATTATAATGATCATTGTTAATAGTTAGCATAATGTATTTTTTAACAGTTCTTTTTGACTTCTATAAGGTATTTTTTCCTGTACTGACAGATTCATTTTCTTCTAATGGGGAGTATCTGATTCAGACTTACAAAATAGATATGCAGTCCAGTATTCATGAAATAAATTATGGCTTCATGTGCCTTTTCAGATCCAGTCTCATGTGCTAGCAATGTTACTGCTGAATTTTGTAACATGACAAGATAAATTTACTTCATTTCAAACTGAGATTGTTAAAGACAGTGATGCTATGTTGTTCTCATTCTGGCCCTGACCAAGATAATTTTTGCAGTAGTTGGGATGCAGCATGGCTAGGACATGGAGGTTGTTCTATACCACCTTATGTCACTGCTGGGGGCACAGGAAGGGACTTTCTCCTGAGAAGAAAGGGTTCCTTCTGGTCGAGAAAATGTGATGGAGGGACCTGTCTGGTACTGTAATTTTCTCTTACCCCCTGTAATTATTGTTAGTGTTCATTTTCTTATCTCATTGCTGTTTCCAGTAAATTGTTCTTATCTCAACCCATGATCTTTATCTTATGTGCATCCAATTCTCCTCTTCATTCTGCTGCAGCAGGGACGGGAAAGGGAAAACAGGGGAACGAGACAGAGCACCAATGTGGTTTGGAGAGTCTGGGTGTGGACACTGAATTAGGAATTAGCATTCCTAAACCACAACATATGTTTATAACAAGGCTTGGAGGAGTTGCTTTACCTGATGGGATGTTTGCCCCTGTCCCATGATGCACAGGTCCACACATCTGTATGGTCAACATAAAGGCTGCCCTCCAGCCTAGTAATGAGTCTGATTCTTATCCAGTCAGATGACTATATTCTGCAATTTGATGAATACTACTAATGATGAAATAAATTACATAATCTCTTCCATGTTTTTAACTATTATTAATATTTACATTGATCAAAAATCATTTGTCTTACTGGATTCTCTCTCATAAGTGATGCTTGGAAAGATTGCAAGCCACATCAGCTGTTGCCTCACAGTGCATGATGTTGTGCAAAACATTTTTTTGCTGAGATAAAGCAACACCTACTTCATAAAAAATGTAGAATTTGTAGTTGAAAACTATCAACAGACTAGGTATTTCATTGTAAAAATATTAAAAAGATTAAATTGAGCATGCTCAATAGCATAATGCTAGAAATTTCTAACACAGGCACCACTTTATTAAATTGAACAAAATGATTTATCATGTAATTTATGTCTCTTTCTAAGGCAATAAAATAAAAAATAGTTATGTTAGAAATATGTCTTAAGAACTGAAAATGCATTATCTGAAGTACATTCAGAGCCCAATTTTGTAATCCCACTATCAGAAGGCAACAAACTGTTAAAGTAGTATGCTTTGCTCTTAAATGGACTTTAACAATGACCTCAGACTTTGTTTTACCTTAATTTAATAAGAGACATGCCCAGACTGAAAGTGCGAGTCTAATGAAGACGATCAAATTTCAGCAAGGCTCTAATGTCCTCTCAAGTGACTGAGTACGACTGAGTTGCTTTTTTTCTTTTAACATTTCTAGTGTAAAAATTCTGTTTGAAAATGTACTACACACTTAAAATGTACAAAATTCCTGATCTGTAAAATCAGCAGAGGAGAGAAGAGTGACAATGCAGAAGATACAGGAAGAGGGTTTTTCACTTTTTTCTCTTTCTAATCAGCATCACCTTAAAAATGCAAATCCACAAATAAGACTCATGGAGTTAATATAGTGCAAGAGGTTTTTTAGGTCTTTTTCACCACATTGTGACTAGTTCTATGTAATTATGACCCTTGGACTCCTTAAAACTATCTTTCCTGTATGACAACTGCAGATATACTGTATATTTCAAATGAAGTATTTAAAACATAACCTTGTTTTTCAGGGAATTGTCAAATTCTAACATTTAACTGAATTTTCCTGAATGCTAAGATATAAAGGACTGACCCCTCAGGATGGAACATGTTGAATTTGAAGTAGCATAAAAGATGATAATATAAATGGATTTCAATGTAGTATAATTATATGTTGAAGCAGAACCTTGGAACTCTGTTATTGCACATTGACAGGCAGAATTGTAAAAGCCAAAGTCAGGAAGCTGATTTCCAGAGAAAATAATAGTAGGCAGATTAATACAAAATATGTATTTTAATTACAAACTATCATAGTCTAACCATCAAACACCCCTCTTTTTTCCTTTCTTCTCCACGCCATACTCTTCCCCTCTCCTCCCCCCCACCCCACTGTTTTTTGTTGGTTGATTGGTTGGTTTTGGGTTGTGGGTTTGTGTTTGGTTTTGTTTGTTTTGTGGGTTTTTTGGTGGGGGGGCAGTTCATTTGTTTCCTTGTACTTCAAATGAAATTTTAGAGCTAAAATCCTGGCATTCTCAGATTGGAAGGGCCTACAAAACTTATGTTCAACATCTCACCATTTTTCATGCTCGGTAATTAATAATGGCTGTGGGCATTTTTCACCCTCTGAGATTTACCAACTGCTGTAGCATTTGTAAAATTATTTCTTCACTTGCTTTTGGTAGAATAACCAAATACCAAAGCAGCTTGAAGTATTTTTGAAAAAGGTGCACTTCTAGGCTTCTAATCTCCAGCACATAAGCAGCTTTATCACTAATTTCACCATTCAGTTAATTTTGAAATCCTAAAAACAAAAGTCATTAGTAAATCTTTTGTCATGGATATAAAAAAAGAGATTCCTTTTTAGTATTTTTATGTCATCATACTAGGCCTAGAAAATTAGCCTAATTTATTATTTAAAACACTGGTGGGATTCCTAATTGCATCTATCATTAGACATGACACATTTAGAATCAAGAACCATATCCAGTGAGAATTTTCCAGTTTGAATTTTAAAATAAAAATATTTTTCAAGAGATCCCTAGCTATTGCTTGTTACTATGGAAACAGCCCTATTTGTCTGAGAGCTCTGCCCGATTGCCAATGGGAGCATGAGCAGCATCAACTAAACATATGAATACATCAAAGACAAATTCATATGCTCAATCTGATCAGCTCAATTAATGTAAGAACAGAAGCTGAAGGGGGTAAAAGAGGGCAGTCATTCAGGATAGATGAAACCTGTTTTAGCAGAATATATACACTGGCCTTTTGGGGGAGGATTTTAGCACACTGTCAAAAACATTACCAGAAAGGAAAGTACTAGGCCTCCTACACCTAGCAGATATGAAGCTGTCAGACAAAGAATAGCACTATTCATTAAATGACACTTATTTTCTCCCACTTTACAAGAATGTAGTGAACAAAACAAGCAGGGAAGCAGCTGAGAAAGACATTTTTTCTTTTCCTGGTGATGACAGACATGCAGCAATTATGTTGATAACTAAGGAATACTAAACAAGAAGGCAGGCTCTGTTCTGTTTATCACCTAAAATTTTGTTACTAAATTTGCATGTAGCTCTTGTTTTGTTTTATTATTTATGTCTAGGACAAATTAGATGCTTTTGTTTTTAACAGGGTGCTTTCAGTTTGGTGAAGAGTGCTGCTAAACTATACACATTCTCCCATTCTCCTTGTTAAATGGCCGTATCAAGTTGAAGTGCTTTTGTAGTGAGAGAGTTTCAAAGCACAACAAAGCTGCTGTTTCCAGCAGAGAGGAAAAGAGCATTAGTGTAATGTGTACTATTGTGTACTATTTCTGCCATACACGACAGTTAAGGAAAATTTCTGCTAATTCTCATCTTGACTTGCAGAAAGTAAGGCGGCTTTGTTACTTATTTTTAGTGTTGCTATTTACACATTCCTGTATCGTTTTTAGGTGTGATATAAGTTAGTTTTATAGCAGATCAAAGTAAGCAGGAAGTCCCACAAGGCTACTGACTTATATGAATCTCATACTTACACTATGAAGATTTGATTTAAGGTCTATTATCAATAGTCTGCTACTTTTATCTGCATGATCATGGCCTGATTGATACTGACTTTGTAGCCATGTACTCCATAATACGCTGTCAGGCAATGCTGACAGCTGCAGTGGAAGAACAATAAATGTGGGGCAGCAGTAATTTAAAGGTCTAGCCAGTCTGTGTGAAAACTGATAGCTACAATATTGACTCCTATGTTACCACATATACTGGTCCCTTTGAGAATTTCTTGGTGAATGAATTAAAATGGTCTCCGGATACATAGATAGAGGATGGGGGAAGGTCTTTACTTAAAAAAAACTGCAGATTGCTAACACCGCGTGCTAAAGTCAAGAACTTACTTCAGAAAAAAAAATTGTGTCTGAAAAGTGAACAAAAATTTCTGTGGGTATTGTAAACTGGTAACATGAGTACTTAATATGGCTAGATTTAATGCGATAGTTTAAAGTTGGTAGGACCTTTTTTTCTACTACTTCAACTAAGTTTTTGAGCAACGTTTTAATTTTCATTTATTTTTGCATGTGTTAGTTATAATGCAGCAAGAAATCTGCATTTTCCAATGTAATTATAATTAAAACTCCCTAATCTTAAAACTATTAGTCTAACCCAATTCATTACTTGAATCTGTCCTTGATTTTAGCTGTATGATGTATTATTTCAGTATTATTTTCTGTATTATGTATTATTTTAGTATTGTGTGACATACTGAATGCAGTTCTTTTTCCTTTCAGGTTGTGAACATATGTATGTGTATGGCCACTATTAAAGTAAAGAAACTAATAAAATTGAAATACATCAACCAGTATCTTAGTTCCTAATAGAATATTATGATCCTGTATCTTTGATTTATAGCTTTTTTGTGGTGCCAAAAACTTTGAGAGACTGTAGGCCAAACAACAATATATAGCTTATAAAGACACTAGAAAAACATGTTTTCTTGCATTCTTGACCCTATTACCTAATAAATAATATTCAGATGTCAAAACCAAAATAGAAATGCAAGTACTTGCATTTTTTGATTGTTTTATTGTTTAAGATTCCATCAAGTTCAAACCCTCATTTTTGGAAAGATAAAAGCAAGTTCCTTGCCTCAAGAGACACGATAGTCCCTCTTATAAATAGGTATTATAAGAAACAGATATGCTCCTTTAGAGACATCTTTAGTACTTTAACGTATTTTAGCTCTAGCTGGACTCAGAAAACCAATACTTTGAATAACTATTGAAATCGTGACTTTAAAATGTCATTATGAAAATGCTAGTAGATCTGCCCTTCTTGGAAAGAAAGAAGAAATATATAAATCCTTTATAACATTTTAAATTGTAGGGTGTACAGTATTGAGGTATGCAGTATTTACATAGTCCTGGTGATGTATGAAGGTATGAGAGAAAGACCCAAACAGGTCTAGCCTGATACCCTGCACAGTATGCCAGGAATCAGCCTGAAGCAAATTTTACTTTTCCAATTATAACCCTCTAAAAAGTAGGGATGTATAGTGGCTGACAGACCCTGAATGACACTTGTGTGACACAGTAGTCCCACTAGGCACTCATAATGAGATCTTTTGTGGTCTTTCAATTATCTAAGAAATGCTCCGTAGTTTATGAGAAAAACTATTTCAAAATTAGTCACCAAAAGGAAAGTTGTGTACTGATAATGGAAATAAAAAGCAATATAACAATAATGTTCTTAGTTTTGAATTCATTATGTTGATGTCTCTTAGATTTTTGTTTAAAGACACCCTATTGATAAAGGTTTCATTCAAAGATATCCATCTGACATAACTCATAATGAATTTACTTTTTGGAACGTGAGCTTTACTTCTTTCTTGAATAGGTTATGGTCAGTATAGGTATTTATGGAGTTTATTAGACACTGTACCATATGGTTAGCTTACCAAGAGACATGAAAATATCTTTTCCATAAGTTCTCATAAAGTTCTTTGTCTTGTTAGAATTTCTGAATATTTCAGACTTTTTCTGGTCTGCAATGAAATGCATGTAAGTTGAACAGTGAGCTGACGTATTTGTTGCACAGTAGTAGTAGCACTATTAATCTATAATGTTGTTGTATTCTTAAAATACAAAAGCTTCTGTAATACATTAATTTTAATTACTCTTATTCTAGAAGAATAATTTAGACTGTGATGATCTGCATTTGGATAGGAGCAAAACCAAATTTTCTAATTTTTCTGTTTAGACAGGTTTTTTTTATACTGTTCCCTTTAATACAGAGAAGCTCAGAATATTTTCAGAAGATCACAGTTCATAGCAGAAGGCAGTGTTTTGGATTTCTGTATCATGCACAAGAAATAAAGTTGGTTTTGTAAGATGATCCAAGTTACTAGTAGGCCAAGAAAATATTTTGTTGCCTATAAGATGTAATGACAAAAACTTAATTGCACACTGGAGGTCACCCTTGCTACTCCAATTTTTTAAATATTCTTCTTGCAACAACAACAAAAATGCAAGCAGCCTGTTTAAATATGCATGCTGAGCTTTCAAAAATACTTCAAGCAATAAAAGCAATAAACCAAGTACACGTTTGTTATCATGTTAGCTCTTTAATTGTTTAAGCACATATATAGATCTTCAGAAAAACTTTTTGGGGTATGTGTTTGTCTAAAGTCCCACAAGGATTCTATCATCTGCATTGCAACCTCTGCTAGAGGCAATTGTTTTTAACACTCTCCAGGAGGGTTAGTTTAGGATTTGCTGACAAGCTGGTTCTAGCTCAGCTACCTAAATTGTGATTACTTTGCTAGATTACCTTGAGGACCCATTCACAGCTGTACAGAAGTATTAAATTACCATCAGAATAACTGTTATGCCCTTAGATAGGTACAATTAAATGTTCTATTCAGTTAATGAGCAACAGAGCAAGTTTTACTGTTGATTAGCACAGGAACAGAGCTGAAAGGCCTTACGAAAATCTGTCTACTTTAGCCATTGGAGTCTCAAAGGAGAAGTTTAAAAGAAAGACGGTGTCCTTATATTTTCAGTGTTTTCCATGTCACAAATCCTTCTGATAAATCAGAATGCAATTGGCATGTTCTTCAGTTTATAACAAGACAAGGTCTTAAGCTGAGAACCCACATTCCACAGGAGTTGAACAAAAAAGGAAAAAAACCCCACAAAATATTATCTCTCTTTCAGTCATATGAGAGACAGATTTAGTACTCACAGAAAAATCTAAAATCATTGCAAGTGCATCTTACTTGTTTCTAACAAATCTAAGACATATATTTTCTACTAAAACATTGTGTAGTATGTTCCATTACAGGAGCAACACTTAACAAATCCCAATTCACACAGACCTGTAAAACTTTGTGAAATTCTTCAGTACTATGTCGCAAGTGTTTTCAGTTTGGAAAGACAGATGCCCAGATTGGGGGTAGGACATAGTCGGATTCCTCCACAATCTGACTTTGCAACCTTTTAGCTAAAAGTAAATATATTGGGCAAAATGGGAAACGTGTCTGACCATACAACAAAGCAGTTGATTTACTGAACCAGAACTTGTTTACCTGGTACCAGTATCTTGTCTCTGAAGTCATTCCAGTGACTTCAGAGAAAGGTGTGATAGATTTTCTGATGAGCTAACTGTGATTTAACCACTGTGATGTTCAAGATTACAATGTAGATTTTAAAGTTTACTGGGCCTGAGCTTGTTCAGGAAGCCATCTGTGACTCTTCAAGTTCTTTTTCATACCTAAAATTAATCTTTCAGGGGAAAGTGTCTGTCATAAGAAAAGATATTTTGCAAATGTATTGCTAATTAATATTGGAAAATACACTTTACGGGAAAATCTTGTGATTTTTAAACAGAATCATCTAAGGTTTGGTTTCTTTGTTAGGAAGTAGGGACACTAAGTTGCCTTGCATTCCCCAAATATCAGGATCCATTTAAACAGTTAGATACTCTTTCCTACCCTAGCAATTTCGTAGCTACCACAATACCTATAGTGCAACAGCTCCTATGAGTGCTGTGTAGCAGCATTGCTTACCAGGGTTCTTAAATCTCAGAGAGAACAGATTATAATCTCTACAGACTTTTCCTGAGTTTCTGGGAGGGTTAGCCAGAAACAAAATATTCACTGTTCCTTCCTCACATCAAACCCCATAAAAGGTCTTTTCTCTTACTTTCAGAAACAGAAAAAACTAGCATTCTATCAATATCAACAGTTAGTATTCTCTGAACTGCAATCCAAATTTGAAAAACCACTGGTCTGCAAAGAAATTCTAGTTCAAACAAAGCATGTCTTATAAATTGCTCTTCCATAAAGGCACTCATTTGTCTTTCCTAGCATATGTTAGCTCAGGATCCTGTGGACTTTCCAGCTGGAGATATTTAGTCACTCAATACTTGTCATCCAGACTTTTCATGCTGCTCCACATGATCCTTCCACTTTGCAATAGAGTCTGTGTGAAGGGATGTCTCTAGGAGATGACTGTCCCAAAGTATTGATTTGCTCTTTATTTGCAGCAGTTCAAGCCATTACTTCAAACCATTTGCCTAAAAATCTACATAGGACTGCAGAAGTTAAATTTTCCCATATGTTGGGCAATTATAACAGTAAATGTTGCCCTGATACCCATTAACCTCTGCTATGTACTTCATACTGTATTTTTTACATCACTTGCCAAAATGCAATTTCTGGTATATCATCCTATTTCTTTCAATTTCTGAAACAATTATTTAAAAGTTTGAGTTGTGTTTTCTCATCCCAGTTCTTTTCTCTAGCAAATTAAGCTAGTGGTTTACTACTTGATTAATGTTACTGGGTAACAGTGCTAAACTCTAAAAATCTAGCTTATGTATTAAGAGTCATAGAATCACAGGATTATTCAGGTTGGAAAAGACCTATAAGATTATTGTGTTCAACCCTTAAACCAGCATTTTCAAGTCCACCACTAAACTGTGTCCCTACACATCTTGTAGGTATCACCAGGAATGGTCACTCAACCACTTTCCTGAGTAGGAAATCTGAATCCTTCCTGAGAAATGAGCTTCAAGTCTCATGCACAAACCTGGAATCCTGGAACCACCAGTATCCAGGAGGAAGAAACATCACTGCTGGGCAAAATTACAAGGACAGAATAGTCTGAAGTAATTCAGGAAAAAATGTGCTGGGTCCCAGTTAACGCACTTAGCCAGGAGCTAGAAGTAGAAGAAACCAGGAGTTGTAGCAGGGACCTCAAGCATACAACAAAATTACTTCCTTTAGGATTTGTAATCCACAACCTGTAACCGCCCATATGCAAGCACTATAAGGAAAATATATCTCTCTCTCTTTTTTTTTTCCCCCCTCTATTCTGCTAAGTCACCATAATTCTGTAAGTCTTCAGTAAAACATGCTTTTTTGGACAAGGATAAAACTGGTCATGATTGGTAGCTGATGTGCTGCTGTAAGCATGACTGCACTAACAACGTAGATTTTTTTATGAATTTATTCTTTTGGAATGGAACAGTAAAGTCACAATTCTGAAAAAGACCTGTAAATTTTATGTAATATCATCATCATCAGTTAGTAAAAGAGGCCTTTCCAGTCCATAATTTCTTTAAAATAGCATAATTATTGAGATCACTGACTCATATCCATAATCAAAATGAAATATGTGAAAAAGTTAAATGATATACAGTCAGTCTATATTCTCAGAAGAGACAGCAGATATATACAACTGATAAAAATTAGACAAGTGGAAGAATCGCTAATGTAGCCATAGTATTTAAAAACAAATGAGAGTTTAGTTGTTGTAGATTTCCAGAAAAAGCATACAGAACCTACATAATCTGTGACAATATGATCTCTCATCCAACAAAAGCTTCTGAGATTCTTATCATATCTTTATAAATAGGAATTATTGCATCACAGAAAAAATAATCAAAATCTTGTAATTAAGTCAGTATCAGTTTTTGACTTTTATGATAATGAGAAGAAATTAAAACTTTAGGGGTGTTTTATGTATTTTTTATGTTACTTGCTATTTTTATGATGCATATCACATTAAAAACCTGTGGATGACATCAAATCCATTTTTACTTGTTCTGAATTCTCCCTCCATGAAAAACCCATTGCAAATATTTGCATTAGTTTCAGTCTCTATAATCGACAAATTAAATTAAATTTTCCTTGGTGAGCAATTGTCATAATTGGAAGCAAAATGTTGATATGAGTAGGCAATAACTGTTACAACAGAATGACTCTAGTCAATAAATTTAATATGTGAGAAACTTCAGTAATAAATTACAGATGTTGAAATAAACTCAAGTTTTGATAAATGAAGAAGCTCATGAAGAAAAGATAATAGAAATGTTTAATAATGGTGGAAGTGGGTTTAATTATTACCCAGTCTTTTGGTGACCTATGTGGTTATTTTTGCAAAAGAGTGTATCATTACTGTAGACACATAAAAATGCATAGAAATTAAATATGAGCAAAAAATTCACTGTCATTTTGTACTGGGTTTGCCAGCTAATTGCATCAAAGGTGTTATACTGTTAGTTTTACTCAATATGTGAATAAACCAGTTGTACAGGTAACATTTGGGTTAATTTGGCTCTCACTTTCATAGTACATGTATTGTCAGTACTTGAGGATTTCATTTATTTTTCACATTATTTTACTCCTTATCTGTAACATATGACTGCGGAACTGAAATAAGTAAAGAAAGGTTAAGCGATTGTGATTTAGTTCTTCATAGTAACAGTTTTTTCTTTCTCTGAGTGATTCTAGTGTTAGACAAAGCCAGTATTTAAGTGAGCATTTCTTTTTTGGTGATGTTATTTCTAAATATATTTATTATCTGATGCTTATCTTCGGAAATTTACCTAATTTCTGCCAAGGTGTTCCTAAGTTTGTTATGAAATCTTTATTTCCTAATAAACATGGGCTTTTGTCTGGAAGGTAAAGAGAGTCAAGTTGTTTGGTTAAGATCATGGCTTTGAAACCCAAAACAAAGCATTTTAGTACTGTATCAGCCTATGAAACTAGTAAGTGTGCTTCTTCACTCTCTCTTTTACAAATGGAAATGTGTGTTCAGTGGAATCCCTAAATCAATGTTCTTGGGACTTTTTGTTAAAAAAGTTCTGCAAATTTGTGGAGCAAGATGTATGTACCAATAAATGTAGATACTCTTTGTTACAGGTAGAAGTAAATGTAACTACACATATTAATTATAACAATATGGTATCACAGAATAGAAATTTATACTTGGAGGAATGGGTTTTCTGATGATCTGTAGCACCTGTGGGAAGACATTTTGCAGTCTCAGACTAACCGCAAGGAAGCTTTTTTCTGCTTATTTGAGCATTTCTTCAGGTCAGAGGACAAGTGTCTGGCTTTAGTCAGTCTTTTAGGTAAGCAATGCCATCTTTGTAATATTTTAGCAGACTTTGAACATCACTTAACCTCTAGTGGAGATGCTCAGATTTAAGAATACACCAGCTAAGAACCCTTATGATAAGAATGTACATCCTGTTAAGGAAAAATGCATTATACTAGCCAGTTTTTAGGATGAAAATGTATCCAATTACTGCATATAGAGCAACCAGGAAGGGGATGTAATGAGGCTAGGACATAACTCATTCATCCATTTTTGGATAACCCTGGTCTGACCTCATGGCTGACCCTGCTTTAAGCAGGAGGTTGAGCTAAAGACCTCTTAAAGTCCCTTCCAAGCTGAATTTTCCTACCATCTTATGGTTGCCCACCAGGATTGGAAGAAATTTCTTAGCAACAAGAAACTGAAGGCATCGGTAATGGATGAAACTTAGTGTTAGGGAAAAATTCAAGAGTTCTAATCTGTGAATTGAATTGACCAATATTATGTATGTCTTCCTTAAAGGAAACTGTACATTCATTGGGAATCTTTTGTAAAGCTTTTTCTCTGCACGTCTGTCATGCTCTTCATTCCCCTTCATGCTGATCACTTTCTCTTTATTTCTAATCTGATTTCATCTATTGACTGGTTGGTGTATACTGGTATAGATACTGGTGGTGAAGGATGGGTAGCACTGCAGGACATCAATATACTACTGGTCCTACCTTCTGTGATATTTCTTCCAAATCACTCAATGAGTGCATGTAGAAATGAGAAGGAACAGAAAGTTCTGAGACTTACACTGTCTGGTAATAGAGGAGGACACTGAGAAATTACTCCATTTTAGTAAGTTAACTGGGACTTTGTGCATCTCTCTTAAGAGGGATAGCTATTATTTATAGTCAGTAGTATAGTCAGTTATGACTATAGCACCAATTCTGTGGAAACATTCCAAGATTAATATGAATGTCAAACCCTCTCCACAGGCGAGAGAAATTTCATGGCAGTGCCACTGGCATGTCCCATTTGCACTGAACCTCTAACATTATTCATTAGATCTTAGATTTCTTTTGGCTTTTCAATGAGCTTTTCAGGAGTTTGTCTGCAAAAGAGAAGGTTAATGGTGAGTCACAGTTAACCTGAATTAGTATATTCTCAGTACATTTTTTAGAAACGTTCATTTTGGCATTCCTTCACTTTGAAAGGTAAAGGAAAGTTTCTCTCCCCAAAGTAATATGTTCACTATTCCATTCAGTACTGACAATTGCTACTTATTAGCCAGATGTAAAGCAAAAAGACACTAGTGAGAGTGACAAATATTGGACTGAAACCCTGTCGTTGCACAACACTATGTGAAGAAGGAACATATGGAACTGTTAAAATGTTAGACAATAGGAAAACAATTTTGTGAGAATACTCAATTTCAATTTCCTTAATACAGTTTTACTGTTCTACTTAAAACCAGATGACAGTTTCACATAATGGCGAATGTTTGGCTGTAAGCTGAAACTTGTCATGATTGATGAAAAAAAAAATTAAAATTAGGAATAACTCTTTGATGTAGACCTTCCCAGATGCAGTGGAGGCTGATAAAAAGCAATCTTGCTCTATAATGAAATTTCAGTAGAACCTTCGAGAAAAATCTTGGTTTGACATTCTTTTTGTGCACAAATTTGCTGTTTAGCAAGGAAATGAATGTATTAGAAACAGAAATTTCTGGTCAAGCCTGAATCACTAATTGATTTTCTTGTCATGGAGGATAATCTTTGGTCATTATTTTAATGTGAAAATAATCTCTTTAAAATATTGGCTGGACTGGATTGTTCTGAATCTTGATCGCAACAATCAGCATTTTATCTAGATTCAGCTGTCTGCTTGCTCTGAGTCAGAAGTTAGTTTAAGTTGTAAGGTGCCAAGCAAGGAACTAAGAATGCAGATGCATAAACTTCTGGAGAAGTACTATTTGTTTGCAAAATCAGGCAGCTCACTAGCATGAGCTAAAGGTATATGTTATTTGATCAATGATTTGATATTAAGAATTTGAGTATATAGAATGCATGCTTTCATTTATAAATAACAAATTGTGGAAATTTTTGAACTGTATAGAAGATGTTGGAAATCCTTCTGTGTTTTGTTTGTATTTTTGTTTGTTTTTCAAAACCTTCATAGAAATAGTTTAGGTAAATGTATCTGTTGCCTCAGCCTGATCTTGATGCAGCAATTTTACCTTGGTTACCTCAGTGTGAGATCAGTTAGTTCCCAGGCTTGTAAGTCCTAGCCATGCAAAGGCATGCAATAAGCTCTTGAATAACCAGACCAATTTTTGTTCTTGCTCTTCCTATACAATTGTTCTATCTTCATACCCCTTGAAGAATCGTCATGTTTTCAACCATTCTTTTCACTTTAATTGAAGAAACTTCGAAAGTTTTACTAGTGAAGCAGTAGTGTAATTTTATTAGAACTGTCTAGGGGGAAATTAGAATAATTGTATCGACTTGCAAATAATTTTGTGATAGAAATTTAAAATTGGACAAATATTTTGGTTTGGATTGTGAAATGGTTAACATTTTTCATAAAATCTCAGATTATGTTTTGAAATTTGAAACATTCCTATTGCAGGTTTCATACTTATCCAGGTTTCTGCTAAGACTTGTGATGTTGCCTCTTTACTACAGATTTAAGTATGTCAGGTCCAGAAATAATAATAATAATCATTCTCTACCCACAATGTTACCAGTTAATCTCATTTTAAGAATAATTCCCACCTTCTGTCATTAGCCAGTAAAATAATTAATAGTGTCCTAATGCCTTACAGATTAGTTTTCAGGTAATTTAATTGTTTGTCAAGTTTTATATTTTTAGACTATACTAATCAAGTCAGAAGTATCAGAGGAACGGGTGTCTGCAAACTGCCATTATGCACCTGTCTGCACAGTGGAGAAACATTTTTAAATGGATGAGACTGTCTTGAATCATAATAAAAAGTCCAAATAGCCTCTACTGAAATCAGCAGCTTTAAATAAGTAATTTTAGCGTGAGGGGAAACATGTCATGAACTTGAATTTCATAAAAACATAGCACTTGTCTATCTTACATACTACCCATGAAATGTGTAATATTCTGTGGGCAAAAGAACTGTATACATGCCAGCAGTTTTGTCTGTCAATGTCTTAAATTTTTCTGTGATGACACTTCCACAAACCCTTCTACACAGTTATAGATTCATTTATTTCAAATGTTCACCCATAGTGTAAAATATTGGAACATAAAGGCAATATCTTTTGCATCAAGGAGAATGAGTCAGAAGAAAATTTAATTATGTGGACTCTCTCTCCTTCAATTTTCCTTGCAAATAGGAGGGTCCTATGATATGTGTTGCAAGGGCAACACTGGTGGCATGTTTTCCCTTTCATTATATATCTGGCAAGCAGTTCTTTGGTTTTATAGTATGTATTGAATAGCAATATTAACAACTGCATTAGTATATTTAATACAGTCTAGATGATTAACATCTCAAGAACATGATCTTGTGTGAGCCCTGAAGTTCTGATGTGTTTTTACATGTTACATGCAGATTTATTTCTAAGGAAGAGAAGGTCCTGTGGGAAGGAGTTGTGAGCTGTCTTGTTTATTCCTAGTTTGGTCTTTATTTTTTATTCCAGTGTTTCTACAACTGAAATGGTGCAGGGTTCAAACATTTTGAAGCAGTCAGAGTATGTTTTCTCTTAGCTTTGATGGATGCCTACTTTTGTTTCTTGTCCCATACCAAGTCTCTGTAGAACTGTTGGTTGAATACCATGCATCTTTTACTTCATGCAAGATACGAAAATGTGGTACTTGTCAGGAAACAATATTGTCCATACAAAGACGGACATATAGCAAAAATTCATAGAAGACAGCTGAAAGCTAAAAGATGTTGTTTCCAAGGCATAAGTTTCTTAATTACATCACTGTAAACAAAAGATCAAAGATAATATGATTTAAGTATGTTACGGAGTCATCCAAATAAGCATGGACCTCTACTGGCAGTTTTTCTGAGGCAGCAGATTGCAGTTCATATTTAAGGGAAAGTATTTAAAAATAGTGCCCATAATAACAATTTAAAGTATTAAAATAATCCCTGTAGGTTCCTTGAGTTTGATGGAGCTTAAGCATTGGCATAATGATGTTTTACTGAGCCTGTTCTTAATATTTGCAAGGACCTCGCTTCAGCATGTAGGTGTGGTGAGTCATCCATTCAGCACGAAGCTCCCATTCATTCGTTATCACTTTGTAGCCTCCTTGGTTTTGCATAACCTGTGCAGCATTCTGTTGTCAATCAACCTCAGTTTTATAGAGTAAACTCTTCAGCTTTCCTTTACTTGAGTGAATAGTGCCATTCATTCACATCATACTTTTCTGTGGATACCGTTGTAAAGCAAAAATCAAGCAGTTGGCTTCGCAGGCGCTAGAACTGTAAAACAAAGAATTTGGTACG
The DNA here is from genome assembly GCA_035583185.1 of Anabacerthia variegaticeps. NCBI lineage: Eukaryota > Metazoa > Chordata > Aves > Passeriformes > Furnariidae > Anabacerthia > Anabacerthia variegaticeps. Next base: position 2,825,248 of record JAWWEW010000088.1, on the reverse strand, counting down.
CATGCAAACCAAGTAAGTGGAGAAGAAAAATAGACAGGACGATATATTTTTTAGTTGGGAGCATGCAATGGAGAAGTCAAAGCAAGTGTAATCATGCTAATATGCTAACTTTTGTATCATGCTTCTCTAGAAGGGAAAATGATTTTGACTTTTTTGTCTTTCAGATATTCTGAAATTATGAAAATAGTGCCCTACATGTTTACAGGTGTTCTTATGTGTTTGTTTTTTTTTTCTTTCTTCTGAAAGAGGACAAGAGTTAAGGTTTATCTCCAATAATTTTTTTAATTCTTGGATAGTGTTATCGTTGCTACAGCTGTTCTCACACATATGCCATGCTCAGGTAAAGTCACAGTCTGGAAGTCCTATAGGGGGAAGGCAGGATGAGATCCTCAGGCAAAGGTATTAAGATTGAGAGAGGACCTTGGCTTCTAGGAAAGGATTGCAGGAATAGAGGAGCTAATCACCACCCACTAGAGAAGAGCAAGCAAAGAACTGCTGCATGCTGTTCTTTGTGGCCTGGAAAGGGAAGGAGAGCGTAAAATGGGCTGATTCCCCCTTCCTGCCAAACACAGAAGAATGCTGATGATTCCACTCGGTCCTTTGGTTAAAGTTTTAATACTGTCCATAAAATTTGCCTGATTTACAAGCAAAAATCTGCACCATCTGCTGTGGTAGTACAAGCTATTATCTCCTATGGGAAGATCTTTGTGATTCATGAATGCCTTTTCTGATGGCACCTTAATGATGAGCATAATCTTCTATCTTATCCTTTTAGTGCAAGTTATCAACTTACTGCTTATTGCAATATCTGATATGCTATAATTTAGTGTACTTCTCTCAGTGGTCTATAATTTTTAATCCCTGTGATTCTTTAGAACTAGCTAAAGCTGATCTCTGATTGTGATTAAGCAAAATTTAAAATGTTGGGAATGTATGTTGTTTACTTTCAAGGTGTTTATTATGCTGTCAGTTGTTGGGTCTACCTATACTTCATTGATACCTACTAATCTAAGAATTAATTTCTTCCATTTCCTCAGATCTCTAATTGTATAGTGTGGGATTTAAAAATTAACAGCCTGATATGTAGAGTTTCTAAGGAGAACTCCAAATGCAGATACAGAAAGATCAGTAGGTAGTTCCAAGGTGCATGACTAATTAAATATAACTAATAGAAATATTCATAATTCTACTTATGTTACATATCCACAGCTGGTGTTAGCAGTTAAGTACAATACTTATCAATAACTCCAACTCTTTTAGCTTCTGTTTGTCCCAACATCATCTCCCGGTGCAGATGGATGGTAAAAAGAGTGTGGAAGAATCTCTGGTACACTAGATAAAATTTATAGACCGTGAGCAACATCTGTGCAATGGCCATAATGTGGCAATGTTTTCTGGCACTTCACTGTATCAGTGTGAATGTATGAGACATGTAACACCTAACATAAAGTGAGAAACTGACTTCTGAATAGTAATTGAAAATGATAAATTAAAAAATATCCTATATTGGTAGATTTTTTAAATTGTAATTATCTTATGCTTGTTTACCTGTCTCTGTGGATATTTAGAGTTGAAAGTTTAGTTCTCCTTGCAGTTGCTCTGCAGCTGAATCGTAGTTTATGTAGTAAGGGCTATAAAGTAGACTTTTTCTAGGTAAATAGGTTACAATGACAGTTTGTTCAGTGATCTGAACTTCGGTTTTTTATGAAATGAAAAATAAGGAAAAATTTTCGGCATAAAATACACCTTTTTTAATAAGTTGAAATTAAATTCTAGGATATTTTTCAAATACACATAATTATAATTTTATTTTCATGAAATAATATTTTTTCATAATTTGTGTTTTAAAAAAATATCACATACATATACATCTTGTATATGTTTTATATTTTTCTGTGTAATGACTAAGCTGTAAACTTTGAAACATTGTTAAGCATGAAATCATATAATGAAAATAATAGATTTAATATTTTTGTTTAAAAATATTCATGTATGTTGTTGAACGAGACAGTCTTTTCAATCTTATAAATATTTAATAAAGAAAAATCCACTGCAAAGAGAAAAAACTTCTTTAGCCATAAGCAACCAGATGAGAAATGGATTTTTATTCTGTCAAATCCTTTTAGTCAGTGAAACAGCACTTTCATGCATACTGCACTCAAGTGATAATTAATATAGTCTAATTCTGAACATGTTGCCTGATTTCATGTACTGTCATCAATACCCGATGTTAAAATCAAACCTTAACATGGACTTAACACCCTGGAACAGGCCATCATATGATAATACTCTTTTTTCCTTTCAGTATTTGTCTTCAACCAAGAAAAGTATTGCAAGATGGGGGGGGGGAAGGGAAATAATTACAAATGAAGAGTGACGGAGGCTGTGAATAGAACATATGTTAGGCTAGGCAGAGGCATCAGTGAATTATATCATTTCATGATGAAGTGGCAGTGGGGCTGAACGGGCCTATTTTAAACCTTGATGTATTTTATCTCTACTGTATTTGGTCTGTCATTTTTGGAGAAAGACTTTGTGTAATTGAGAGTCAGCTCCAATCTGCATGACTTGAGCATGAAGTGTAAGCCAGATGAACAGTGTTATGGAAAAAAGGGAAGCATATAATAAGGTATAAATGAGAAATAACTTTTATACCTCAGATATTTAAATGTGTTTTAGGAAACACAATGTCTGATGGTATAATTTTTGTGGTGCTATTAATAATATAAAGCATGTCTGAAAGTACTTTAAAATTTATTAATTTTACTTCATTGTTTTAATAAAATGTACATATTTGTGTAGCATACAATTATAACAGAACAAATTTTTCCTTG
>JAWWEW010000088.1:2786610-2811585 GCA_035583185.1 Anabacerthia variegaticeps | reverse complement strand
ATGCATTAAAAGGGCTTAAATATGACCTTCTTATGCACATGACAAGAAAGGCATTAGCCAAGGGGTTAACACACTATTGATGCTATTATTATGTTAAGTTGCATCTAAATTAGGATCAAAGAAAGGTAGGTTGGATGGAAGGAGGCACTATTTTTTGGACTCAGAGCTGAGAGAGTGAAGAAGTAAAACGACTTTACCATTTGGGTTAGGAGAAACAGCAACACACTAATTTGGAAGGTGCCATTGGAGTGAAAAAGGTTCATCCCTGTCTCGAAGAAAGTGGTCAGTGGGCACATGCTTCATGAGAGTCCTCCTACAGTGACTTGTGCAGTAAAATTTGTGCTTTTTTCAGTTGTGTGCATGGAAAGGAAAGTTGTTTTTTGGTTGGTTGGTTGGTTTTGGGTTTTTTTGTGGGTGTTTTTTGGGTTTGTTTTTGGTTTTGTTTTGGTTTTTTTGTTGTTGTTGTGGGGTTTTTTTGTGATTGTACAAATGATATATGTCAAAAACAGGTAACAGTCTGGATGAAAACTAATGAAATACCAAGTATCATTTAGAGGATGGTGGGCAGTCCCTCAGCTGACAGAACAGTGGCTTTGAAAATGAAGAGAGATTTTTTCACAGGGATTAGAAATATTTTTAACCTAAGTTCCAAGATAAAAACATGACATTCAGGTGAGCATAGTAAAGGGGCAAATGAAGAAACAACACGAAACAAAATAGGGAAGAGTTGGACTTTTTTTGGGGCAATGATCAAAATTCAGTGCTAGGACTGAGAGTAGGAACAGAGGAATGATACAGAGCATAATTAAGTTCTAAATTAGAGGTGTGAAAGAGTTAAGTAGAAGACATGAAGAGACAGCAGGTTACAGATACAGATACCAGAGAAGAGCATTCAGTAGTAGAAGGGGCATGTGAGACAGTCATGGCAGCAGAGGTGGGAAAGATGCTGAAGAGGATTAAGCAGGTCACAGTCCTGAAGATGAGAGTAGGAGGAATACAGTGGATATATTTAGGGATGTTGTTATGTACAAGTTATATAGCTTAAGAGATGCAAGAACACATAATATGAATATTTTAGAATTTTTTTTAACTTGAAGGGAAGAGACTAGTGATCCATCATGGCAAAGAGCCTGTTTTCAGCAAAAGCAAGTATCTGGTTTTTTACCTCATTGAGGGAGACATTGAAAGATGATGTGATTTTATGGGAATCATCTTTCTGTGTGTAAAGAGTGGTTCATTTAAACCCACAGCACAATAGACCTGTGTAGAATATTTTTTATTTTAAATTATAGGTGTTTTGTTCATGCCATATCTATTGGTTTTAAATTTTACTGATCTAATACTGACAGTTATCTTATGATATTGATCTTCAAAGTAACTGCTTAGTAATTTTCCTTTTAAAGTGATTGCTAGTTGGAGTAATGGTGTGCCTTTTCACTCGTGTATTCAGGATGGTAAAATAATCTGCATTTACAAGTACTACTGTATTCCATGCTTCCAAAGTTTGGGTTTACTTGTTTTGCAATGTATGTATTTTTGAATTATGAGAAATGGAGTTGTCTGCTAATATTTAATAGGTAGGCAGTAATTCTTCATGATCCATTCTTCAGTCTTGTTCATTTAGGCCCAACTTTCTTTATTGCAACCTTGCAAATAGGAAGTTTGTTTAAACAAGTTTTACATCCTGGTTCATCTGAAAGGCAAACTAATTTTAGTGCCTGTTTTTCATGCTTGCAACTTTCACACACACACACACACACACACACACACACACACACACATATAAACACATTATTCAGTTTGACAGAGTCTGCTTGCCTGTCTTATATCCCAGTTCTTAGTGCTTCTGGAAATACACGGATGCACTTTCATATTAAGAATTGAAAACTATCATGAGAGACAAAAAATGTCTGCTCTTATCCGAAACAGAAATTAATAATCTGCATGTATCATACCCCTTTTTGTAAGTTATATAGAGTCTAAGACCTCTGACATTTGCTGCAGAAATTGCTCTGTGGGGTTCTCTGCTTCATGTGGTTTAGTCTTGCTGCAAGATTACTTAATTATGGAATAGAAAGTTGTACTGTCATTCAAACAACACTGGAGATTTCAAATGAAACCAACAAATGCTAAGTTTACATAAATTATTAAGCCCAATTTAACCTAATTTTTTTTCTTTAGACATTGTGGACAACCTATTGTCTAGTGTAGAGCATACAGTCAGAGCAACTGCTCCTATCCTGGAGCAGTTGTTGTATAAATATAATTAATTTTTCTTTGCTTGTTTTGAAAATAATTTTGGGTCAAAAGACCAAAAATGGAATTTCAGAGCCCCCTCCTAAAAGTATGTGATTGCACCAGTAGACTTAAGATTGTGTAAGATGGTCTTCTAAGGATACGATCATGTTTTAATAGATTTTGTCAGGTGAACACTATGGGACCATTCTTCTGCTGTATTATTCAAGATTGTGCTGTTGGGCTTTAAAAGTTGCATGCTATCAGAAGTGTTTTCATCAATCTTGAGGATTGTTAGTACAATATATTTTATTTTCTGTTTTTCTTTTCTTTACCATAACATTCTGGAATTCATAAACTATCCTGAGAAACTGACATGCTTTTGTTTTATCTCTAGTAAATATTTTAGTTTGGTGACCTCTGATCATTAGGCAGAAATTTCAGAGAAGAAGTGAATGAAAGTCTGTGAGAAATGCTGTTCTTTGATGACTTTGATGAAGAGATGCTTCGTGGAGTCAGTATGACACACAGCATGGGTTTAATCCTTGACTACAGGCTGACTTTAAAACATCATGTTTCAGCTGTGGTCAGCCCTGCATTTTCAAGGGTGCTTTGGGGTTGGATTTTTTTAATGATGTAAAGACTACTGCAAGATGCAGACCTTCTTATATTGTATTTAGTAACCATAAGACATGGCTTTATAATAAGCACAAAGGCATTATCATCACCTGTTCTGTAAACTAATGCTGCTGTACTAATGACTGTGTATGGACCAGGCAAAGAAAATTAATAGGATTATAGTGGTATTGTTATGGAACCCCTCAAAATAGAAACATGGAACCAGTTTGTTTCTTTTTAACTTTTGCAGTACTACAAGTCTTTTTGAGCAAGTTGTATCAGATGCATGTTATCTCACCATCATGAAGATTTAGTGTGTATAGCTCAGGACATTTTTGAAGTTTTAGGAAAAGTTCAGTTTGTTTTTTGAGTGGGTTAGTTTTTTTCAGGAATGGTCATTTGACATTGACATGCTTGCTTAAAAAAGAAAAAGACTGAGGAGACAACTTGGAATTTCTAATATCCCCCAAAAAATTTTGCATGTGTAGTTTGTTTTAAACTAAGTTGTGCTCTGTAAAGTCATAAGGATAATAAAAATGAATTCACAGTTTGAGTCAGACCCTAAAAAGGCCTGCATTTATCTAAGGATAAATGATGTTAATTTATGGAGGTTTTTTCTCCTTTTGTATGTATGATTGCTTTTAAGTCTGTGAATGTGCATGGGTCACATTTTCCTGTTAGTTTAAAATTTGACTTTTAAGAAAAAGGGAAGTTATTCTTCTTCACTTTGGTCGAATGAACTATCTGGAGACTTTTCAAGTAGTTACGGAAGGAAGTAATGCTATACCATCTGTTCTAGGTGTTGCATGGGTTGGGTAGTTCCATCTGTCCCCTTTTTGCTGTAAGTGATGTCTTCTTCAGAAGGAAATAGAAAAAAGATAGTCTTGGTTGTCTCCAGCTCTTCTCTTTCAGAAAACTGTTTTGAGTAATTGAACTTTTGGGTTGTAATGTTATAGCACGTGATATTCTGCAGACCTTTCTATGGTCATCTGGTTCAATAAATGTGCAGCATTGCCAAGAAAATTATGTGAGAAGGATGGGGTAATGCATGTTCATTCATGTTTAGTCATTGACGTGGAACCATTTATTGATTTTTGTCTGATAGACCCACTGAGTGTAATCCTTCAGCCACGTCTATGCTACAGACTGCAAGATAGCAAAAGTAATGTAGGGGTATTATACATGAAGTGCTTTAGGTACCAGAAACTTAAGCATTCTGGGGCTCTTCGCAGGCTAATTTTCTTTGCTGAAGCAGAGTAAATTAGTCCACATGAGCTTGTGCTGCTTAGAGTGCTTCTGGTGTCCAAGTTAGTCCATCTAAAAATAAGTTTGTAAAATCTTTGCAAGCTGCAGTGTGGGTGTGCATTTATTGTCTGGTGATGGCTGGGACATGCATGGAACTGAAACAGTTAAAGATCAGAAGATCCTCTGCCTGTCAGTAATTTTAGACACAGTTTAAATGATCAAGGTAAAATGTAGATGAATGTAATCTCCCTCTCAAATATATGAGATACCAGTTTATTGAATGAATTTTTTGAATACAAGTTTATTTTTACATGTTTATTTAGTAACTATAACATAAATGTCCAATTAATTTCAAATATATTGTTTAAAACATGCATTTCCAATAATTATTTGCTTTCATATGCTGGTGGTTTGGTAGATATCTGTATTGCATTGCTTTGTTCTGGAAATAGAAGTCTTATTTTCATCTGAATTGTCTATGCCAGACTTCTGTTTATTGAAAGGATCAGTGATAGGAAAAAAACCAACCACCCAAAAACCAAACAACTCTACATCTGCCAGTCTAATATATTGATATATAAGTTTTTATTTAAAAAAACATGATTTGTTAAATAAAAGAGGCACCAAACCTATGTGTTATTTTAATGTTAGATGTAAAATTACAATATAGGCTATAAAAACTGGAGTTTTTCATAGTGATTGCATAAGAAATGTTGTTTCTCACTGCTGTATGACAACTTCCTTAAATCCATATTGAGTCACTTTCTGTTATTTTCTTGGAAATATCTTTTTGAAAGCATACAGTGGTCTATTAAAGTGTGAATAACTGTGTATATACTTAAATGAGTATACTTTATTTTGCTATAACTGTGACATAATTAAAGCAAGAATAGTGCAAATCTCCCTCCATTTAAGAAGAGTGGTTAGAGAAAACAAGCATGAATATGAGATTTACTTCAACTTTCTTGCTGGATGTTTTGTTTCTAGAAGTGAAAGTGTTTTGATGACAGAATACACCGTCTTGAATAACTACTAATCTGAAACAAAGACATGCAAAACTATTTTTAAAAGATTTTGAACCTCTCTAACTACCTGCTGTTATGGAGACTTGCTGTATTTCTGTGCTATAACAAGGAGATTTTTGTAAAATGTTCTTCATTGCAGAACTTGTTTTATATAAGAAATATACCTAAAAAGCTAATTTCTTTTCTCCTTTCTGCACCGCAATCCACAAAGTGTGATTAATAATAGATTTAAATTTGCTAAGTGCATTTATTCCTTTGTGCCATCATAAAGAGAATCTATTACTGTAAAATTGAGGCTTAGTTCCAAATTGCACCATTATGAAGTTTTCTTCCAGCAATGTTTTGTCTCTAATACACTTCCCTCATTGTAATTCTATTGCAAACCTGATGTCTAGCATCAAGTCTCACAATAATTATTTTAAATTGCTACTAGGAACAGTAGTCCTGGTGGGATGTATTACTACCATTCTAACAAGATGAATTTCAATGCACTTGTAACCATATTATAGTGTATTATGAAAAGAAGAAAATCCTTGGGTTGTAGGTAGATAAGCAGATTCAGAATACTGCAAAATCATTTTTCTCAACTTCTGAGAACTTCATGTTGCACTTTTATATTATCAAATTAAGTTGTTACTAATTATATATTAAAATGCATGATAAACTGTCACTATGTAGTGGTTTTAAGTAGAACTTAGCAATGAGATAGGGTGGAGTTTTAGAAATGAAATTGTTCTGCTGAAATTACTGCTAGACTCAAAGCTTGGAAGTCTCCTGAGCTTGTGTCACGAGACAATAAAAAATAAAAAGAAATGTAAAGTAAAGGACTACTCTGTAAACATTCAGAAGCCACAAACTTCTGAGGCTGTATTTCATAATGACATCACCGATTAGCTCCTAAATTCATCCCAATTACCCTAGAAACTTTAAGACAAATATTCAGCAATTATTTTAAAATGAGTACCCAGCTGATATAATACAAATTCAGTAAAGTGCTTTCTGTAGTTTTATTATATTGTGCAGTTCTATAATTAAGTGCTCATGCTATGATTAAATAATAACATGTAATTATTTGCACACCAAAATTCAGTATCATTACAAAGTTATAGTCAGATAAATCTGTAATATCTGAATCTAAAATTAATCCTTACACAGTAGCATTCAAAAGATGGCTAAAACTATGAACTTCCCCCATTTCATATTTAGAAAATTCAGAACTGAATGTAGTTTAAGCAACATCAAAATAATCTCCCCAGGCAAAAAAGAGAATAAAACAAACTTTTACATCACTCCGTCTTGTGTGCAGCACTACCTGCAGTGACTTCATCCACAGATACAGATATAAAAATTACACCACACTTTTGGTTTGGGAAAAATAATGTCTGATTGGTGGAAAAAAAATTACATGAAACAGGGCGTGCCTTGACTATAATGGACTGTTTTGACTGCTCACATCCCTCTACCTAAACATTTTACAATGCCTTTCTCCTCTCCCTCCCATTTCTGAAATGCAGTGTTTTCTGTGAATGTAGGAAAGAACTTACTGTCCAAAAAGTATATGTTGAAGTAGTTTTTTTCGATGGATGTGGCATGGAAAAAAAATTACCTTCTAACTACCAATTAATTTTCAATTGTCACTATTGATTTAAAACAGTGGTGTAAAGAACTAGCAATAGTTTTAGATATCGTTTACAGGATATTTTTGTTTCCACTCCCACTTTAATTTCTTGAAGCCTACACTCCTAAGGATGTTTAAAGTTCAACATTCTGTGTGTTTGTGTATTTTCATTTCTATATATACATGTAGATGCAAGTATGTATGTATATAAGCTTACAGTTACCATGCCCAGATGTCCAGGTTACTCATACACTTCAACAGAGCTATAAAATGAGATTTTCACATAATTGCATATCTTGTCATTGCCACAAATTAAATCAGAAAAGGTAAAATGTATGGAACTCCAAACTCAAATAGCTATTGCCAGTGACCAAATTTTCACATTTTACCTTTACTTAATGACTTGTGTTATAAGGTAACTGTAGACTGTAATTTGTTAAATTTGATTAAAGGAGAGCTCAGATCTCGAAGGAAATGGCCTCTCATCCAGTGTGAAGTAAAGTAAAGGTCTGTGCTGGAACAAGGCTAAAGTACTTACCATCCCCTAGAGCTGATGCCTGGAACTGAGAAGCAGTTTGCCACAAAGTACATTGCTGCCATTGGTGTTGATTCGTTAAAAATAAATACATAATTTTGAGCTTTTGTGCCTTGCCAGTTTGAAATGCTGAAAGTAATTTTCTTTGTTTAGAGAAGTACAGAATTCGTGCAAAGGAGTGCAGTGAGTCCAGGTGTCATGCAGCTCCAGCAGTGTGCCACAGTCCATTACAAATGGACAACTTTTCAATGGATGTGAAAATAGATTGCTTTTCACATTCTACTTCTTTTTATCTGTTTGAACTCTTAGTAGAACCATTAGGAATAGTTTATGACAACTTATACACAATTCTTCTAAAAGTTCATCAATAGTGGTGAGTTGCACCAGCTTTTCTACAAGTCAAAGAAGCAACCAGTAAAATACCATATTTCCCCTCTACCTGTTCAGGCAGCCATAAATAATATGTTCACCTTCCATTGTATGTGTCCAATTAAAAGTAGTCATCCCAGGCTGAAAATACCAGGGACTGGAGTAGTACCATACTGTCTTTGCACAGATGTTTCAGATCTTCATAATGGTAAAGCACTACAAATCACAGTTTTAAGTCATTTTTCAAAGTTTTAAAGAAAAAGTTTAACACATTACTGTATTAAAATTAGGAATTGTATAGTGATATTTTCCCCCTTAAATTGATTTCAGTATATGGAGATTTCTGTATAGATGTACCTGGTTAGAAATCGTGCAAAAGTAAAAAATGTTTTTACTTTTGATTGGACTGAATATATAGTGTGCCCGAAAGCTTGCTGCTAGGCAAAAGTCAAGCTAGAAATCTCAGATATCTTCTGATAATTAAAAGGCTTCCATTAATGCCTAACAATGATATTCCACAGCACTTTTTTTTGTTCAGCAGAGGCTGTTGAAGAGAGATAAACAGAATTTCATCAAAACCCCTCTGAGTGTTAATACAGTAAAAGTAAAGATACATAGTACTACTACAAACACTCTTAAGTGCTAAATAAAAAAGTCTGTCAGAGTGAACCTATGACTTCCCTTCTTGGAACTGATAACACGCTTCAGCTTAAGATATCAAGTGCAGCTTAATAAGAAATTGAAATTAGTTTGAAAATTGTAATTTTTACTTCTTCGAACCTAGGGAAAGAGTTATTCATTTGTTAGTTCAAGAAGTAAGATGAAGATATGTGCTGTTGAAATATTTTGATAGTACTTAACTTACCAACACTAGATGGCAAGAGACATACTCTATTAAATGTTAAGAAAGTACCATGTGAATTCAGATTTTGAGAGTGTTGAATAGATTATTGTCCAGAACTACATAAACCTGAATTCCACAGACCTGAAATGCTGGAAATTAGCTGCACAATGTATGAACTAAATAATAGTGTTCCTGACATAGGGAAAAGTGTTGGAAATTAAACATCTAGTTATGCACACTGTCTGCACAATGTGCTGCATGTGCTGCATGTGTTAGAATTTCTTCTCAGCTCTTTTTTTAATCTTTTATTCATAGCATTGCAGGTAATGAAAAATTTATGCCTTGAGTCTGGCATTGAAATTAAATGCAAAATGAAAACAGAAGCAGTTTATACTGACAGTTTAAATGTCTTTATCTAGCATACGGTCTCACTATAAAAATCACTGTGTGACTTTTAAAGTCTCCCACGTGCAAAAATGCAAACATCACACAATAAAGGATAAAGTTAGGACTCTGTATACTAACCAAAAAGTTTTCATTCATTATTATTGTCCACTAATTTTTCAGAATTATTTCAGAACATTAGATAAATCTGAATACAGATCTCCACACAACCGAGCTACTGACACTGTTATGTGATATAGGGAAAACAATTGGGTTTTGCATAATATTTTATGAAGGCAACTTCTATACTTGCCTTATTCAGCTTGCCTTGAATTCAATGAAAGGCATGCATCTTCTACGTGCATATTGAAGGAGTAAAAAATTAGTTATTCAGATGAGGCAGTTCCTGAATTGTGATGGTCAGAGTGTAACTGCTGTTATAAGAGCACGATTACTAAGAATGTAATACATATAATTTGAAAGTCACATTCCATATAAGACACATTTTAGAAAAGTATAAAATAGTTTTTTTTAAAAAAACAATTTTTATTGTAGCAACTTTAGCTATAAATTCCTATAATTTAAATGCTATTTTATTTTGAGTCATTCAATTATTTCTTGAATTGTATACCTGCGATAATTTTTTGGTGGTGTTTTTTTATTTATTATTTTAACAGTTTCTGTAATGTTGGATCACTAATTATACTTTTAAAAGTAAAGTTGATATCAGTAAAATAATTTCTGTGAACTTCTGTGCATTAGATTGATGTTCTAAGAAAAATATTTTTATACTATTTCAATAGCTGAAGTGTGAAATATGTGCCTAATTGCAGTCACATAGAGTACTAGCTGTAAAATACCAATTACATTTTCATATGTAGAAGCCTGTTCTCCAGTGTTCACCAATTTTACATCCAGTTTCTGATTTGTGACTTTTTACAATGTCTTATATAAATGTTGGTATGTATAATTACACAGATAATTTTATACAATATTAATTGTGCTAACAGTGTACTGAAAATCTTTTTAATTCAGTAATTCATTTGCATTTTAATGATTCTAACAACATAAGGCTACAAGTAAAATTGAAACATCTCATTGACTGCTACTGCAGTGTGAAAAGAATTGAAGTTCTTACTTTGTGCTCTTGAAATCTATTAATATATAATTAAAAAAAATCACATTTAAAAACCTCAGAGAATTCACATTTGTGAGTTACCAAAATCAGCTGCTATATGTCTGAAAGTCCATCATGTAACACAAGGATCTTTTGAACATTTTGGATTTTGATATCTGTGGCATTTGACTGCTCATTTTAGTATGTTCACTACATGGGTTACACCCTTGAGCACATCATTCTGGTAGTGATGGACTGCATGTATTAAATGCACTTGAGGAAAGAGGCTGAGATACCTTTCAATGGCGGGGAGGAATGTGACAATTATCTTTTTTATTTTTAAATCAAATCGTTTAAAGACATAAAATGCAGTCTAGGGGGTTTTATACTGGAAGTCAACGTGCCAGCTTTCACAGATACAGGGAATAACATAATCTGTTGATCTGTATCAATAGATTTTAAGTGAGCTATGTAACATTTCTTTCGTTTTCTTTTACCATATACAGATTTAATATCAGCATGAATAAATCTAAATTGTTTGCTTCTTTCTTCCTAATTCTTGAAGCAGTGTGAAAGCCTGAAGATGTTTGAAGTGACAGCATTACAAGCAGTCTTTTGCATACATGGCCTTCAGGGATGAGTGGCTACCTTGCATCTAATAAACAAGAAAGTGAATTCATTGAATAATAAATTAAGTGGCATACATTCTGATATCAAGGAGCAAATGTAACTTTAGATGAAAGGTATTTGCTTTGTGTGGGGTTGTCTAAGAGGGCTGTTGCTTCACCAAGGGATATCGTAAAAAAGTTCATTATATTAAGATGTTCTTTCATAGAACACAGTCTAAAATGATCTAGCAATTTTTTTCATTTTTTCTGAGCTCCTTTATGCGCCTGTATTAAACCCATTGTCTCCACCAGGGGGATAACTGGGATTCTTTTAGGCCACTGAGATTTGTTTATAATGAAAATGCCTAGTCAGTTTAAGATGGGTCACCCAACAATTAAATAGAGATGTCTAATTCGTTGATCCATATCAGGGTCAGCAGCTGGTTACAGAATAATAACTTGCAGTGCCCCACTAGCACAGTTCTGAACCAAATTAAATTATTATTCTACTCTTTGCTTCAACATAGCTTCACAGGGATCCCTAGCCTGCCATACCAAATAAAGCAGAACTACTGCTTTACATTTTCATTATGATGAGTTATGCTTTAAATTGCAAATACATTCCTGTTTAGTTTGCATAGAGTAGCATATTTGATATCTCGGCTTTCTTCAGGTGGTGTTTATGTTTGTTTTGTTAATTCCAATTATGAAATGGACTTTGGAACTCATGGAATTACAGTTGGTATATATAAACTATTGAATCAGTCAAAATATGAGAGTTTGATAGAACTGAAGGGAAGATGTTTGTTTTATTCCATTGGTATTTTATAAACGGAAAAGGATTTTATGTATTGAAATGGTCTATAAGTTAATTCACAATTAAACACAACTATTTCTGTAGTGGTAGTGGGGAAGAAGGCCTCTTACCTCTTCTGTCATTAGATACTTATTTCAATTTTGTGTTATTTAATTAGTCAAAGCTGATGATCATAACATGTCAGATTACACTTAAGCAGATTATTACTGTATGAAGAGAACTATGTGTTCTTAAATAAAACTTGCAATTTTTCTTTTTACAGTTACACTTCATAATTCATAGAGAACAACAGCTGTGATGAATCAGATTCTACATTAGTGTTAATTCTTGCCGGGTGAAGAAGATTATAACTTGAATTATGTTATGTGAAATAATGGCAGGAAATATCCAGCTATGTGATTTTTCATTAGTTTTAAATTAAGTATTTAAAGATACCTAGTGCCAATTCCCATCAGATTAAGTGGTCTTGACACTAGATTCTGTTGCTTTTTAAATTATATATATTGATATGTACTGCCTTTAGGAATAAAGAAGCAGGTCTAGTTTTTAAGTTAAGAGTGAGATTTCAGGCTTTTATGTCACATTAAATAGAGGGTGCTACTTGTTGAGCAGGGGAGCTGTGAAAGAGATAATCCAAAGGGATTGTTGTTTAAATTGTACCTAGAAATTTGGCAGCTATTCTAATGATTTTGCTCAGGCCAGTTCCAGGAATGCTACCATAAGAGCAGGATTAATCCTGTTGTGCCTGTGTATGAGTTATGTGCTAATGAAGTGGTACAGTATTGTAATTTAATCCTAAACTAGATATTAACAGCTGTTTCCTATGTTGTGGATCTCCAACTGCAGAAGAGCTTTTGATCGTTACATGATTTTGCAGACACTTTCTAATAAACCTGTTATTCAGATCTTGCATGGCAAGTTTTAAACCTGATGTTGATGATCTAGGCTTCTGTCTTGCCTTGCTTGTGAGGTTTTTGGGGGGTTTTTTGTTTTGTTTTTGTGGGAGTTTTCTGAGTTAGTGAAGCCCAGAGAAGAATCATGACCAGCTTAAATGAATGGTAGGAACACTGCCAGATGAAGAGCAGAATAAAAGAGGAGAAAAAATTGAAGTATTTATATACTCTCTTTAATTCTGACTGTATTAGCAATATTAATTTAGAAGAGGAATGGAATTTTCTCTTAAAAGTGAGGTTACTGTCACAAAGAAATTAGGGTATGTAAAAAGAATACGCTAGAGAATAATACAGGAAGAAATATCATTACAAAAGCTCTGTCTCCTTTTGAACAGTATTTTCTGTGGTTGGATACCCCTCTCATGATGGATGTGGCAGGCTGGGAAATGCTCAGGAAGACTAGTGCAAAGCTAGAAAGTTTATATTGTACCTGAAAACAGTGAAATGTGCATGCCACTAATGTATATGTCATACATAGAGTTTCTGTTTTCCTGTTAGAAAAGAACACAAGATAAATGAAAAAATAGCAAATTCTTAACAGGTATAAAATATATTTTCATACAACATAAAAGTAGTCTGAAAGTAATTGCCACAGAATGCTTCTAGTAAGCAGGTTAAGTCTTGTAAGGAGAGAAAATATTTCCTTCAGAACCATTCATTTTAATATGTACTCTTAAGGAAGTGCAACAAACTGGACAGATAAAAAGTATCCTTGCACCTTTCTCTAAGCAGGAATGGGAAAAGTATTTTGTGGAAAGGAATGTCAACATCCTACATTTGGTTTCATGTGCCCACCTTTTAAATTTTCCTTCTTAAAATGTTTCCAGAAAACTTTTTGCAAAAGAAACTCCTCCTTCTTGCAAGTTCCAAAATACATTCCTGCTGAGCAGAATTTTGCACCACATTTGTCACTTGTGGCTGGTTAGTCCAGTGCTCTCTTCATGCCTTTCACTATCTGTTTTCTTCTCCTCTCCAAAACTGAAAAGCATTTTCTGTTTATGCAAATTACTGTATATATTCCATGTATATAACTTTGTTAATTAATCCTTTTACTTCAGATTATTTTGCATACCACCAATATTCTAAAACATTTTAATCTAACAGGAGACTGTGGCCAGGGTTGTTGTCCTTGTTGAGGTTCTCCAATTGTGTTTTTCTTTCTTGCTAAGGCCCAGAATGATATAAGTATGTTTTTATTGATACTTATCTTTTTGAAATCTAGTTCACCTATAAATATGTGTTCTATCATCATACCTCTTCAATTCAGAATAACCCTACCCTCATTTATTGGTAAATAGGTTTTAGCTGGTTTATGCTAACCTCTCTTTGATAAGACAAATTTAAGATAGGAAAAAAACAGTTGTTCAATGCTAACTAAATAGAGCAAATAAAAAGCTCTATTCTATCTAAAAGTTTAATATACAAATAGTCATAAATGTAATAATATTACAAAATTCAATGTGAATGCTTTTTATGAGCCTGCAAATTATTGAGAAAATGTTCAGTTCACATAGAGCAAAGAAATTGAGTTTTTATATATCTTTCTAAATGCCTGCTTAATCTTTCTGATCTACAATAGTCTATATTTAAATAATTTTTATCAACAATGAGAAATAAAACTGTTGTTTTCCCTAACCAAAAATTTTGAAGTATTTTCTAGCACAGTTTCATATAGAGCATCTCTGAACTGATCTTTGCATGTCTTCTATTCCATTTTGAATTAAATGATGTTTCATTTGATTCATTTTAGCTATGTTGCATTTCAATCTCCTGCTCACCAACATCACAATTCAAATTCAGCATAAAAATCTCTCCCTTAAGAAATAATGAGAGACAGGAGCCATTCAATAAATACACAGTCATTCTAAGTCAAGTTGTAGAAGCAGCTCAAATAAGCTTACGTTATCACTGAAGTGATGTAAGATGTGTGGTGGTTTAGTTTTCTTGGTTTTGGTTTAGGCTTTCCCTGGTAACAGGGTTATAACTAAAGAAGTATTCCACACCGTTCCTTTACGTAATCAGGTGTATGTAAAGATGAAGGAGGGAGTTTCTCTCTCTCTTCCTTTTCTGTGCTTGGGAAGGCAGCAGGTCTCCATATGTTGGCTTAGCTCTTATCTATATGAGCTGAGGCCTGTCTGAGGAACTGTTGTCCCAGCTGCACGGAGGTGAAGGAATTGCTTCTCTTGAGGGAAGTTTGTTGAGAATTTATTGTGTTAGTTACTTATTGAGCTTTTCTCTGGGTTTTCAAGTGTGTGTGTGTATCTGTTTTGTTTTGGTTTTACCCATTTTTGTCCCTCTTCCCTTTTCCTTTTCCCCCTTCTCCCTTTTGGGGTTGTTTGGGATTCTCATTCTGTATATTCATAGTGTTTAATTTAATATATAACTGTAATATATGTGAATGTATATATACTTTTACTACAATTTTGTTTTGGTACTTTTTTTTCTCTCTCTCAGGAGGGGAGGGGGGAAATCTGTGTGGTCAACAGCTGGGTTTGGCAGAGAACCAACCCAAACCTCTATACCCATGACAAGGGGGTGTCTGTGGAGAAGACACAATATGATAATAAACCATCATAAAACTTAACTTTTTTTGTAGGTAAAACCAGGAAGTCAGTATAACCTAAAAGACATAATAAGTCTAGTTCTGCCCTCTTTGTTTTGTATCTTCTCAAGTTATAATTTTATAAGATTAGAGACAAATAAGTTCAATTTTCACTGCTCATTACATTTGAGATCACTTAAGCCGTATTACAAGATATGAGAGCCTTTGACTCATTCGAAGTAAATTTAAATATACTGTCTTAATAATTAAAATAGAACAATTTTTTAGAAGTGTGACACAGGAAAACCTCAATTCTGTCCTTTACATATCTTGCCATATAAAATTCTTACTTATATAAGTACAAATTATTTTTTGTATATTCAGGCAAAGGATTGGACTACCTTGGGAGGTGTTGTTCCAGCACAAGCCAGCCAGGAGAGATGCCTGCTTCACAGATTTTCTGAAGATAAAAGAAACTTTGCCCTTCTGGTTGTTTCTTCCTGCTTTGCTTCCTCCAAGGTAATGTTCAATATGAAAAGAAAGTGTAAACTCCCACAGCATGTGAAGCAATGCTTAGCTTCCTTATTTTCTCATGTGCCTGCATTTTAATCTTTCTTGTGTTCCAATCCACATTTTGATAGCACACAAATTTCATAGGGAACTACCTGGGCTGGGACTTTGAACTGATTTATCACCCAGGTGGCTACATTTGGGCTAAATGGGCTCTGAAGAGCCTTATCTAGGGCCATCATCTTCTTCCTTCATGTAGCCCCACAGTACGCAGCCAGGGCTCCAAAAAATGGTATGTCTACACCCATCAACAGAAAATAAATTATTGCCAATCTCACTTGTTAGTGGACTTGTTTTCACTTTGGCTGGCCCACTGATTGAAAGCCAAGGGGAACATTTGCAGCCTTAGTGGAGCATGATTACGGCTGAGCACACTACTCCCTTGACCAGCAAAAACATGCAGGGAAAGCAAATTATTTCAATGTTTTGCACCAATGATTAAAGCATTAGCCATGAATGCTAGAGAAGCTTACATTTGACAGTCAAAACTTGTTCAGTTCTCACATTTATTCACTCATTTTAATGCCGTGAGTAAATGGCATTAAAGGTTGCAGAATTCATGTATGTGCAAAGAATGTATCATAAAGTTAGAGTGTAATAATATGAATGAGGAGAATAAATAACCTTGGCAAGTTCACAAATCTTAAAGGCAAAGAGGCAAATTACATGTAAAAGTGAAACAGTTAATTTTAAATTGTATTCACAGTTGTTATTTTCTCAGACATGCAAATACGTGTGAAAAACTATAGCTGCAAAACTGTTCAAATGGCAGCTTATTTAGAATTTTTCTGCTGAATTTTAAAAAGAAATTGTAGCTAACCTCTTTGAATGAATACTGTAGCAATACATCAGCTTTTAAAAATAATTTTGTTTTCCTTAGGCCACAGAAAAGAAAATTAAATAGCTTAAACAGATGGTTTTAATTTGGATTTTGAAATGCAGACATTGTAGGTCACAAGGTAACTGCTGTAGGACATAGGCAAAAGCATAGATAGCATGTTCTCCATAATGGATACATCTGGATCACAGTGGCAAGAAGCCCAAAATTATCTGTTCTAAGATGAAGTATATAAATAATGGGCTTGGAACCATACGCAATACTATTTCACATTCAGAATATTTTTTTGTAAGAGATTGACTGGTAGTAGTATGAAGAAAAGTGGGAAAACTTTCTTGAGTTAATATTAATAAAAAAGACACTCAAATGCATTCAATAAAGATGAATTAGACAAAATGAGAAAGATTCTTTAAAAAATTGTATTTTCAACAATGGGCACCTAAACTGTAGTTTAGAAGAGGGTGATTATTCAAAGGCTCAATTAAGGGATTAAGTTTATGGGTTGAAATAAGAACAATTAACTGGAAACATCGATGAAATAAGCAACAATATTAATAAGAGAGTATACAAGAGAGAGGAATGACTCACATGTGAGTGCTCACCACACAGAACACACATTATACCTTCGGGTCCTAGCCATTCTTTTGCTGGCTACTGAAAAAATTAACCCTGTCCTGGCTGGAACCAGAACATTATTCACCCCTTATTCTATACCATCTATGTCATTCCAAAATCCTACACCTTACAACTATATATATATATATATATATAGTTATATCTAAGTGCCTGTTGAGTTCACTTAGTCCATGACATGTGGGTTCTATCTGTCCTTGATGTCTTTAGGGTAGGAGGGCTGGTGTACTGTCAGCTGGTTGCAAGCTGCATCAGGAGCTCGCAACTGGTGTATCTGGAGCAGTCCACCCTCATTATCCACGGTAATTATAGCATAGAGTGGCAATGTCATTCAGCAACCAGTATTATAGAATTCAACATTACAGACTGTTCTCATCCAAAAATCAAATCCTCTTGAGATACACATGGTGTTTCCCTGTTCCTCTGCATTACCCACCAAGTGCACCCAGGTCCCCGAGCAAAAACAATCCCACAGATGGGTTTACCTTTGCTTGAAGCAGAACTAATTAAAACTGTCTTCTCTCATGGGTTCTTCATATGCACCATGGGAACTTTATCCCCTCCAAGAGTGGAGGTTTTGATTGGACAGGGCCAAGACATATACATCTAGCTTGAATGATAGAGCCTCTAGTGTTACCTAACCAAGTGGCATTTGCAAAATGTATCTTACAATATTTGGAGGTTTCTCCACCTCTTCCTTTCAAGGTGGTTTTTAGCAGTCCATTGTACCATTCAATTTTCCCAGAGGCTGAAGCATGATAGGAAATATGACATACCTACCCAATCCCATGCTCTCTGGCCCAGGTGTCTATGACACATTTTTGAAATGAGTCCCGTTGTTCAAATCAATTCTTTCTAGGATGCCGTGTCACCACAGGACTTGCTTTCCAAGGCCCAAGATGGTGTTCTGAGCAGTGGTGTGAGGCACAGGGTACATCTCCACCACTGTCAGCACTTAACAGTTGCCTTGGTGGGTTTGCAGGAGTGTGATGTCATCAATGTGCCTGGTTTCACCGCGTCGATATCTAGACCCTTGTCCTCCACACCACAGAAGCTTTACTTGCTTGGCCTGCTTGACTGCAGTGTGTGTCTCACAGATATGGATAACCTGGTGGATAGTGTCCTCCCCTTGATTGTGAGCCCAACTGTCTGTTGCATCTCTTCCCTGATGACCTGAGGTGTCACGGGCCCACTGAGGGTCCATGCTTATGTTGCCAGTCCAGATCCACTTCAGGCACTTTAATCTTGGCAGCTCAATCCACTCATCTGTTGTTGAGATGTTCTTCAGTTAGCCCAAGTCTTGGGTACCTGTGCATCTACATGCTGTACTTTTACAGCTGACTTCTCCACCTGGACAGCAATGTCTTGCCACAATTCAGAAGCCCAGATGGGTTTCCCTCTGTGCTGACAATTGGAATTTTTCCATTAGTTCAGACATGCCCCCAGAGCATTTTCTATCATCCATGAGTCAGTGCAGAGGCAGAGCACTGGCCGTTTTTCTCATTGAACAATACCTAAAGCCAGCTGGACAGCTTTCAGCTCTGCAATCTGACTTGAACTTCCTCGTCCCCCAATACCATCCGCCACTCATGGTGTTGGACTCCATACATGAGCTTTCCACTTTCTATGTATGTATGCAGCAGGAACCATCAGTAAAGCGAGTGTATCACTATTCCTTTTATGTTAGCTGGTTATATGGTGAGGACTTGTCAGCATGTGTCACCTTCTCCTTGTCCTTTCCTGATGGTAATTGGAAATTTCTGCCTTCCGGCCAGTTTGTGATGACTTCCAAGATCCGTGAGTGATGGGGGTTTCCCATCTGAGCTCACTGTGTGATCAACATGACCCACGTACTCCACATAGCATCAGTGGCAGGAGGTGTGGAAGGGATTTTCCCTTTGAACAGCACTGGCAGTTGGGGTGCCAGGAGGAGCTGTGCATCGGTGCCAATCAAAGCATCTTGAACCCCTTCATAAGCTGTCAGTATCTGTTTTTCCTTTGGGTTGGAACAGGCCTCGGTTGCTTTGTATCCCCAATTCCAGAATTCCAGGGGTTGTCCTCGAGTCTCCCCAGGTTCTTTTTGCCAGAGGCTCCAGGAAGGACCATTCTCCCTGGCTGCATAGAGCATAGAGCCCATTTTTCACATCTTGTCCTGTCCCAACTGCTCCAGGGGCTACTGCATGAACAAGCTTCTGCCTGATTTGTTCAAAAGTTCATTGTTAGGAGCCACCCCACTTCTTCTATGTCACATGATAGAGAGGGCTTGCAACGTGACTGTAATCTGGAATATGCATCCTTCAAAACTCCACAGTGCCTAGAAAATTCTGTGTTCCCTTCTTTCTCATTGGTTGGAACACAGCTGCTATTTTGGTGACCGTGTCCGTTGGAATCTGACAAGGTCCATCTTGCCATTTTACTCCTAAGAACTGAATTTCCTGCACAGGTCCCTTGACCTTACTTTGCTTTATGAGAGAACCGGCCTTCAGGAGGGTCTGGATTGTCTTCTTCTTGTTTTCAAAAACTTCTTCTGCTGTGTTGTCCCAACACATTGATGTCATCAATGTATTTCAAATGTTTGGGAGCCCCACCCTTTTCCAGTGCAGTCTGGATCAGTCCATGGCAAATGGTGTGTCTGTGTTTCCATCCCTGAGGCAGTCAATTCCAGGTATACTGGACACCCCTCTAGGAGAAAGCAAACTGTGACCTGCACTCTGCTGCAAAAGGAATGGAGGGAAATGCATTAGCAGTGTTGATGGTGGCACCACTTTGCTGCATTGGGACTCCAGTTTGTACTGAAGTTCCATCATGTCCAACAGAGTGGCACTCAGTGGTGATGTGACTTCCTTCTGGCCATGATAGTCTACTGCCAGTCTCCACTCTGCACTGGACTAACACACTGGCTATAAGGGACTGTTTAAGGGTGTCTGCCCACTCCCTGGCTCTCCACTTCATGAATCCTCTCATGGATGGGGGTTGCAGAGTCATGGTTGGTGTGGTATTGCTGACAGTGCACTGGTGTGGTACCGATCGGTACCTGTTGTTCTTTGACCCTCAGCAGTCCGATAGCAGAAGTGTCCTCTCAGAGACCATGCCAGGTATTCAGCTGTCTAATTTCCTCTGTCTCCAAAGCAGCTATCCCAAAAGCTGAAAGACACCCTTCTGGATCCTTGAAATCCCCACTCCTCAGATAATCTGTGCCAAGGGTACATGGGGCCTCTGGCCAGTCACAATGAGATGTTTTTGCAATTCATTCACAGCCAGCTTCTACTGTAGTCAGTTGTTGGGATCCCCCTCTCACTCCACAAGTAGAGATGGATTCTGCCCCTATGTATCTTGGTGGCATCAGGGGTAATTGTGTACCAGTATCAAGTAAAGCCTTATACTCTTGTGGGTCTGATGTACCTGGCACTGGATCCATACAGTCCAACAGACCTGACTGCCCCTTTTCTCCACCTAGGGTCTCTCTAGTTCTGGTCACGATAGTTTTTCATGTTTTGCAAATATAAACCATTGATATCTTCAAGTGAGTTGAAAATAACATCAGCCCTCCTATTGTGTCTGAGAATTTGCCCACTGAAGAACTAGAATGGCATTGATCCTTGAAAAATTTCTTGCAGTGGTCGTTCTTCAACTCATGTATTTGTGCTACTAGGGCATAGGTGAGTTTTCCATCCCACTTCTTCATGTCCTTTCTGTAGTGATGTAGGTAAAACCTGTTTTCCTTTTGTTGCATACTGGTGGGACATGGGTCATTTCCTCTCCAACTTGCTTGAGTCTTTTGAGTCTGCAGTTTTAGACAGACTTTCCATAGCCATTGGTCAGTAGCGAGGAAAAAAGATTGTCTTTTTATTGGCAGAGTTGTTACTGTTTTTTCTCCCTCTTTGATTGACATCATCACCAGTGAGTTGGCGTATGATGGTGGTATGTTCTGTACAAACTCACTATGTGGATTGTGTGCACTGGACCTCAGTTGGATCTATCTATGTTGTTATTAGCATCCTTAGAGGTTACCTCCAGCACAGCTAATTCTCTCAGGTTCTGGATATTTTTTCATGGTGTTCAACCTGCTTGGGAACACTACTAGGTCTTCCTTGAAATAATACCTTTCCCTCATACTTGACAGAAGTAATCTCCAGAGGCTGAAAATTTCTATTCTCTTCCCAATCCCCTTGTCAGTGCCCACATCCTGGGACAGGTATCACAGTTGCTTGACTTCACTGCCATCTAGTTTCATATCATGGGCCAGACTATCCCAGCATAGGAGCAGCCCAGGTCATCAGGGGCTCTTCTGAATGGCAACTGAAATCTTTTCACATATCTTACAGATCACCCAGGGATAGGGATTGGATGATTATCTCTGGCCCTGCCTCTTCCTTCTGTTGTTAGGATCCTGCTTCCTCTTCATCCCTCATTAAGTGAACTGATTTAGTCTTGGAATTCTTCTTGTGTGTAGCAGGGAGTGCTACTGGCACAGGTTGTTCCTTTGGTTCAGCTGCAGTTTGAGTGGCCACAGTGCCTTTTTTTCTGCTTTCCTCCTCCTCCTGTTGAGGGTGCTGTTTAGTTTCGAACTTTATCTGGTACAGAGTAGCTGGGCCCAACACACTGCAATAAATTGCTTCTCTCTGGAGTTGCCACAGCATTCTCCTTGAAAATACTAAGTCACTTTATCAGGGGCCCACAGTTGTTCAGGGGTCACCATCAGAGGAAAGAATTTCCCCCACATCTGGCCCATTGTCTCCCACATTCCATGCCACTCATGACTATCAATTCCTGGGGCAGATCTATGAATGGCCTCCTTAGAAATCTCTTTCTTGACTCTAAACATGGTGTAGGTCACACCAACTCAGTACTTATAGTGTACTGAGGAGACACAGATGTTGTCACAGGCCTGGAGGGGAAAAAGAGGGTGAAAGGCTGGGAAAAATTATCCTCCTCTGTTCCCCCCACAGACCAAGCATGGTTATTAATGGACTCCCAAAGGCAGTGCCTGAGGTAAGGGAAGGAGAGCAACACTAAATACACATCCCAAATGATCCTCATTGCCTTTGATGTTAGCATGTCATAAACTGATATCACACGGTATAGTAACGAAGCATTTCGTATTCCCCTCCCTGCTCTGAAAAAGAGAACTGTGATGGGCACATAGTGCATATATGGAAATATATACATGTTGGCTAGGTACCACAACCATGTGACGAAGCAACATTGTGAGCAATGCCTCTGGACCTAATATAACAAATGATTAGATCAAATTTGTTTCCAAGTCACTGCAGTCAGATCAGTTTTCATATCAACTCTTTGAGCTCCACATTGGGTGCTAATTTTGAAGGTGTAGGAATGCTATTCCCCAAATCAGTGTTCCCACTAAAACACTCCAAACCAAGCACCACTCACTCACTCCCCTGTCCCCCTTCCCCTCCCATTTTGCAGGATGGAGATGAAAATTGGAAGTACAAAAGCTGAAGATTACAGATTGAGATAAGAAAAATTTACTGGAAAAAGCAATGAAATAAGAAAATTAACAGTGACAGCAACAATATTAATAACAGAGTGTACAAGAGAGGCGAAAAACTCACACTGGAGTGCTTAATACATGGAACTGGTGCTACTTGACTGCTCACTCTGTCATGCTACCCAACCAGAAGAGGCCCCTTCCACCTTGAACTCCTGAACATGATGTGAGGTGGTACAGAATTACCGCTGTGTCCTAGCCATGCCCTTTCCTGGCTACTGCAAAAATTAACCCTGTCCTGTCTGGAACCAGTATAAAACCCTAGTAGATGAAGTTATGGAATTGTGCTTCTTGGAGTGATGAGACTTATATTTTGCAGAAAAGGCTGAATGTGTGCAGGCTAAATACTCAACAATAAGAAGACAAGTTAAAAGAAACTAACATGAATTATTTCTTTAAATCTCAATATATTCAACTGTGCTTGGGATTGTAAATTAGATGAAGAAATGAAATATAAAACCATGACACTAAAGGTAATTATTTTGTGTATCTGTTAAGATTGTATAGATACATAATCTGTTGCAGAACTGGGCAATAAAACTGAGCCAGATATTTTATTAAGGAATGAGAAAAATATTATACAGATAGACATTTTCAAATAATTTTCAACAATTTCAGTAATGTCAAGTTGTTGAAAACAAGGTATGCAGTCAGAGAGAAATAGCTAGACAGAAGTTATATTAAAGAGATACTAAAACCTTTTTCTTTTTTCACAAACATTGCCTGTCCAGAATATTCAGTATCCTGTTTCAAGTTTATCCTACAAAAGGCTAACTCATTTACTTATCTACTATGATAATGCTACAGCATAAACAGACATGTAAAAATTATCTCTCATATAGAAAAATCTCTTAAAAAATTTAAAGTCAGATATGTAAAAAGTTTGAAAATGTTGAATTGATGTTGACCATGCATTTTAAAGAAGTTTCATATACCATCTTCTATCTACCTATCTTTTTGGAGCACAGAATAATGATAAACCTCTTATTTCAACATTGTATCTACTAAGCATTCAATGGATGACCTTCTATCTAACTTAACAACACTCTCTAAAGTATGTATTGTTGTTTCAAAAACACTACAACTATTTAAAAAAAAAATTAAAACACTTTAAACATGTTAGAAAATGTTTAGCCAACATACTTTGATGAATAGATACCACACTATTTAATGTATCATAAAACTGGGACAGGGATTAAAATTTAAAACCAAATTTGAGTTCCCAGTTTGAGATGCCTTTAATGCACTATTGCAGAATACTTGGCACCACACAATGGTTTCTTTTCTGAATGAGGCTCTCCCAGTAATTCTACTGATGAATGCTCACATGTCTGCTCCAAGTAATATGTCGCATTCTCTGCTTCCAGCAACCTAATCTGCACTCTGCACAAAAAATGTCCCAGAGGCAAGAGTGGAAGAATTCACCACACCATTCAAGTACTAGCATCCCATACCTTCTGCAGCAGCCTACCCCTTCACACATCCCAACCCCAGCAGTAAGGAAGCAGAGGTTATTAGTGTTCATTGTACAATCACTGTCTAACAACACCATAACCCTCACTCTTCACAGAGTGAAGGTATCATTATACAAAAAGGAGAAAGTACTGGACCCTGTAATTACAGCTCTCCTTTATTGTAAGCAGAAAATGCTCACGTGTCAGGGTAATAGCTTTTTAATACTCTGTACAGAGGAATGCATCTGAGAACAACACATTTTTCTTATGAGCATACCAGGCATTGTATTTGTATATTTGGGGGAACATTTAACTTCAGAAGGTAATCAGATGAAGCTGAATTGGAAATTTATGGCTTCATATAGCAGAAATTTGTAAAACTTATCCAACACAATAGTTATGTCTCTCGACATAACAAAACCTTAGATATTCTCTTCCCATTATAGTTTCTTAATACCTGTTATTGTCATCAGAAGAATAATAGAAAGACTTTACTGCGCACACATTGTTTTCCTTTTATTAAACCGGTGCACCAGAATTTAAATAATTTTAAATCATAATTAAATGCCCCATTTTTTCATTGTCTTTTTTTTTCTTCGTTTTTTTTTTTATAAACACATTTTGGCAATTAAATTCTAAAAGGAGACTTTTTTTCTCCTTTTTAAAGTTAGATTTCTAAACAATGATAATAGACAGACTTATTCATTCTAGAAAGCTGGAAGACCTTACCCAGAGTGATTTGGTTGTACTATTCATAAAGGGAACATTATCCTTAGTTTTATTTTAGTCCTTCACAATACTTTTAAATTACTTAAAGCTGGTCATAATTTAGGCTTCTAGATCAAATAAGAATGGAAGTTGTAAAACACCGAGGTCAAATGACAACAGATTAATATCCATATTATAAGGGAACTTTTTTTCTGACAACAATGTGAGGAGAAAATTGGTAAAGCATGGCTAAATACTAATCAGGTACAAAGAAGCTACAGTAATTTAAAATAATTTAATATGAAAACAACTGAACACCAAGTATGTTCAGAAATTACTGAAGAATTCAG
>JAWWEW010000088.1:2774687-2786510 GCA_035583185.1 Anabacerthia variegaticeps | reverse complement strand
GTTGAGAATTTATTGTGTTAGTTACTTATTGAGCTTTTCTCTGGGTTTTCAAGTGTGTGTGTATCTTGTTTTGGTTTTACCCATTTTTGTCCCTCTTCCCTTCTCCTTTTTCCCCTTTTCCCTTTTGAGGGTGTTTGGAATTCTTGATCTGTATATACATAGTGTTTAATTGAATATAACTGTAATATATGTGAATATATATATATACTTCAGTTTTGGTACTTTTTTTCTCTTGGGAAGGGGAGGAATCTGTGTGGTCAACAGCTGGGTTTGGCAGGGGGCCAACCCAAACCTCCACAGATGAAAGTTCAATTTAGTCAAAATTGTGGACAGAAATAGGATGAGATTTTTTTTTTTGGTTCTGTTCTTCCCTTTAAAAATAAGAAATTTCAGTGGAAAAAAGTTTCCCACAGAGGACTTAACTTTTGCTTAAACAACTTTTTCTATTAAGATATGAAGATCCATATCAGCTCCACTCATTAATTATGGTTAATTTTATCAGTGTTTTTCATTTTCATAAACAATTGTAATTTTTAGCTCGTTGTTAATTTCAAGGATATTTTTCTAAGCAGCTCTTTGTGACATTTTGAGAGAAATTTGGAATGTTTCCATAAGTAAATGAAGAGTTTACTGACTGACTATGTTAGCCAAAGGAGGCAGATCTTGTGCTATTGAATACCTGCAAGTGTATTCTGAAAAGAAGTTACTCATAATGATGTTATCTCAGACAGTTCATTCTCAAAAAGAGCTATTTAGAAAGACTGGTATTTGTTTCCCCTCCTGGCCAAGAAAACATCTCAAAATAAAACACTTGAAATCAAAAACATGAGTAGGAGAAAGCAGACCTTCTTATTGAGTTTGACAAAGATGTAGTTCCAGAGACTTGCAATTCTGACTCAGTGCAGCCCACACTATTAACAGCCATGTGAGCTCTGAATGAAAAGTACACAAAAGTTCCAATACCCAGCAGAAAACTTCTGTCTTTTTAAGTAGATACTGTTATGGTTTGAAGGAGAAATTTTGCTTGCCACCATTTGACTTGAAATAAAAGTGCTGTGATTGGTTGATCAGTTTGCTTTTTCAAAAGCGATTTTCAGTTCATGCACGTAATTATAATTGCAATTATGAATGTCATTTTCATAGCCATTGTTTTTATCAGTTATAAAGCTTGTATGTCAGGTAAGGGGTTCTTTAGACCACCCTTGGGATTATCTTTCCATACACACTTTGAAGAGTGAGAGATAAATATTTTAGGATGAAAATCAGATTAAGCCATGATCACTGAGGGAGTTCCCATCCTCTTCCTCTTTGTATGGATGATTCAGAATGGAAATCACCTATGTAAAGGTTTGGCTGAAATGCACAGACTACATTTGATAAAGCACCATAAAAATGTGCCAATTCACAATAATTTATTTTCTATTGAACTTGCTGGGGTTTTTTCTTCAGAAAAATGCATGTAACTGACATGAAGTGCTACATTAGACAAGTGTAAAGTACTTTAAAAAGAATAATTAAAAAAAAGTCTTCTGGCCTTGTCAGTCCACAAATGTTGTCATATAACAAGTAGCTGATACTAACTCTGCTTGCCATAATGCTTTAAACAAAACAGATTCTACCATATTGAAACAAGCTGATTAGTAACAGGACTGGGTATGATGGGCAGTTGAGAAAATCAAATACTTTTTTAACCTGCTACATTTGTAATAAGATAGTAATTATATCAAACAGTAGTAGAAAATCTGTACACTGACATCTTTCAATTTGGGAATTGTTAGCATTTTAGAATTTTTTTAACATTGCTACCACTATTTAATTTAATTCTTTGGAGAGGCTAGCTCTTAACTAAAACTTCAAGCTGTGGAAAGATAACCCAATTGCATTTTGCTTAGTTTTTGAAAATGTAATAGAAAAAGTTCCTAAGATTTCTGAAAATATTCTTTAGCAGCATCATAGCCTTTTTAGTTCTGTGGGTACCTTTGGGATTTGGTTTCCTGTTTTGTTTTGTCTTTCATGCTCAGAAAATTACTCTGAGACCTCATGATAAACAGTTCAAATGCTCTACTTTATTTTTGCATAATCTTACTTAAACTGTCAAAATATGATTTTCCAGTATCTATATAAAAGACTTGATGATCTCAAATGCTACTTGATAACACGCATGCTTGATTTTAATTTTGTAGCTAGTTTGAAGTATGCTTTAATTTACCTTACATTTTGGCAATCCATGAAAGAAACCATCGAGATGTATGTTATTGCATGTTAATCTACCATCAATTGCTCTGATACATATTTACCACTTGTTTTTTTTTTACGATGGTATTGAGAGTTGGTCAGGTCTCTTCATCCCCAGCTTGAATGCTAAGGCATATTTATTGACTGTCTCAAAGGAAATTCCAGCAGCCTTGTAATCCAGAAGTCCCTGCCATTGAAGAGACCTCTTAATTCTGTGTTTTAGTCTCTTCTATTGCAGAAGCACAATAGTGACAGACTTACATTCAGTGCTTACTTTTAGTTTAACTATTTTTTCTGAATTGCAGAATAAAAACTAAACAGATGCAGCCATTTTATTGCCTCACACTTACAGCTGGATAATGCCCCATGAGCAGCAATCTTCATATAGTTAGGTATTAGAAGAAAAAGGGAACCCTTTTAGTCATCAGATATGTGCCTCTCTTTGCAGAAAAACAGAGTGAGATTAGAAGTGAAACATACTTACCACAGGAAAAAATCTTGGGAAATTATCTTAGTTGTGACAACTAGTGTAATTTTGCCTTAAAAGAATATTAAATCTTAGATAGTGTTTCAATAGATTGATGATGTCAGAATTATTGTTTTTCCTGTTTTGTCAAATGACAGGCAGTGATGAAACTTTTTTTTACTTTTTCCTGGGGGGAAAAAAAAAAAAAAGGTGGGCATTTTGTGAAAAAAATTAGGCACATTTCAATGATTCAGATCTAGAAGCCATCATTAATAACTTTTTGGACAAACAAATGAATACACTGAATCTTAAAATGAAGATAAAGAAACTTATATTAAAATGAAAATTATTCTCTGACATATCCAAAGTGGAGAAGCAGTGTTTCTGTTGCAATTTTCTTTCCAATGTAGTGATTGATTTCTGTCACTAGTTTTTAAAACCTTTGACATGAAGCAAAAAATTTCTTTTTTTTAAATTAGTTTGTAATTTTTATATTAATAATAGTTGCTCTCACCAGTTAGAGGGCAAAAACCAATTTCTTAATTTGCTAGAAATAGAACAGTTTTGTCTAGAATTAAGTAACAGATAAGTTTATATTGTTTCCTTGTTGGAAATGGTTAGGTCTTTCTGAAAGATGTCCTCAGATCTCTTCACACTGTTTCACTTTGAACTGTTCAAGAGAGTTAAATCAGATGTGGACCTGACACTAATTTCACACAAAAAAATTCACAGATCACAATGAGCACATCTCTGAAAGAAGAACGAGAAATATGAGAATATATATATTATTTATCAATTCTGACAGTACAGTCTTAGTGTTATTAAAAGTCAAGAGAATTGAGCAGATGTCTAGCAATGCTGAATTATACAGTCAGAATAACTTTTATAGCTACCAGATCCAGTGCCATCTTTTCTTGACTGTTAAATGTCTGTCAGTAAATCCTTATGTTTAATAGCAAGTGATTAACAGAACCAGCTGTGTATTGTTCATGCTTAATAGAAATGAAAAAATTGAAGATTAACATATTACAGGTAAATTTCCCTGCTTTACTGAAATGATGTGACATATAATAATTTCAATTCCATTTTAAGTGAATATTCAGAGAGATCCACAGGGGCTCAAGCATGTTGAAGAAATAGTTACAAAATACCCTTGCTAATTTCTGTGGGTTTGTTGTATTGGGGGGCTTTGTTGGTTTGTTTGTTTGTATTTGTTTGGTGTTGTTTTTTTGGGTGTTTTGGGGATATTTTTCATGATTTTGTTTTGTTTATTTCTTTGGGGGTTTTTGGTGTGGTGGTGTTGTTACTGTTGTTGGGTTTTCTTTGTTTTGTTTTAGGATTTTTTTTTTGCAAATTTATTAATTTATTAATTTATTATTATTGACCATATTTGGACTTTTAAGGAGTTACGATGATTGATGTAGAAATGTACAGTTGTAAATATTTTGGTCAGTGCAAGTTTTGTCCCAAGATTTTGAGAATAGTCTGCTTTCTTGATATTTTTTTGTACATAGTGGGAAATATTGGCAACTTATAACATGCATTTGAAAGCTCAGACCATAATACTTATAGATACATGTCTATATAAGAATTAAAATTGGCTAGCAGATAAGTCTCCAAAATAAGTGTAAGATACACTAAATCCAAAAGCTTTTAATGCAGTATATAGTAGAAAAATTTGGCTTATGTGAAGCTCTTGATGTCTGCTGCCATGATTGCAAGGCTCCAGAAATGAGTGATGATTAGCTAAAATATTTTAGAAGAGTCTTTTTTGATAGTGTTATGGTGGAGGGGGCCAAAAAAAAAAAAAAAGGGGGGGGGGGTGGAGCAAACAAGCCAGAAACCTCTACTAGGAATCCCACACATGACTCAGTGAATGCCAAACCTTTTTTCTAAATTGGGTGCTGTATTACTAGCATTTTATCTTAACAGTGCAAGTGAAATCACATGCATATGCATGCTTTTTCATGATTAATAGATGGACCTAAAGAGCTTGCCAAGCAAACTATCAAAGTTTAAAGCTTTGGAGGAAAACAAAAGGTTAGACTTAATAGAAGTTGAGTGTATTCCACAGTCTCACTGTTCAAGGATTTACTTGATC
This sequence comes from Anabacerthia variegaticeps, assembly GCA_035583185.1. NCBI lineage: Eukaryota > Metazoa > Chordata > Aves > Passeriformes > Furnariidae > Anabacerthia > Anabacerthia variegaticeps. The sequence goes on along the minus strand of JAWWEW010000088.1, from coordinate 2,781,708 downwards.
TTTTAGTAACTGATGTGTACAATGGATCAAACTAACAAAAGTAACCACACTGAGAAGTTTACATATTCAAGTAATTATGTTTTAATTTATAAAAAAAAATATTTTGTATATATTCATATTTAAGTATCAACTTGCACAGAATGTATTGGGCTGTAAAGGTATCTGAACAGTAAGTACAAAATCACTGTGATTATTGCTGTTGATAAGGCATTATTAGGCAAAGTAGGCAGATTAATTTACCTACAGTAAGATAATTGCATTCTTTACTCATAAAGGGAAATAATTTCCTCACCTAGGCTAGATATCTGATTTTTGGTGGGAAATGGCACTGCCTGGATTTCCCTTTGACAGTTTGGCAAACCTGCACCTCTGTTATAGTATCCACTTATTTGTCTTGTTTTCAGCCAGATTAATCCATTCTGTTTTGACAAGAAGACTGATGGGTAATTGATAACTGTGATAGACACAAACAGAAGAGTTGGATGCTGAATAATTCAGTACTTTTCAGTATCAATAAGAGAGCAGGCTGAGGAATTTTTGTCTCTATTTACACTTAAACTAAACTAAGTCAACCCAGTCACTTATGCTGCCAGGCTATCAGAAAACCAAACAGTGTACATTCAGTTTCCACCCGACAAAATGTTTCATAGGCTTGTAACAATATGTGTGAAGCTGCCAGAATAATAAATAGGTACAGCAGCCTATGCATGCTAATGTTAAGTTGTAAGCAGTTTTGTTGACAAGTGCTAATACTTCTTTCATACTGTCATCAAAAGCAGCTAATACAACACCATTATCTGCTGACTTTCCAAGCAAGACATGATGGATTGTGACCTTAATATGGGTTAGCCGAGTTTAGAAAGTTAAACAACTTGTAATAAATCATAGAATTATTACAATACAGTTTAATTGGTTAAGGACTGTTTATTTCCTAAACAGGGTGAAAAATTTCTGTTTCTGCACTTCTAATTTGCAAAGTGCATTTTCATGCATTCATAAATGGCAGTTTAATATTCTGCTCTTTTGTCATGCAAAGTATGCAACACACAGGCAATTTATTAATTGGACAAAAATGCATTGCAAGCGTAAATTACCGTTCACTTGTGAGCTTTTACATCTATTAAGTGCATTAAATGGAACATAGTTAAAGTTTTTACAACTTGCAGGCTAGTCATGAAATCTAAGTCAATACTCAAGATGATTTTTATAACCTTTATTTTTAGCAAAGTGAAATAATTAAGTAGTGATAAATATAAAGAATAATTTAAGTTATATTCTTAAGCAGTTGGTATACTGATTCTATTGATTAGAAAGTCATAGAATTTCTAACAGTTGTCTGTATTATTATCTTTCTTTGGTAAAAAGAAAGGTGGGATATGTCTGCCTCTTTTGTTTACTTTCTCTAAACCAAAAAGTCAAATATTGTAAAATTAATTTAAACAGGGAGGTAATAATCTGTTCTAGTAAGGAATAGTTGAACATGGACCGTGACATGAAAAACCAAGACGTTTTTGGACACAACACTACTAAATACAGCTTTCTTCAGTAGTTTATTCCCAGCCTAAAATTCAAATTAGAGAGTACATTATTTATTCCTTATTTATATTTCTTATAAAATGCTAGCAATTTTTAGTTCTGCAGTAGTCTTTTTAAAAGGAACAAGCCAAGTTATCTGAGAAAATAGTCTTAACCTTTTATAAAGGGTGATGATTCCATTCTCTCCACACCCACCACCTGGAATTGTGATCTGGATTATGTGGACTAATTAGCACAGAAGAAGTTTAAATATCATTGTAAATGCCTGACAATGAATGTTGCTAACAGAGAAAGATGTGCCTTCTGTTTGGTACAGTACTTAGTAAGGCAAGAATGAGTTAAATATGGACTTCTGGGAAGACGAAAAATAAGTAATGTCAAATAGCAAACTATATATTTAGTATAATCCATTGATAATAAGTGAAGCACTTGGAGTGCTCATAGGCTCATGGAATAATTCAGGATGGAAGGGAGCTCTGGAGGTTAACTTTGGGGTCAGACCAAGGTTTTACCGGTCTGGTCCTGAAAACCCCTCTGAATGGAGACTGTAAGGCCTGTCTGGTTCCATTACCACAGTATAGCACAGTTGCTGTGAGAACAGAAGGGTGTCTTGGTTTTGACTCAGGTTTTTGTTTCCTCTGGACTGGTCATTTACCATCTAACTTTACTGTTGTAGAAATTGCAGTGGATTAATACAAGGATTTCAAATATTACTAAAAGTCATAGTCTATCAATTTAAGTACACAGACAGTGAAAATAAGATATTGAGAAATTTATGCGGATTTCATTGATTCCTATTTGTATTTCTGAAGCAACTAAAGCCTTGTTTTAGTTTTATGACTGGACAAAGTCTAAATATGTAAGAGACCATTATTTGTCGACTTATTTCGAACTGAGCTCATGTTATCATTCATCTGTTGGGATTTTTATTTTTTTTTACAAAGAGAACTGTTTCCGTTCCACTTTTTTTACAAGCAAAACTCGTCATTGGATCCACAAGGTGAGCAGTTGCATTATTAAGCATTTAGTATTATGAGCAGATATTTCACACTGCAACATTCCTTTCCTTAACAGTATTGCCTGCGGTTCTCCCTATGATGCAGTGCAAGATACTTACCAAACTCTACAGATGTTCTGGGAGATGTTATTTGTCTCATTGATGAATGCAGCAGTCATGGATGTGCCTTAAGATGGCAGACAGGCAGATGTGTTTGGCTCCATGTTTCCGTCACCTTTGTGGCTAAATGGGAGAGGAAAGAAATGTGGAATAAATTTGCTTGATGAACCACATCTTCTTGGTTTGTTCAGCTAAGCAAGGACAAACAATAGTTCAGGACTAATGGGATTACTAATAGCCAATTCGATATGAGGTGGATGAAGATCATTTTGCTGAAATATGTGAAGTGATTTTCCAGAAGCTGCTGTGTTGTAAAGTTAGTGTGGGATTCCCTTATTTGTCAGCTTTTCTAGTGGAAATTTTCTACCCCAACTTCCAGCAGCCAATTGATTTGGTAGATTTAAATATGACTCTAGTGATGATGTTTATTATGGCTGGTTGTAAAATTTGGACATGCCGTCCAGGATTGTTGTAGCAAATGTGAACTGGTGGTGATTTGAGAAGGACTGAAATTTTATATCCAGCAAAATAATCTTAAATTATTATGAAAGGAGATCCTAGAAAATGTTCAGTATACTTATAAAACATGCTTTGTGATATATATGTGTGTGTTGTGTTATGTTAATCTCTCCCCTGTTTTATATTTAACTCTTGAAGGTACAATTTTAATTTCCAGCTCTGTAAAACACTGCCCTTGTAGTCAACAATCTCTAAACATGGATTATGTTACATTCAGCAGGGGACAAACCTATGCCCACTCCCTTTGAGGTATCTGTGCATTGTCTTGCTCTGTAACCAAAACCTTTTGCCATGATTTTTCCATTTTGCTGCTAAACTCATTTACCAAGTTCTCTAATATGGAATAGAAGCAAAGGAACATTCTGCCCAGAGAAACAGTGAAATCATCATCCATGAAAGAGTTCAGAAGAGGTGTGGATGTAGCACTTGGGGACGTGGTTTAGTGCTGAACATAGCAGAGCTGAGTTAATGGTTGTACTCAACAGTCTCAGAGATCTTTTCCAGTCTTAACAATCCTACCATTCTATTTCATCAGTGTGCATTTGCCTCTTTTCAAATCTAACCCTTCCAAACATCTTTGGAGAGATATTTTCAGTTAGCTGAAAATAATGAATAACATTTCTATCTGACAATAAGAAAAAGTGTGAGAAGTTAGGATTATCTGATAGCAAAGAATGATTCATTGACAATTTATCTGGGTTGTCTTCCTGACTACCTTTGTCTACTAAACCTGTACATCAGTGCTCTTGATGATTAGTGGCAGAAAACAGGGCTGAAAGCACTCTTGTGAGGCTTATTTACCATGAATATTACTAATCACATATAATGATTAATTGCAGGTGTGAACATATGATTCTGCTGACATTTCTTTCACTAAGGCCATCATTGGTGTGGTAATATGAAAGTTAGAAGTGAAAAGGCTGAAAAAGCCAAAGAGCATATCAAACAGAAAGATAATGTAGAAAACTTTATGATAGGCCAGTGTAAGATGAAATATCCCTAGTCATATGTGCTACAGTAGGATGAGCAAATTTCAGGACTGGAGAAAGATTGATTAAGACAGAACTTTGTGTGGATCAGTGGGAGTAAAAGGACATGTTGTTAAACAGAAGGGCTACTTCAACCTGGTCTCATGATGAGTACCAGAAAATAACCAGCTCTTTTATACCTGGGTTTTGCTAGCCTACTAATCAAGACAATTGCCTAGTCTCCAGCAGTGCTGAACGTGGCTAGATGTTTGGTTGCAGAGCTTTCTTTCCAGGTAGGATCTAATAAAATTTGACAGCAACAGTTCTAGGAGATTTTGTCCTGGTGACTTTTCCTTGGAAATAACTGGCATTGCTTCTTTATTTTGATTCGTGAGTGACAGAGGTAATTTCCTTCATTTTATTTTCACAGTATGTATGTGTACATACATATCAGTATCCTTCTGATAAGGATCACAGACATTTCTAAAGCCGAGTGTAGAGCTCCTGAAGGGGTTCAGCCAGCCAGCTGAGTGGGAGTGACAGGTGTTACTCAGGGAGACTAAATGTGAGGCAATGACATATACAACATAGTAGTGAAAGGGTTCAGATGCTGCATAGGTAAGAACTAGGCCATAAGTTGAATGCAAAGAAACTCTCTAAGTGATTTTTATTTTTCCACAGTAGTTGATTTGTAGTAACAAAAGTCAAACAACTATGTTTAAAATATGCTGCTCATATAAGGCCGTCTTTATGGAAAAGCTGTGTTACTGTCAATCTTTCACTGGAAGAAGCCTAAGACAAGCATTTTGGGGGCTGGAGGAAAACGATGAGGCTCTGCAACTCACAAAAGGAAGTGGCAGATAATTAGCAAGTCCTCTTATTTGAGTACACTAAAAAGCTATTCTACAACAGCTACTAAAAGTATACTAGATTTTTCTAAGGATTTAGGGCGAGATTTGAAGGCAGGTAAATACATTACTTGTGTGTGCATCATTACAAAGAAATATTTCTAAGATAGAATATAGGACTTACTCTGTTTTTTATCTGTGCTTCATCATTGTGAGGAAAAAGTTACATTGATACTACCATGGTAATTTCTGGCAGCTTTCTATATGTTTTGGTCCTATTTTTGTGTAGGTTCAGGAATGGATCAAGAAATAGCTTCTTCAGTCAAGTTGAGGTTTAAAATGGGTATGCTGCAGTGTGTCTGGTGTCTTGAAATGAAATTAACTGTATTTTTGCCACAAAGAGTATTAAAATTACTATTTTCTCCAACAAAAAAATGATACAGTGAATTCTATTCTGCAGCAGGTTGTTACAGGACTTAGTAATGTTTTTTATATTCTAGATAACTCAGATACATATTTAAAAAAATCCACACAGATTTACTTGAATTCTGTGACAAGAGATTGATTGTTGTTCTTGAAAATGTGTTGAACTGCTTTATCACAATGCTTTATTGTGCAGCCTTAAATAAACTCTGAAAATGCAAGAGCTTTCTGACTAGATAATAATACAGACTCTTTTTCTTATGTATCTTCTGTTAATGTAGTATTTTGGTTGTATTTGCTTATGACTGTGGAGTTCTCTGTGTTTTTGTTAGGCTTGGTCAGTGAGACTATAAACACCGTTTCAGAAAACCAATCCATGGCTCCTTGAACTCAGTTGTCATGGCACTGCACTAACAAGGTACTACAAGTAGTTTTCCTACAGCATTCTCGTTACAGAGGAAAAAAATTGGCTGAAAAGATAAAAATCATCTTATTTTCTGTCTAAATTACTGAGTTCCTGTAGAAATACATCCATATAGTAATGTTGTTCCATATATTATTGAAATTTGGATCTTCAGTCTTCGTGACTAATTTGATCTCCTTTGAGAGATGTAGATGAAATTAAATATAAAATAAGCAGAAATGCAATATCAAAAGGGTCTCAGAGCATGCTGCTTCTGGGTTTTGAAACTGATGTGATAAAACCTTAAGTTTGAGAAAAAATCATTTAGAAGGCTTATTTTACTAAATGCAACATGAGGCAGTTTTGCAGTTTGTATCTTCTGCATTCTGTATCCATTTTTTAAACTGTATTCAATAAATTTAGCCTCAGTCATGCAGATTACACTGTTTTGCAACATGCAGTACGAAAATAATTTGCAGGAATGTAGCATGGAATTACTTTTCAAAGCATGATTATTAAATCAATGCTTAAGTTTCTCTCTTGATATAAGTGTTAATCCTTGTAAATTTAGAGATGACTGTGCGCTGAGCTACAGTAGAAAATTTGAGCCAATAGTTTAATTATTAAAACCCTCAGGACAGATTTCCTGAAACTCTTGGTTAGTTTTAATCAAATTTATCTGGTGAACTTAGCCATGAAAAACAGGAGTATTCATATTGCACATCAAGTGAGGAGGATAAGCAGCACTCACAAACCTGAGACAGCCAAATGAAGGAATAATTTCAATGCATTCAGTTCATTCTTAGAGGTGGTCAGAAGAGAATCCTTATGAAGACAGTAAATAACTACTCAGACTTTCTGATAACACAAGTGCAAACAGAGAATCACAGAATCTTAAAATAGTCAGGATTGGAAGGGACCTTGAAGATCATCTTGTTCCAATCCTTCTTTCGTGGGTGGGGACAGCTTCCACTAGACCAGGTTACTCAGAACTTCATCCAGCCTTTAACACATAGCTTCTCTAGGCAACTTATTCCAGTGCCTCACCATACTCACAGTGAATAATTTCTTCCTAATATGTAATCTAAATCCATCTTTTGTCAGTTTGAAGCCATTACTCTGATGCCTGGAACCCTGCAAAACAGACAACCTGGAGATAAGATAGAAAAATGCCTTTATTCCAGCTTAGGTCCGGATCCCCTGGCCC
>JAWWEW010000088.1:2716176-2729745 GCA_035583185.1 Anabacerthia variegaticeps | reverse complement strand
TTTCCAAAACCTACTCACTTTGCTTTTTAAAGAACCGTTGCCTGCGTTTGAGAGAGAATGAATAGATTTTCTTCCAGGTAGCTGACTTTTAACTGTGGTGTATGTGACTCAGACTGCTCAGAACCATGTAAGTCAGCTTGTCAAGTCTTCACAAACTGTATCTTCCACTACTTCTGCATGAAGTTTTTGGCTAAGGTAGTAAATTTGAGTGAGCAGGTCACAGGACAATATCATCATTGGCAAAAGAGGTATTTTAAAATCCACAGCAGTGACAAAGCTAACTGGGTAAGATCTTTGATCTTAATGTTGCAGTCATTTGATGATAGTTAAGAGTGGGATGTTGACAATATTTACCTTCAAAGAAGGATAAATACAGTAGTACACTATAAATGTGATCTTTTACTAATTGCTAGTATTTTCTTGGAATCCTTAATTGAGTCTGTGGAGTAAAGAGGGTGGCAAGATGTTATGCTACTAATGACAAAGCAGCCTTATGATAGCATATAGGTGAAATGTAGGAACAGATTAAAAAGCTCCTGTGTAGGAAAACTAAAATCTTAGCAATAGGAGATATACAGAAGCTTGAGGTGTGTCACAGAGTGCTACAGATGTTAAAGTACAGGAAGCATGTCTTTATATAGTCCTTTGAGTTTGGAATTGAACAAGTCTGGTCTTCTGAGTGTTTCAGATATTATTACACATACTTTCAAAAAAACCCCAAACCATTCTTTGCTTGCAAGAGTACTGGTTTTTCCATGGGAAGCTCCAGATAGAACCTCCAGGTGATGGCTGTTTCTGTAGCTGAAGTTGCTGCCAATACTTATTGCCTGCCAGTCTGCCAGAGGTCTGATATGCCTGCCAGGTGTTAGTCTGGGCACTCCCCAGCCCACCTCTGTCAAAACATGGTGGATTAAGACAGATGTAATATTTATTGTGTTCAAGTTGACCTGACTTTTTGTCAGAAATAGGTTAACAGATGTGGGTGGGCACAGGAATAAGATGAGGACTTCAGCAGGCAAACAGCACAGAGCAGCTGGAGGCGGACAAGGACATCATCATTTCAGAAGCATAGTGCACACTCAGAGTGCTGTCTGCCTTAGTGAAATACTTTTAATTACTGAAGTTTTCTCACCAGTACCTAGATTTTGCCTGTTTTCTTGAGGCAGCCTTCTCAGTGATTGTAGCCAATTATTACTATATTTAAATCTGCGAGTTGACTCGACCATGGTCTTTATTGAATTGCCTTTTATGTGGTAGTTAGCAAGTCTTTGGGAGAGCTTCTCATAATTACCCAGTGGGGATTTATCTTTCAATCTCTCTTTTTTTAAGTCATTTTTTTTCACCTGAAGACTGAGCACTGACTTTGGAGGTTTTGCCCATTCCTAGCTCTATAGAAAAAGTTCTGAATACAACTCTGTTACTGGTTCTTTGAATTTGACCCACTGTTTCTTTGGGGAACAATGTGCTGTTGTGACTTAGGAGTTTTAGATTTACAATAGATTACTGAAATTCTTTGAAGTAAAGCATACATACAAAGAATGAATAGATATCTTTTTTTAAATTTCTTTTCCACTCGCTTACTGAAACAATTTCCTTAACAGTGGACATGGAAAACATCCTGTTATGAGAGTTAATGCTGATCTGTGGATTTTTTTGGTGCATTAGAAGGACATTTTTTCCCTTTGTGAAGGTGATTGTGCTTAGCCTGTAGATCAGTTTCACAGATTCACACTGACTGGAATTCCCAAAGTACAGTTTATTGGGTTTAAAGTTGTTGTTCAGCATTGTATGTGCTGTGGTTAGAATGTGTGCTATATATATATATATATATATATATACATACCTTTTAAGAGGAAGACTCTGGAGTGAGTACTTTGAAAACTTAATATTTAACTACTCACAGCATTCCTTACACTGTTCTTGTAACGTGACTGAGTTTTATTGAAAGGTGAAAAGATGCAGTGTTCACTTTTGTATCATCCTTGCCTTTCTGCTCAGCCTGCCATCAGATACTTATTAATACGTTTTGTTAAAGAGTTTTTTTTCATGGCTGACTGCTTCTAGGAATTAGACTGGGACTGCAAGTTACTTCCCTCCAACTGCAGACCCATTCTGTTAAAAAAGTGCTTGGGGTGCAGTTTCACAGCCAGTTCATATTAGATCCCTGTTGGTGGAAGGAAGAGGGATCTAATCCTCTCTGCTTCCTGCCCCATTCTTCCTGGTCATGTGGGAAATCAGCTGGCAATATGGTGAGCCAGGTAAGGAAGGTCATCTCACTGGTACAGAACTGGAGCTAAACACTTCTTTCTCATTGGATCTGCTCACTCACTAGCATGAGTGCCATCATTAGTAGTAGGGATAGGACAAGGGTAATGACTCTAAACTGAAAGAAAGCAGGTTTAGATTAGATATTAGGATGAAATTTTTTACAGTGAGGTTACTGAGACATGAGAGAGGGTTGACCGGAGAAGCTTGGAGTGCCTCATCCCTGTAAGTGAAAGGCCAGGCTGGATGGTATTTTGGGCAAACTGGTGTAGTGGAAGGTGTTGCTGTCCATGGCAGGGGCATTGTACTAGATGAACTTTAAGTTCCCTCAAAACCCAAATGTTTCTATAAGAAATAATGTAGGACTGGGATGGGGAGTGGAGAATCTAGAAGCAGCAGAAGGGCCGAAAGTGTTGTATCATATGGACTTAAGCAAATCTGGAGGCTGAGTCACCTTGTACTTGAACTGACTGTGGTGAAAGCCTCTCTACCAGTTTCCTGAGCAAACTGCTTCATGAATTAATTAGTAATAATACTGCTGGTGAGGATGGTATCCTGCTCTGTGTTTTAGTGAAGTCTTCATGTAACTGCTTTTATTCCTGTTACACTCTTCTGAAGAGTATTGACCTCCAGCTTGATGGACCCTCTCTGGTACTGCAGTTTGTTGAGCGTGTATGGAAAGGGCAAAGATAAACTCTTCATGGTTCGTGAGGCTAATTTTAGGTGTTTCTACTACTGTAGTTTCTGTACTCTTCCTGGTTCCCAGTGGCCAGCAGAAATCGAAGGCGACCAGTCTGCTGTATAAAGATTGGAGTATTCTATGTATTGATTTTAAATACTCAGGTGAAATAAGTGTTGTCTTAGCAACCATAGTATTAGCTGACTCAATATATTTAGTGTGATGGTTAATTTAGGAAACTCTTCTGTCAGCAGACAGGGTTTATTCTCAGTGTCATGGTTTAATGCCAGTTGTCAGCTAAGTACCATGTAGCTGGTTGCTCACTTCCTTCCACTTTTCCGCTGCCCCAGTGGGATGGGGAGTGAATCAGAAAAAAAATGTACGGCTTGTGGGTTGAGATAAGACCAGTTTAGTAACTGAAAGAAAGCAAAATATAATAATGCTAATGATAATAATAATTTTAATGAAGAGAGGGAGAAATGAAACTCAAGATAAACAAGTGATGCACAATACAATTGCTACCACCTGCTACCAATACTTAGCCTGTCCCTGAACAACCATTGTCCCCTCTTTTAGGTAAGTCCCCCAGTTTATATACTGGACATGATGTTCTGTGTTACGGAGTGTCCTATAGGCCAGTTTGGGTCAGCTTTCCTGGCCATGCTTCCTCCCACATTGTTTTGTGCAGCTACTCACTAGCAGAGCATCAGACACGGAACAGTTCTAGGCTTAGGGTCATGTGCTGGTTTGAGTCTGGCTGAATGCCTGGTGTACAGCAAAACTGCTTCAAGGTCCCCCGCTTTTGCCTTCCAGAGGGAAGGGGAAAAAAACCAGCTAGGAATTTGCGATTAGAAATAACAGACAGGAAAAGGAGCTTTGATTAATACCACAGACAAAGCAGAACTTAGAGTAATGCTTAAATTTATTACCAACAAACTAAGAACTAGCTATAAGGAATAAAACACTTTTAGAAACTTTTAGAAAGGCTTTTCCACCACACCTTTATCTGTCCATGCTCCCCTCCTTCCCCCAGTGGTGAGGGGGACAGGGAATGGAAGGTTTGCAGTCAGTTGTTGCTTTCAGCCATTTGCAGATGTAAGTCCAAGACTTAAGCAGCAGTTCTTTCAAATCTGTCTCAGGGGTCTTTCTGTGGACTTTGGGGGGACAGCCCATTTCATCACGGTCTTCACCACGGCTACAGGGGATCATAACTCTGAATCCTTCGCATGTGTTCTGTGGGGTCCCCCCCACAAGAGAGATCTTCTGCTCTCTCATAGGTCATTCCATGGGATGCAGTCTCTTATTGATAAGCTGGCTGTACCTGCTTAGCGTGGGTTTCTCTCTCCATGGGTCACAGCCAAAAATCTGCTCTATCTTGGGACCTGCCACAAGGTAACAGCCTCCTTCATGCATCCCTCTGCTCCGGCAGAGGGGGTCTTGGCACCCTGATGGCCTCCCATGCGCTTTGAGGAGACAGCTCATAAGTACCATGGTCATCACCATGGTTGTCAGGGAATCACAGCTTTGAGTCCTTTCCCTGCTTTCTGTGGGGTCCCACCCCCTACTTCTCCTCCTGCACTGAGCTTGATGTCTGCGTTGTTAATCCATGGCTGCAAATTTTCTCAACAGCGCAACAACTCCTCCATTCTTAAATATGTTTTCACGCAGGGGCATTAAGTAATGATTCAAAAGCAGGACGTTTTCCTCGTAGCTGACCACCATTGTCTCTGCTCTATAGGATAGGGGAGAACTTCTAGCAACTTCTAGGAGAAGCCACTCTTCCTCTTATCAAAAAAACCTAATCAGAGAAACCTACGACAGGTGAGCACTACTTAACAACAGCCAAACTATCAGTGCGTTATCAACATTAATCTCGTCCTGAATCCAAAACACAGCACTGTACCAGCTACACTAATCCAGCCAGAACCCGGACACTCACGCAGGCAAATGAAAGAAAATTTTCTTTATTGCGTGACTAGAAAGAGAGATGGTGGTTAGAATATGAATTAGTTGTATATCTTGTCAGCTGTATTGCAAATTAGGCAGTTCCAGTGGTGACTGGAAGCAGGCCCATACCTGAAGCACCAGTAATACTGAATATTTATGTTTCTTGGTGCATGTGCCTTTAAAGTCAGGCCCATCATATTACATTGTTCAAGTTTTTGCTTTTTTTTAAAATAGTTTGTAATGTAGTTGGTAATAAGGAAGTTTTCCGTTTACTGCCAATTTCAAGTCAAAGTTTAAGCTAATTTTATTTTTTTTTGAGAGGGACATACTGAAAAATGTTTTTGATTGTATTGAAAATATTCTTGATTAGTCTTAAGTACTCTTGGGCATCTCTAAGATGTAGACAAGAAATATGAAATTTAATAAGAAGATAGCTTTGGAAATTGTGAACGATTTTCCAGGACACCTAGTCTGGATTTGTCTGAATTACAAGCTTCATAAAGTTGCCATTTTCCATTTGCAGCTAAATCTTTTAAAATACTGATTTTGAAGTCTCTGGATATTTCAGCTGCACTGTGCATACTCTACTGGCTGATTGAGCTTACGTCACCCTGTCAGCTTTATGCAGTGTCAGTGATGAAAGCTCCTGGTGGGACATGGGAAAAATGTGTTTTCTAATTTCTTGTCACCCCTTAACTGAACTTTACTTTGGCTTAGGGATAGGCACAGTGGATCTCATTCTTGTTTTGTTTAGGTGCGTGAGGAGAGTTAGGTGGTTTATTGTACTTTGGACCTGTTTTATACTTCTATATCTTCGTTTTTGGAGTAAAAACTGCTTGTCTGAGAAGATGAACAAACTAATTCTGGTTGATTGTGTTGTCAGTGTGCCAGGTGCTCTCCAAATTGTCTTTAATATTGTGTTGAAGACCAAACCCAACAAATAATGTAGTGGTTATAATTTCTTTTGAAATTCTGCAAGCCAGGCTTTATGGAGCCTTGAAATGCACATTTGAGTGGCTGTCATATTTTTGCACAGCATGATTAGCATACAGTACATGCAAATCTCAGTCTCCTAGTTTAACTGAAGAAGATACTAAAGCATGTTCTTGCTTTGCATTCTTCCTTCTTGTCTTAGGCACAATATACAGCCAATAGTGAAAGCATCTAGCTTTTTTCCTAACAAACAGGCTTGTCATTCCTCTTGCTGAACATGAGTTTTACCAAGCTATCTTAAGAAGCAAGATGTTAAGTGGACTGGATTTAAATAAAAACAAGCACCACAGTAAAAAAGAAAACTGGAAGTGTTTTCAAAGGAGAAATGCAGTAACAGGAAGTCTTGGTGGGGAAAGAGCCCTTATGCAGAGGCTTTTTTAAAATTTAGTTAATGAGGGATAAATAGATGTGCTCATGAACACAGTCTGTATTGGTCTTGAATAATGGTCCTTGTACTGAAAGAATATCTCCTCACTGACACATACAATTCAATCTTATGAAATAAAACCTGAATGAAAAGAGTGTTGTGTACCTCTATGTTGATAACTCCCATGTTGCAGGAGTGTGTTGACAGCTGCCAACCTCCAGGCTGAGGATAAAGATCTCAGAGAAAGCACAGGCATCAAAATCAACAAAACTACTGTAAATGCAAACTTGCGTTTGATACATGCTAATTAGTAAATCAGATTTTGTTTGTGGCTTTTTGTTTGCTTTTTTGTTTTTTAATTTGTTTCTTGAGACTTTATTTTAAATGTTTGTATTTTGGAATAGCAGAGTTTGAAATTTGGAAACATAAACTATTTCTGACCACAATGATCACTTACTCAGTCTTGCTTTTGCTTTTTCTGTTTTTCTTTCTTGACGATGTTGACAAATCAGGCTAAAAAGTTTTCAGATATCGGCTGTATCCCTGTTCTGTCCCCTCAGTTGTACCAGGTAATGAACCAAATACGAGAATTGATAAATTAAAAGTATATACTTAAAAAAAAGGGGGTGGGGAGGGGAACAAAGAAAGGAAGGTAATTTTAACTCAGATCAGGTCCCTGTTTTGGTCTACTTCAGATACGATTTCCTGAACTGGTTCACAGTACATTACTACAAACAGTTCTGTTAGCTGAAGGGATAGTATGGGTAGGGGGTGGGACTGCTAAAATTGTTTTGCAAAGATGTGTTTGGGAATATGTGCTTTGATTCTAAGACATGGGGGCAGGAATGGTCTTTGTTCTGTATTTGTTCTCTATAAAACAGTGGGATACTTGTTATCTGTCTGGATGAAGTCGAATATAGCTTTCCCTTGGCTTGGATTTGACATTTCTCAGTATAAGAAATTGTCCTCAATTTTTCAAAACTTTGAGCATGTTCTAATAAATGGCAGCATGAAAACTCCAGGTTATTTCACTTGGTGTTTTGTCCACTGTGATAATGAAACCTTTTTTTCCAAAGAGAAGCAATAGATGCTTAACTACCTTGCTGTGTGAGATTTCCTATCTGTAGCAAACCCCAGCTAGTATCCTGACTTGTACTTTCTTTATTAAGACATGATTTTCTGTTGTCAGTGACTCAGAAACAGACAGTGACATTTTTGGCACACAGTGCCATTTGTTCTCCATTGTTTCTCCATTGTTGCTCTTTCTAAATAGGTTATATTGTTTGAGTTCTAGCATTACATTCATGTGAATCATCCCATCAACTTCACTAATATCGAATAGGGTGAATGTACATTCCTGCAAGAGAGTCCTAAGTTCTTATTCATTATCTTCCCAACGTAATTCTCAGGGCAATTAAAGGTTTTTAAAAACTTTTTTTCGTTTCATTCTTTGTTCTACTAGTTCTGTTTTCTTTGTCTTTCTTTCTGGTGAGTATTTAAGTAGTCATAAAAATTTGGATAACTCCCTAAGGAATACTTGTGAGAGGACTACATCAGAGTAAGTAGAAGCTTGAATTTTTGCCTGTATGAGGTAGTTGGTTGAAGGAGGAGGGAAGGAATAGAAATATGCTGAGACGGGAAGTCCAGTTACTTAAGGATATCAACCTATAACTGCGTTTTCTTGAGAGGTAAAACTATTACCTGGCTTGTTGCAGATAGATGGTGAATTTTTCAAAGCTAGTAGGACATTCCTTTTGAGAAGTTCAGATTTTTGACTATCCACTGAATGTCCAGAGGAAACAATTTTTAAGAACGTAATTTAGAAAATTCCAGAAAATCATGATCTTTAGAGATTGCTACTAACAGGAATACAAGAAAGTCAAACATGCCCACACATATAAAATTATCTAGCATTCAGAAAAAAAGCATGGTATCGATAATGTAGTATTTTTTCTTTGTTCTAAATTGCATTTATCTGCTGTTCTATAGCAGTGTAGGACAGCAGATAAATAAATTTTAATGCTTAACTTTATGAAAAATGGTGGTAGATATACCGCCCCCTGAGAAAAATCTACTGTGAGTGTTCAAATGTGGGAGTGGGGCCCAGAGAAATTGTGGAATCGCCACTGTTGCACATCTTCAAAATTTGACAGATGCCTAAGCAGCTTGTTCTGGTAATGCTTTTCAGTTTACCTCCAGAAATATGCATAGATCTATATCGTCCCATATACATGGTGCTATGATGTCTCTGGTGTTTAGAGTAAGAAACAAGGTAGTTGGTAATGTCTACTTTTGGGTAAGGTATCACCTTCAGTTTTAGTATGTAGGAATCTCAAGTGATTCTAACTGTACAAGAAATGCTGTGCTTTTTTTGTTGTTTGGACATGCCTACGAGCACCACAGAACAACTGACTGTGGTTATTCCATTGCAGGACTGTAGTGAGAGTGACCAGTGGCAGTGGACCACTGGGAGTGTGGTCTAAGGAAAAAAACACTCAATGGCTTTGTCATTCCCATACTCGTTCTGTAAAGGCAGGATGAATGAAACCAGGGGACTGGAGCAGTGTGGAACAAGGGGAAGTTTGGAACGAGGAGTTGAGTTGGCAGTGTCTCTGTGAAAGCTCTTGAAATGAAGGGACAAATGAGGACAGCTTGGGGATGGAGTGGAATGGCACTAGAAGCTCTCAAGGTCAAATGAGGCCAAGTGAAACCTGTAGGTTGTGAAGGATATAGGAGAGGATGACTGAGAAGCACAGAAGTATGAAGGAGGAGGAACTGAGGCTGGGAGAAACATTAGGGCCATACTTAAAGCTCAAGAGAGGAACGTCAGACGAAATACTGAATTTCTCCTTATTAAGTGAGCACCTTCATGCAATGCATTGACAAATGCAGAAGTGCAGTGGAAAAAACCGGTTGTGATTATACCTTCTGTATTGGGTTTGTGTGGCAAGGTTTTAGTAGTGAGGGGCTGCACAAGTGGCTTCTGTGAGAAGCTGCTAGGAGCTTCCTATGTGTCCAGTAGAGCCAATGCCATCCAGCTCCATGGCAGAGCTGCTGCTGGCCAAGGTTGTACTCCTACAACCCATGGAGGTTCATAGTGGAGCAGAGGTGTACCCAAAGGAAGCTGTGATATTGAGGGAAGCCTGCACTGGAACAGGCTTCTGACAGGACCTGTGGCCTCATGGAGAGAGAAACCCGTGTTGGAGCAGTTTCGCTGGCAGGACTTGTGACCCTATGGGGGACTCACACAGGAGCAGTCTGTTCCTGAAGGGTTGCAGCCTGTGGAAAGCGACCCACACTTGAGCGGTTCATGCAGAACTGCAGCCTGTGGGAAGGACCTGTGTTTGAGAAGTTTGTGGAACACTGTCTCACGTGGGAGGCACCCCACGCTAGAGCAGGGCAGGAGTGTGAGGAGTCCTTCCCAGAGGAGGAAGGCGCAGTGGAAACAGTGTGTCTTGAACTAACCACAGGCTCCATTCCCCTGCACTACTGGGAGACGGACGTAGGAAGTTGAGCCTGGGGATAAGGGAAAGGTTGGGGGGAAGGTGTTTTAAGATTTGGTTTTATTTCTAATTATCCTACTCCGACTTCTAATTGGCAATATATTGAATTAATCTGCCCAAGTTGAGTCTGTTTTGCCCAGGAGTATAGCTGAGTGATTTCTTCCTGTCTTTATCTTTACTGTCGAGTCTTCTATTTTATTTTCTCTCCTCTGTATATTTGAGGAGGATAGTGATAGAGTAGCTGTGGTGGGCACCAGGCATCCACCCAGGGTCAACTCATCACACCTTTGTTTTATACCAGTGGCATAGAATGTACATTTATTAATTTTACAGAAAGTACCAGAATGGGAAATTCTTTATGTTCTTTGAAGAATTAATTTGCAATTTAGAATGGCTTAGAAAATAATAAATAAATATTTTTTATTTAAAAAATAACATAAAAGAGATAATGCCATTTAAAGAACAAATGAAAAGGATTGTGCTTAGATTAAATCCTTCCCTATGTAAATAAGAAATGGCAATAATTATAGAAAAAAGAATCCCAGATTTTTAGGTGAGTCATAGCAGCAGTGTGCTGTTACAATAAGAATAATCATTCTGCTGAGATGTATTGTTAGAAGGGACATACTTCAACTGTCACACTGGACAGAAACTTAGATTTAGATGACACTACCTTAGAGAAGTAGGAGAGAGTAAGGTAACTTCTTTCCTCTTTATTTTCTTCACATTGTTTTTGTATGAGACTAGAGTTTGGTGCACAGAGGCTGAACTAAGGTTGTGCAGGCAGTCTTAAGTTTGGTATTTTCTGATACCTTTAGACTTGGCATTGTTTTAGTATTCTTTGGGTAAGGAAGGCATGCATATTAAGGAATGCTATCATGTATGAAAATATACAAGATTTTATTCATCTGCAGGTGATTTTAATCAGCTTGAAGGTGTTTTAGTGTGCTTAACATTTTGAGCAGTTGTCAATAGAATGAGTAATACCACATGTTACCAGCCTTCAGAAATTTGTCATGGCAGTGGCCCTGATGGTTTTGACAATTTCATGATGACAAATTTTGGCTGCTTCATGCAAATTGAATCAGAAAGGAATTCCTAAGAACACAAAACTGAAACCCCCAAGATCATGCTCTACTACACACTGTTCATCATGATTCCTTACATCTCTTATTATAAACTGTTCATGCTATTGTAAGGTAACTAATGTGTAAATACACACACACACTTTCTGTGTATTCATTTGTTATGCATTTTTGATTTTTCTTGACTTCACAGAATGGTGAGGTGGTTGAGATTGGCAGGGACATCTGGAAATAGTCTAATAGTCCAACGCCAGTGCTCAGGATTACCTAGAGCAGATTATTTTGTGGTGATGTTCATTAAGTTTTGAGTATCTCCAAGGACAGACTCTCTGTCCTCTCTAGAGCCTCTTGCAGTGTTTGGCACCTGTACAGTATGTAAGTTTTTCGTTGTGTTCAGGTCTCCAGTTTGTGCCCATTGTACATTGCCTTCTCACTGGACAGAAATGGGAACACTGACTCAGTGGTCTTTCCTCCCCTCAAGGATTTAATAGAGATTGATAAGACTTCTCCACCACCCTGAGACCCTGAGTCTTCTCCATGCTGAATAGTCGCATCTCTCTCAGCCTCTGCTCAGATGTCAGATGCTCCAGGCCCTTAAATGTCTTTGCAGCTCTTTGCTGGACTCAGTCCAGTATGTCTTTGTCATACTGGGGAGTCTGGAAGTGTTGCAGCATTTCAGATGTGTTTCAGCAGTGCAGAATAGAAGAGGATCGTGTCCCCGAGCCTACAGGTAATACTTTTCCTTAAGTAGCCCGAGATGTACTTGAAAGGATCGTCTTCACTAGTTTGTTTCTTCATGTCTCATTTTAAACTTCTGAGCAGCATTAGATACGTAGTCTGGAAAATATTTGCTACTTTTTTTCTAAATTCTGGATTTTTCCATTTCCAAACTATATTAGCTTGAAACAATATTCATTATATTTAGTGACATTTCAGAGACAGTAACAGAAGATGGAGTATTGGAATGGAGGTATTTGCCACAGCTGATTCTTACAAGATTGAGAAATATTTTGAGGCTGAGTAATTGTTAGTTACCAATTTAATTTGGTGTGTTTTTTTCTTTTTAGTTCATGCCTTATTCTCATAGGGGTTAAACACCGAACTGGTTAAGACACATTTTATCAGAAATTTAAAAGTAGTATTTCTCTGCTATATTAGACTCGGTTTTAAAGTACTTGAGTCCTAATTTCAAATAACTTTCCATGTTGAGTTCATGCTGCTTAAGGTTTTGGGTTCTTTTAGGTTTTGATAGTCTCCAAGGACAGTGCTTTGTCTCCTGTCCTTTTTCCTATTATTTTTTTTTTTTTTTAATCTTTGTCAAGTTTTTTGTCTGGCATTACTGATCTTTTACTAGCAAGGTTTGGATTTTTGTTGCTGTTTTTGTTTGTTTGTTTTCTTTTTGTCTTGATTTTTTGTTTATTTGTTTGTTTGGTTTTTAATTACTTTCCATCTGCTTCCCCCCTTCATATGTGCAGTAGAATTTAGTAAGAAGGTGAGTCTGAAAGTTTTGGTTTATCTTTTTTTTTTTTTTTTTTTTCCCTGTTCTTTTTTCCTCCCTCTCCAGCATAAGGAATTTAGGACAAAAGGTTTTTGCTTCTTCAGACTGTGTCACATCTTTGAGCTGCTGTAACTGAAATGTTTCTTCTGCTTTCATCTGGGAGTAGGTTAAATGCAAAGGATGTTATTATGCGGATGATTGCAACATTTTTTTGCATGCTGTAACTAGTCTTGGTGGCTAGTTTAGTATTTTTCTTTGCAAGTTCATTTTGTCCTGTGTATATACTGCTAATGTGATCCTGTGATGCTCAGTAAACCATTCATTTAATTCCAAAGAAAAAGAATTTGTGTTTACACAATAATACTTTAGAGGTGGTGCTATTTCAGTGCATATTTTCTTGAAAATTGTGAGTTGTGTGAGGAAAGGTATTGCCTATAAGGTGTGTTTTGGTCAGTGGGGCTGGTGCTTGTTCATATTTTTCCCATGCAGTGCACTATAATGTATCTGTGCTTTTCTTGTATTAATTTTTGTCTTGAGAAACAATATGATCAGCTGCTGTAGAGATTGACATAAAGTAAGAATTTTGACATAGACAGTCTCTAGTACACATATTGCTTACATGACTTTTTATGATTATACATTAACAATCTGATAATAAGGTGATATAAGGTAAAATATTTCAATGGATTCCCTACCTTTTTTCCTGTAATTACAGTTCATTTATCTTAAAGCTCCGTTATAGCTGTTACTTTTTGTTAGCTACCACACTATTCAAATCAGTAAGATGTTTTTAACAGCAATGTTCTCTCCAGAAAGGCATCTAATTGCAGTCTGAAAGATGTATGAAGAGTTCACTAGTTCCTGTGACTTAATGGTTAATCATAATTTCTGAGAGTGATTATTTATAAACATTAGTCCAAAGAATGATAAAAGGGGCCGTAAGGGAAGTCCTTTGTTACTCATTTTAAGTAATATTTGGAATGATAAGCAAATCCTAGAAAATGAGAAAAGTGCTGATGATGTGTCAGTAACAGGGAGTGATTCAATCCCAACAATGGTCTAGCTGACTGTCACAACTTGGGGAAAATAAGGGGATCCTAATGGAAAATTCTATGAATAAAATTAAATGATTGAATAAACTCTGTTTATATATTGAGTTTGTTTCATTGCAGTTACTGCTTTGGTATATAATAGATGGAAGATTTTATAAAGGGAGTACTTTAAAATAAATC
>JAWWEW010000088.1:2662023-2678222 GCA_035583185.1 Anabacerthia variegaticeps | reverse complement strand
TTTTAACTCTTTCACTCTGGCCTCGAGTTTGGAAGTAGGTTCACCATGCCACTTTTTCATGTTTTCTCCCTTGCTGCGCAGATAGGACCACAGTTGACTACGTGATTTATGTCCAGGGTTTTTTTCTTTCTGGGTTTCGAGGAAGGAGATCGTGAACGAGACTGAGATCGAGGGTGGAATTGTGGTTGAGACTGTTGTACTGGCCTATTTCTCTGCCTACCATAGGTGGTTTGGTGTTGGACATTGGGAGAATGTTCCAAATCTTCTGCTTCCAACCTTATCCAGGAACACATGTTGTCCACGACTGGTTCTTCTAACTGTGGATGGTATACTGTTATTAAGCCATGAACATATGATGCAGGAGCTCCTCTAACTATCTTTCTTCACATTGGTTGGGTACAGGTCATCTTGTCTGGTTCTAAGATGCCATAATAGTCTGAGTCACAATATATGAGTTCCAACATGTCTAACTCCTGTAGGTACTGGATGCCTTCTTCTGCAGTTGTTCACTTTCGCTGAGGACCCTTTAGGAATTCTTTAAATGGGTATCTCTCCCTCACCCCATGAAGAATCCAGAACCAGAGACTGTGAGTAAATGTCTCTCTTGAAATTTCTAGCTCAATTTCATGGTCTCGGGCAAGGGATCCTAGCTGCCTTGCTTCGTGGCCTTCTAAGAGGTGACTTTTGGCCCCATTGTCCCAGCATCGTACCAGCCAGGTGAGAATTCATTCACCAGGCCGACGGCTGAAATCCTGATGGTTTCATTGTTCGCAATACCTCACTTTCTCACAAAACCTCCGCTCCAGCATAGGGGTCTCTCAGATCTGTTCTTGGAACTTCTCTTCATGGAACTGGTCCCTCTCTGCTTCTCCCACGTGGAGGCAGAGGCTGAGAGCATTGTGGAGATGGGCTTCTATGCCACTCTCTAGGCCCATGTGGTGGAGGTAGCGTATAGGATTCTGGCTGCGATATTGAAGGAGCTTGAGATCTCAGGTATTCTTCCAGCTCCTCTGATGTACAGTCAAGAAAAGAATGTTCAGGTGTTGCTGTTCTCCTCAGTGGTTTACTGGCCATCGATGCTCCTTCCTCCCTTGGGCGTGGTCTTACTTCTTTCGGGCGCACTCCTAACCTTATAGCTTCTTCATCTCTAGCAGCCCTCCTTTCATCTGCTCTTACATTTTCAGATGGGATAGTTCCATAGGCTCCTTCTTCCTCTCTTTCTATACGTTGTAATCTTGGAGCTGGGCCTGTGTATTCTGCAGCTTCCCTTATCCATTTCCTCTTTTTACTCACAGGAGCAATGCTGATGTTAGGGTTTGCAGTGTGGGTTTCCATCTCAGTCGAATCCTCAACTTCAGGTGTCGCAGATTGGGTTTCTGGTGGTACAGATTGAGTTACTGATGATACAGTTTGAATCACTGGTGGCATAGGTTGAGCTGCTGGTGACACAGTCTGAGCCACTGGTGGAGTAGGCTGAGCTTCCGGTGACGTAGTCTGGGTTGCAATTGACACAGTTTGAGTTACTGGTGGAGTAGGTTGAATTTCTGGTAACATAGCTCAAATTGCTGATGACACGGTCTGAACCACTGGAGGAGTAGATTGAATCTCTGGTGGCGCAGTCTGGGTCGCAATTTCTATAGAAACCGTAGTTTCGGTCTGGGTACCTGATTCAACTAGAGGGTTTTCCATTTCAATTTGGGTTCCTGACTCAACCATAACCTTTCGGAAATGGTCAATTGCAGCTCGATAAGCACTAGCCAGGCCCCGGTACAAAGCAAAGAATCTCATATTTGGATCCTCCTCTAGAAAACACCCTTCTAATAGATAATGGGCCATCGTATAAGGATCAAGCACTCGTTCTGGTGTGAAATTGCAGTAAATGGGAGGTGCTACACGCCCTACTAACTTGCCAAATTGTTCCCATATTCCTTGCCACCCAGAGACTGGCTTTTCCAAAGTCCTTTCCAAAGCTCCAGTGAATCCTTTTGAGGTTAGACCTTTCCTAAAATAGGGAAAGCAATACAACACCACCTTCCCAAAATTAACCACACATAAGAGTATTACCAAATAATCTGAGAAAGAATTGATACCAAGTTGATGTCAATTGATGCCAAGTTTAACCTCAGGGATTTGCACTACCAGATCAGTGATGCTAACATTAAATGGAGGAAGATATTTTCCCCAAGAGATAGGGTCGTCCACACTCTGCTCCTGCTCCTGGTCTGTGTCATCAGAAATTGAAGAATGCCCCATTTCTTGCACAAAAATGGCTTGAATTAAGAACAAAATTAGTAAAATGGACACTGGTTATATTTTCTTCTCATTGTTCCTAAACAAAACAGGTGTTTATATAAACACACTCGGTTTTGGCAGGTGTCCCAGTACTGTTCTTAAACAATGATCAGTATTTACCAACCAAATTACTGCTGACCAAAACAATAGGTTATGTTTGTACGAACCTGGCTGTCTTCCCAGAAAATCTTCCAAAATATGCCAGGTTAACCAAAACACCTTGCCACCATTCTCCACCAAAAGTGTGTGGAGGTTTGGGTTGGCTCCCTGACAAACCCAGCTGCCGGCCACACAAATTCCCCCCTCCCAAGAGAGAAGGGAAAAAAGTACCCAAAGACAATTGTAGTAAAAGTATGCATATATGTGTATATATATATTTACATATATTACAATTACATACAATCAAACACTATGAATATACAGAGTAAGAACGTCAAAAGGGGAAAAGGGGGAAAAGGGAAAGGGAAATGGGACAAAAAATGGGTAAAACCAAACAAAACAGATACACACACTCGTAAACTCAGCAAAAAGCTCAGTAAGTAACTAATACAATAAATTCTCACCAAAACTCCCCTTAAGAGAAGCAGGTCCTTCCCCTCCATGCAGCTGGAACAACCGTTTCTCAGATAGGCCTGAGCTCATATAGGTAAAAGCTAAGCCGACACAGAGACCTGATGTCCTCCAAGCACACGACAGGAAGAGAGAGAGAAGTCTTCCTCCTTGGTCTTATGTACAGTTTTTTAAGTGAAGGAATGGTGTGGAATACTTCCTTAGTTATAATCTAGTTTCCAGGGAAGGCCTAGACCAAAACTGAGAAAACTAATCCACCACAAATCTTCAGCTTAAAGACTTCCAATATACAAAATAAAAGACTCCTAGAGCCTAGTCAGGTCTCACATGTCTGGGTTGGTAATGGCTAAGAACTGAAAATTGATTCAATGTCACTGTGGTATCGTGTATGTCAATAAGATTAGATTTCAAATGTAGTTTGATTTTACTATACATATTGAAAGCAGCTGTGCAAAATAGTAACTACTATGGTGCTGAAATACTCTGTAGGCTGGTACTACTGTCTTAGATGTTAGCTCATTTGAGGCAGAAGTCGTATGGAAACAGAAATTCAGCGCTTGAAAATCTTTAGAATGTCATAATATCCATAGAAATCTCACCACAGGTGCCTACATTCATAAACCTCAGGGTGGTGTTGTGCATTGGGAGAAAAATCCAAGGAAAGGGAAGTTAAATGGTCTTTTTAAACAGTAAATTATAAACATAACCTTGAGAGGTTTGACATGTCTAGCTACAGATTATTGAAAGACTGTTCTTAGAGGTGAATAACAATGTAGAATTAAATTGTTGACTTAAACTAAAAACACTGGAGTTATTCAATTTGGATTTAAATAAAGGCTTGGAAATTAGTATCCTTGAGTAGGTTCAGAAGAGTGAGTGACTAATAAAATGCAAATGATTTTATGCTGTCTTAGTGTGTCCAGCCTTAAATGGCATTTGATGTTGATTTGTCAGTAAAGGAAGATTGTGCATAGGAGTGACTGCTATGTACATTCTTTAGTGAAAGCTGGGTCTACTGCATTGCTACTATTTGAAGATAAATTATCTTGACAAGAAGTTTTCAAATGTGATTAATTTGGGGAAAAGAATGGAGAGTTATTTTTTTATGAGCTTGGTAGATATTTTTAGCAGTTAAAAATGAAATAATTTGCAGAAGCGTGACCTCATTATATCATCTATATTTGTCTATATATCTATATATGCAATCATATGCATATGATTACTAAGTGCTAGTATTTCCTATATACTGCACCAAAATAAACTTTATAAATAATCAAACATACAGCTTAGCTATACCTTTTTTTCTGAAATGCAAATTCACAATGGTTTTTCCTAATTACAGTGTTCAATTTATGCATAAAAGTCAATTACACCTTGCCAAGTGCTATCTGAGATTCACTGTTGGCTGACTTTTTACCTAATCTGTGTTACCTTTCAAGGTATCAATACTGCTATTTCAGAAGCAGCAGTGTAATCTGACTATAAGGCAGTATAGTGCCTGTTTCAGTTGGGTATTCTAACTCAGTAGAACATATTCTTCACCGTATTTTTTACTTTCACACAGAGTGTGAGAGAAAGAGAGTATGTTTTCTGGTGCAGAAAGTGCAGACTGAGGCACATGAGATGTTACTTCATTCTGGAGTAGGGAACAAGGTCTTAGTGTTATGGCAGATACTGAAGAGAGACATGACCATTCTTCCGCTTAGGAATTCCTTTTTTTCAAATGGACTCACTGACTTCATTAAAAAAAAAATTTGGTAGGACTGAATTAAAAAGAATGGAGATTCATGCAGAATTAATTTTTCCTGTGGTAAGGGTGGTTAGCAATACGTACCCACGTGTGGGAAAAAAATAACATAATCTAAATAGCCATTCCTTCTTTCTCAATGTGAGGGTTACATCCTGATCTGTCTTTCTTCACTCTTGCAGAACATGTTCCTAGAAGCTCTACAGTTAGCCTGTGGGGATGGAGGGGTGTGGAGTACAGTAGGATCTGGAGGTTTGCCTGTTCTGAGCTTTCTTTTCCATGTTTTCTTATAGTAGAAAGGGAAGAATGAGTAGACATGAGATTTTTTTGCCCTCACGGCATTTACACCATCGCAGCTGTTTTGTCGTGAGACAGGCTTGCTAAACCAGGTGTAAAAACTTGAGTATTTATTGTACAAAAAGTGCTGCTTTCCTCTCTTAAAGACAAAATATGGTATTAGGTTATGATTTAATGAATATCAAAACTGATTGTTGTTCTGTTCCTATGGCAAGGTAGCTAAGCATTGACCCAGGTGCAGACTATTAATGAAGTTATTATTTAGAGACAAATTGGATTTCTATATTTTATTAGGCCTATCCTATTAAAATTATAATAGATAAATTTACAGTATTGGTTCCTATATGATTTACTGGGTATTTATATTGTGGTAGCTGATTTGGAATTCTCCAGGATTGTTTTTTGTATTATATAAGAACTTTATTGTTGCTGAAGACGTATTGGAGGTGAGAAATTACTTGAGACCTTCCCATCCCAACCTGCAATTTTTCATTTGTGAACTTCCTTTTTTCCCAGTAAATTTCTGTAAATCACTGATGTTTCAAAGCTTAAGCAGACTTTTTACCCCTTTTTTGTTTTAAATCTCTTTTGGACTGGTGTTCTAGAATGTCATCTGTTTTTATGTTTCAGAGTTATATTTCACAGATACTAGCTTTTGCTTTATTTTTATTTTCTACTGGGCACATACCAGTCCCTATAACATGCATTCAAATAGTTGCTAAACTGTGATTGTTTTTATATCAGTTTGATAGATAAGTTTATAACTAGAGATGTTCTTTTAAATATTTTTCATTAATGCATTA
The DNA here is from genome assembly GCA_035583185.1 of Anabacerthia variegaticeps. Classification (NCBI taxonomy): domain Eukaryota; kingdom Metazoa; phylum Chordata; class Aves; order Passeriformes; family Furnariidae; genus Anabacerthia; species Anabacerthia variegaticeps. The sequence continues at coordinate 2,672,513 of JAWWEW010000088.1, read as the reverse complement.
AAATGTATATTGTCTGTAATTGCAGGTTGATGCAACTGAGAGTGAACCAAAAAGCTTTATCTTTATGAGTGAAGATGCACTAATAAATCCTGACAAGCTGTTGGTCTTAATTCATGGTAACGGTGTTGTCAGAGCTGGTCAGTGGGCTAGGAGACTTATAATTAATGAAGATCTGAACAGTGGCACACAGATACCATATATAAAGAGAGCTATTGGGGTGAGTAAAAGCGCCTGTATGTAGGGTTGTGTGTGCAAATGGATGTGCATGTGTGTACCTGTGTATGAAGAACTGTAAATCTATGATGTTTTAATTTTTTAATTATAGTTCTGTAATTTACTATATGATCTCTTTATTTTTGATTGGAGTACTTGTTTGGTTTTATTGTAACTATTTTCTAGTGGAACCAAGTTTTTGTCTTAACAGTGGCGGCACTGCCATGTAGTTTAATATGGCAGGTAATGTGACAAGAACCCTTAGCTGTTGATAAGATGCAATAGAAGGCTCTCCAGAAATTTGTTATGATTTGAAGTGTTTTCTTTTATAATTCATTAAGTTTGTAGGTATTCTCACTCAACATCTCTTGTAATCTTTCAATGAGCTTTCATGATAACAGCAGGCTGTTTTGCGAGGCTTGTACTGAATTTATTAGAGGCTCAGTCTTTTTCAGTTTTGTTCCAACTCCTGATTCATTCTGTTTCACTTATCAGTACTTGACAGTAGAAAACATTTATTTTTTATGGACACTATTTTGTTACATTTGCATCTGTTTGAGAGACAGTGGACAATTTGTGTTATGTTTTTAACATTGGAACTTTGTAGGTGTAATTCATCATTTACATCCTCCCACCTAAATGAAATTTCCTGTAGTAAACGTTTGAAGAGCCTAGTCGTGTGGAAGTGAGACTTGACTTCTTCTAACATAAAGTTTTGTATTCATTTTAGATCAAGACTCAGAAGATAGAACAAAAAGTACTTTAAGGTTACTGAGAGCGATATAAGTGTATGGTAGGTCCCATACAAGACCTCTAGTGCAGGTTCCTAAACCTTTCCCAAGAAACCAAATAGCTAGAGCTACTCAATTTTTATAGCAGTGCTTACATGCTGGCATTTTTGTTCTTTCCTAAAGATGCTGCTGCCTTGGGTAATGTAAGAGACTTGAGTATTTAAAACTGGGTTGCTCACTCCAAATTAACAGCTAATTTTTAAGGGTGTATTTCTAGTAGAGGAGGGTTACACTTCCTTTCTCTGTTTTTTTATATTTATTTATTTTGTGCAATGATTGTACCAGCATGATGGATATCAGACATCTGTTGTTTCAAATGGTTATTATATTTTAAATAAGAGTATTTATTTCTGCTTAAAAAAAAACAGGAAAAAAGCTGCAAGTGTTTGATGAGAAAATATCTTTTAAAAACTCTAATCGCTAGATCACGTTGGGACATCCAATTCCATATTTTTATCTTTTAGGTTTTTTCTTAGTATGGTTTTTAAATTAATAGTTCTCTTTAGTTCTCTCTCTATAATTCCAGCTGCTGCAAAACACACTCTTCCCTTTCACACATATTAAAATTCTGGTGGATATACTACATGTTTAGAACACATGCTATTTGCATTGATTTTTTTTTTTTTGTGCAAAATGAAAATTAGATTGTATTCAACTGTGTTTTGATCAATTGAGTCATTAAGTGTGTTGCTATTTTCTGTATTCTGTAATCACTCTAATGGGAATTGGTTGTATTTCTGACTAGATAAGTCAATATTTTAAGGAAGTTGGACCCCACTGAGAGTATTTAAAATCATTAGATTATGACTAAAAAGAGAATATAGATAGGTACATGCTGATACCAACTTCTATCTCTAATGAAATGAAATTAGCTAGCCTAGACAATAAAATGGCCTGAATAAAAATGGTGATAACTTCTCATGCAACATTGCCACTTTGAAGTAAGAAATTATTTTCCTTGATCTTCATGTGTTTCTTCTAAGCAGAAGTCTCACCCTCAAATGAAACCAGCAGACCTTATCAAAGCATAAGATTACAGTGCTGATGACAAGAGAACTTGGATTTTTTTTTTCTATTAGATTTATGTGAATTAGAAGTGGATAATGGTATCTAGGATTTGAAAATTCTACTTACCTGTTGTGAATTTGAAACACATGCAGGCTTTGCAAGCACCTTAAAACATTTGCTGAAGACTAGGTTTTACTTTAAAAAATAAAAACTAAAAATTGCAGAAGTAGTGCTTAAATGTCCTATGTGCAGGAATTAGGTCAGAAATATCTGCTTTTCTTAAAGCCAAATGGACAAAAAATAACTCTCTGAGAATGCCAAAATCATATCTTTTTCTCTACTACTTTGCTGTTACTTCTCTTTTCAGTTCATTTATGGGAAAAACTGAAAACAAGGATGCAACAGGTGGAGGTGTCAGTGAGAAGTGGATTGAGAAGGATGAACTGATACTTCTTGCAGAAGTAGGAAGTTAAGGAAAAAGTAGAAACTATTTACGATACAATACTTGAGAAAAAATAATTAAGAAACTCTGCTTTTTTTCTGAGGGCACGTATGGAATAAGGGAGCAATGTACAGGCTTAAAATTTGTCATGCTTCTGTTATTTTGGAACTGTTACACGTTCTAAAGGATTCAAGAAGAAATATCCTGGTGAGAATCCATGTAGCTAGAAATTTGTTTCTGATTTTCATTGGTTTGGTTTCCTGGAGGTAATTCTTCTCCTTCCATGTTTTATATCAAGCTCTAGTGTGTAGATTCAATCTTTTGTTTAAGACAAGGATGTATGTGAAGACCTAACATTATTGTGTTAATTTGAAAATTCAAAATTGGTAATGTAAAAGAGATGCTGAAATGTGAAAGAAGAGAACAAACAAGCAACTAGGTAGACAACAGATTGTAGGAAAAGGGGGAGAAAAGTGTATACAATGTGAGAAACAGGTATGTCTAAATGCATTGAAACATGGGAGGAAAAGACCTATTTTAGAAAAACAAGTATGAAAAAGGAAAATCTGATAATAAAGCAATAAGATTGTAACAAAAGCTTAAAAAGAATACTTATTGTAAAGATACTTTAAACTAAAAAGCTGGCAATTTCCTATAGATGCAGTACAAAAATATTGCATAGATTTGTTCTTGTGTTAAAATAGAAATTTTCTGCTGAAACTTCCTGCAGCAAAAAATACTGATTTTTGACAGAAGCAGTCATCTGATGTATGAGAGACTGAAGTTCAAGTCCTTTCTCTGGGAATGAGGGAATATTTCACTTATGATGAAAATTTTCCATGGAAGATATTCCACTCCTTATTTGGGGAAAAAAAAATAAAATTATATAAATAAATAAATAAATGTAAATTAGAAGAGTAATTTTAATCTGTCTCTTTTATATTTTGTCTAAATGGTTTGTTGGTACTGTCGGTACAATCAGGCACTTGTCAGGTCAGTTATTAGTTAGTCATGCATCCAATAACTGAAGCAGTGCCAGGAGAAAATGGTGAGACAGAGGTAAATTCTTCAATTCAATGAAGAGGGCATTTACTTGGGGTGTTGAGAATTAAGGATTTACATTTCTGGTTTCATAATGCCAGTTGAGGGGTCCCATGTTCCCTGTGTTAGAGAAGGAGAAGCTGAAGTTGATGTACTTAGGGAGAAAATTTGTTCCATGGGGAAACAAGAGCTCAGCTTACCTTGGTTTGGGCATTGTCAAGAATTGTAGAGTACTTTTATCTTTGATACCACTCCTCTAGGGAATGAAGAAGACATCAACTTACTGCATGAGTAAAAAGAAATTGTTGGATGTTTTTCCTGTCTTTTTAAATACAGTACATTTTTTATCTAAGATAGCTGTGGTCCCAGGAATGCTAATAAAACTCAACCACAGCAACTATCACTTATTTGATTGAAAAACAAAAACAAGCAAACAAACAAAAAAACCAAAACCCCAAACAATTAAAAAAAAAATCCAAGAATTGTTGCCTGATTTCAAATTTAGATATTAAGGTATCTTAGGTATTTTTATTATTATTTAAAGGAGAATTAATATTTGACACAGATCAGGAAAAAAGGTTCTTCATAGAACCTGGACAAGTTTTTCAGAAGAAATGCTACATCACTTAAAAACCTGACTTTCATGAACAAACAAAAAAATGGTTTGCATAAGATGGATATTCACTGTGGAAGTATTTCTGTAATGACTAGAAAAACAGGATTTCCAGCTTCTGTTGTGTTTAACTTACTCTTCTTTTTTTTACCATTTCTGTTCTTAAAAATATTTTTGATCATAATATTGGCTTTATTAACTTAATATTATTCATTTGTACAAAACTGTCAGATTGACAGTTTTGGTGAGGGTTATTACTTCTTCAGCAGGCAGTGAGATATCATATTAGTTTTGTAAGTCAGTTGAATGAAGGAACAAAATTGTTCAGTGTAGCAGCAGTAGATTTCCCCACCATAACTTCCGTGTGATTTAGTAGTCTTAATGGTTTCTAACTAGTAATTTTGTCTTTTGTCTTTCTATTTTGTAAAAATCAGCCTGTTTCAACAGTGGATATTTACATATTTTTGCCCAGAAATTATGCTTTGTTTAAACTAAACTAACAAACATTCATGCTAAAAAACTTTTAAATCTCACTTTTAATCATGGAATATCCTGTTAGACAAACATTCTCTTTGTTCTCTCTTATAGTTTATAATGCTTATAGTTTCAGTAAGATGGGTAAGTGACGCTTTCTGGAAAAAAAGAATAGCTGACATTTCACTGCAGTTACTGTTCTGCCATAGAATACTACTATTTATATACCTTTTATGTCTTTTAAATATATTGTTGCAGAAAGGTGTTAAAATACCTCTATTTATTAGTAGTCAGCTACAGTGCCACTGCAATCATAATTTTATTTGGGTATTCTAATATATTACTGAACCACAGACTTTCACTAAAATGGGTAATAATTTACTGCATTGTTTTATTGTGTATTTTATATTTTAAAATACTGTTTTTCTTACTCTGATATATGTATTTAGTTTATTCATTCTGTTAGACTATAGACTAACATTGCTTGTAAAGTCCTTCTTAGCAGAGAAAACTTGTATTTGAAATCCTACCTTTGTCGTGATTATACTAAGAAAAGTAAATGATTGGATGACCTTTTGAGATCTTTCTGAAAACATAAACACAAATTACAATGTATTATTAAATAATCTGTCACATATAATTGGCTTAAAAACCATCATACTCTGGAAAAAAAATTTAAAAAGCACTATATTTAATTCCTTCAGAAACATTTTATGAGGAATTCATAATCTTTCAAATACTGCAAATATATACCAAGCAGGTATATAAGCCCACACCAGCCCCCATGCCAGCAAAGGAAAACAATGAGATGACAGCTCTACTGTTTGGAGAGGGGTTGCTAACGACAGCTTATTCCTTTATGGTTTCAACTCTTGACAGAAGACAGGTCTGCTTGTTGCATTGTGGCAGACGTATCATTACCTTCTGGCCCTGTCATGACTGAACTGGAAAAAAACCAACTGCTTGCAGTTTTGAAAATCCCTTTGGAATTAGTGCATCCTTTCCAAGATCCGTGTTAACATTGTTGTATTAATTGTGTGTATTACATTTTACAGTTTTCTGTGCTACGTAATTTGATAATGTAAAGATACTTACAGACTGCTTTGTCTTCCTTTATTGTCTTGGTTGTCATGCTTTAGAGCCCTGTAACACCTTGTGTTAGTTTATTCTTACTTTGTCACAGACCTAAGAAATCACTGTTCAAAATGAAGATATTTGGATAAATGAGGCTGGAAAATTCTGGTTTCTCGCCCCAAACCATTTCAGCAATTTTTAATTGGCTAATGTATGTTAAGAACACACAGTGACTATTTCAAATAGTCACCATCATTTAAAGAAAAAAAGTTTTATATGAGTTTAAATGGTCTTTTTATCATATGTATATTAGCATTCTCCCTTTCCACCACCACCATCCTTTCCCCCCCACTTCAACTTGTTGGAGACCCAACAGAGACTCTTGAGACTTAAAAAAAGAGTAAGAAAGGGTGTGGATTTTTGAAAGTATGTCAAAAGCCTTGGGGTTTGGGTATGATCGGAATTTCAATAGAGGTTGAGATGAGTTTAAATGCATAGAAGGAGAACATAAAAATCTTATTTAATTTCTGTCATGTTGTTCTTTTTTTAGTCGCTCTGATGTCTTTTTCAAATCTGCTTTTCTCTCAAGCTTTGTGGTACTATATCCAAGATCTGGGCTTTTTCCTCTTTGTATTTCGTTTTAACTTCTGATCCCTTTTCTGTGGTTCTTCTGCCTTTAATATCAGCTGAAGCAGTCTGAATTGCTGAATCAAAGCCGTTTTGGGAGAGAGACACTGTTTAAGATTGTGCAGGGTGAGATTCTCTGGGTAGAAGGTAACACTTCCTGCAGTTATAATCAATGCACTTGACACTTTCAAAGGCAGAAGAAGCCATGACTTGCTCAGGGGTTAAACTTTTTAAATAACTTCCCTTGGGAAAAATGCCATCAATAAAATAGAATAATTAGTTGAAGATACTTGAGTAGCCTAGTTTGAAAAGAAAAGACTAGAGATAGGTCAGGTTTCCTCTTCTGTTGTATTTCCCTCTCTTTGTTTTTTAAACTATGAGCTTTTGTTTAAATGTGTGCAGTGTTACAAAATCAATCTGCTTCAAAAATAATGTCCTCTACTTAAGACAGTGCTTTAATTTTGCAGTATTGTCTGTGTAGTCTAATAATTGTAAGAATGGAGATTAAATGCTATATAAAAATATGACTTCAGATTTGCTAGCTCTCTCATTTTCTACTCACACAATTATTCTAAAAATAGCTGTTTTAGCTAACATAAAACACTTGCAACTTTTAACCTTACTAAATAAGTTTAAATGGTAATATACATTAAGTCATTTTAAATTTTAGGTCTAAGGAGTATTATGTGAAAATTCAGTGCATCCGGTTATTGATTTCTATAGAGATGAAGAGGTTTACTGTGAAATTAAATTAATTTGCATTAATTATTTGATAATTTCAGATTTTATAAGAATTATTTGGTTTATATTTTAAATTCTTTATTATCATCATAATTATTTTAAACATTATTATTAAATTATTTTTATTGTGGTTTTTGTGGTTGGTTGGTTTTAGTGGGTTTTTTTTTGGTTTGGAGTTTTTTTTGTTTGCTTGGTTTTGTGTTTTTTTTTTATCATGATTTTTATTAAAGCAGCTATTTTGAAAAGTGAAGCCTGACTGAAAATGATGCTTTCATACACAGTGTAGTGTATGCCTACCATACAAAATATCAATAAATAATGTATGAATGGCTTTGGAATAAATGATTCTTACCATTCCTTAATTATTTACGTATTCAAACTTTTTTCTTTAGGGAAATAAAATCATAGACAGCACTCTGTAACAGTAACTAAACTAGACTTTATCAAATATGTGACCAATGTTTTTCAGAAGTACAACATTATATTTTCTAATGACTTACATTGAAATGAGCTTTGTAGGACCGGAATAGCTGAGTTTATTTGGTCAGGAGCATTCTGCATACAGATTGTTAACCAAATTTAAGCAAGAAATTATACATTAGTCTCAGGTCCAGCAACCTACTACAATTTATTTGTGGAGTTTTCTGGATCTGCCTATTGCAAGTTGGCTGGGAAACTGACATTTTAATTGCTCAGAAATTGTAATGGGGCTTCTTCTGTTGTGATATGGATCTTCAATTTTTTGTTTCTTTTAAATTCGCGGTATGAATATCATTTGTAAGCTCAGTGGGTAAATACATACTAGTATGATTGTAGTTGGAAATAGACCAGTTGTTTGTGGCTTGGATTTTGCTCTGTACAGGCCACTCTGCAAAAATGTTGTTTAGAAGGAAAGAAAGTTGTAATCCAGTATTGGTTTTAATCAGAGTACTTGGGTTTGTGAAAGAATCATAACCCTGTGGTTTGTGAAAATGTCATACCTTTGTGGTTATTTATCTCTGAGTACAGTACCTACGAGTAACATTTTATTTTAGCTGATTTGCTAAAGCAGTTGTATCTCCCATTTCAATATGGCATCATCCAGTAAAGTTGTGGTAGGATAGTACCTGAGCTCACACAATGCACAGTGCCTTCGTGCAGTGATAAAATTCGGGATGGAAACTTCACTGGGTTTTAGTTTTATGTATAATACACTATCCTTGTAAGTGCACTTATCTGATCATGGAATAAAGGTTTTAAAATACCTTTCATAGTTCTTCTTGGCAACATTTTCTGTTTGGTGATCTTGTCAATGATTGTGTGAATACAGATTTTTGAGACTAACATCATGCTAAGTCAAATCAGAAAGTCATTTAGGTTGGAAAAGACCTCTTAGATCATTGAGACCAACTGTTAACCCAGCACTGCCAAGTCCACTGCTAAACCATATTCTTAAGTGCCACATCTACGTGTGCCTCCAGGGACTGTGACACCACCAGTGTTCTGGGCAGCCAGTTCCAGGGTTGGACAACCCTTTCCATGAAGAAATTCTTTGCAGTATGCAATCTAAGCTATCTCTGGCACAACTTGAGGTCATTTTCTCTTGTTTGATCAGTTGTTGCTTGGGAGAAGAGACCAAACCCCACCTGGCTATAATCTCTTTTCAGATAGTTGTGGAGGGTGATATGGTGTCCCCTGAGCCTCCTTTTCTCCAGGCTAAACACTCCCAACTCCCTCAGCTGCTCATAAGACTTGTGCTCTGGACTCTTCCCCAGCTCTGTTGCCCTTCTCTGGACACACTCAGCCCTGTGCACTCAAACTTTTTCAAATGCAATTTTAAGAGGAATAGTCTGTACTTACTAAAATTGCTTTCATATAGTATGGGACAACCTGTTAATAGTTTATTGGTTGACATATTAATCTTAAGTCATTAGCTTCATTTTACTTATGAAAGAAAATCATTGGCCAGCACTTTTGTCCTATTCACTCAGGAGCACATTAATTCAGGAATGAAAAATATGCATGCACATTTTTTATATTCTTTAAAACAATTTTGTCACTATAATTTAAAAATATTTAATGCCTTTTTAAAAATATTAAAATTGTCCTCTGTCATATTTATTATATGTACAAATGGTTAAACTATTGCCTAACTAATCTTAATGTATAATATTTATCATAGAAATAGTATTACATGTGTGTCAATATAGGTATGGTTATATGTATGTGCTCAATATTACACCAAACTGCCAATACCCTGTTAAGTTTTCAAATTAATCAGTACTTAGAAGAGTTTACAATTCAATGGGAAGATAAATGCTTCCTTATTTATACCATGAAATACATATTTGAATGAAATTATTCTTTGCTTATTGTGTATTGACTTGAAAAATGCTAACTGTAATCCATAAGAATTCAAATGAAAAATTGATGTGTTTCATCCTTAAGTAGTTTAATACTGTTCTAATAATGCACATTGCTGCTTCAGGTAATAAGAAAATGTGTATGGCAAAGACTTCGGTATGCAAATTTGCTCAGAATGGTAACCGTTTGAAAATACATAGATCTTTGGAATGATATATATCCCTTTTGATCAAAAACTTTTAAAAGTTCAATAATTCTGTTAGAACAAACTAAAACTGCAGGTAATTGTCTTTTTTTCCGCCTGAAATTAACAAATTATAACTTCAAAAAACCTGAGAGTGAGGTATGTAGTAGGTCACATGCTGCTTATAGGCATTTTCTCTCCCTTCAGGATGTGCTTGTTTAGTTTCTCTCCCTTTGTGCCTGTGGCACTCTATGGTGAAATTCAGACAAGTTCTTCCCCTTCAAGGAATCTCTAGAGTGGTAGATAACTTATACAAAATTAATAAATGATGTTACTTTTCTTATCACCCGTCCCAGGCAATTCACTTTGTGTTCTCTCTTCAGAAGAGTTGAGTTGCACAGAATATGTTTATTAAAAAAAATTTATGTTTTTGCTTAGAATTCAGCAGTCAAATTACATATAATAGGGTGAAATATGTAATTAGAAAAATGGAATGTCTCAATTTCAGTGATTTCTTTAGAGAAAAAAATGGAATGGTGAAAATCCCTCATGTTGATTAACCTGTTTAAAACTGCAAGATATTAAGAATGTTTAAACATGTCAAAGTATATACTATCTTGCTTACTCACAACCATTTGTTGTAGCATATTGCAGTGGTAATCCTCTTAGGAAAAGGAGAGATTGGCACAGATATCTTAACCTGTTATATTGTGTGCTACATGCAGTCTCCATCTCTGTCATGCCAAAGACAGGGAGACTTCATATTGCTGTGGGAGGTCGAACAGATAATCAAGCTTGGATGTAAATAATTGCTGGTACATGAAGAAAAACAATGTATTATTTTTTCTGGCTAGTTTGGTTTTTATGTTTGTTTGTTTTGTCATGCAGACTCTTTAAGGGTTTGTTTTTTTGGTTTGGTTTTTGGTTGTTTTTTTTTTT
>JAWWEW010000088.1:2638849-2649293 GCA_035583185.1 Anabacerthia variegaticeps | reverse complement strand
ATCACCACAGTAATCAGGGAAATATAGCTTTAAGTCCTTTCCCTGATCCGTGGGGTCCCAACCCCTCCTCCTCCTGCGCAGACCTTGATGTCTGCGTTGTGATGTTGTTAATCCATGGCTGCCAATTTCCAACTGTGCAACAACTCCTCCATTCTTAAATTCATTTTCACACAGGGGTGTCACTTGATTCAGAAGCAGGAAGTTTTCCTCGGAGCTGACCCTCATTGGCCCTGCTCTGTAGGATAGAGGAAAACTTCAAAACTTCTAGCAGCTTCCAACACAAGGCACTCTTCCTCATATCAAAAAAACCTAATCATAGAAACTCATGACATATGGCTTAAAAATTACTCAAAAAATTGCTGCTGTGTTCTGTTCCTGGACATCAAATTTTTATGTTATAGACAATTCACTGTGCACAAATGGTTCACCTCTTAGATACAAAAATCCTGAAGGGTAGAATTTGTCTGCTGAAAGCCAGAGTTTAGTTAAGCTGATCTGCAGAAATGTCCAAACCTCAAACTAAATGTTGCGTAAGAAATGCTGTAATCAGCAGTCATTTTTGTGGAAAAATACTGCTCACTGTGAATAAAGGAAGTTATGTTTTGTTTAAAGTCCATGTAAACAAAGACTAGTAAAAAACTTGGATTTTAGGAACTTTATTCTTAAGACTTAAAAAGCCTGTTTTCCTTTTCTGCAACTATTTATAAAGATATTCCAAACTGAATTTAAAGAACAGTTTGGTAAAACTTATGCAAGAAAATGAAGAGCCCAAATCTGCCAGTTTTGTAGGAGCTGGGGCAAGGCATTGAGCAAAAATGAGAAAGAGAGCCCAAACCAAGGACTAAAATTTTTCTGTTCTTCCTCTCCCTTATATTCCTCTGTTATTTACTGCATTGTTAGTTATATAATAAAAAATAATATTGATTGTATGTAAAAATGTTTTAACTTGGAGATGTAGTAGGTAAGAAAGGAAAAAAGAGGTACATGATAACAATTTTGAAAATTATTATGCAAATCTTAGGAGAAAACTACCTCCATAAACTTTATACTGAGGAGATGTCCTAAACAATTTTCAAGAGATTGTGTAGGAAGTTATAGGAAATAATTTGGCAAAACATTTCTGCTTAGATGGTCGTATATGTTGTCAGTGTTCTCCCTTTTGGAGAGAAAGGGTGGATGCAAGTTTAAGGAAAACAGAAAAAAAGCTTATTCCAAAATGTAAGCTTAACTTTTAACTGATTAGCAACAGTGTGTTCATAATTGTGTGTGTTTGAGCTTCAGATTAACTACTGAGTATGAATATGATGTAATGCATAAATGGACAATGGTTATAATCACACATCATATTCAAATATCTTTTTCAAGAAGCCTATGGAAGGAGAAAAGAGACCTTCTTATTAGGAAATGTAAAAATCTCTGTTAAAGCAAAGTATATTAAATATCAAAGAAAGGAAGATAAAATCTATAATAGTAGTGAAGTATTTTTTCATTGGCCATTAGAAGGACAAGAAAGAGCTGGGAGAAACCAGCTTTTCTGTAAGGAAATGAATAAGAAAGTGAGTTCACATCTGGATCAATAGGCCAAGGCCAGTGGTATGAGATTGAATAAGGTGAAGTGCTAGCTTCTGCACTCAGGTCACAACAACCCCATGCAGTGTGCAGCTGGAAGAATATTGGTTGGAAAGCTGCACAGCAGAAAAGGACCTGGGAGTGCAGGTCAGCAGTGGCTGAACTTGAACCAGCAGTGTGAGCAGGTGACTGAAAGGTCAATGACATCCTGTCCTTTAGCAAAAATAGCAGGACCAGTGCAGTGATTGTCCCCCTGAACACAGCACTGGTGTGGCCATACCTTAAATCTTGTGTTTAGTTTTGCACCCCTCATGACATGAAAGATGTCTGGTGCTGGAGTGAATCCAGAGAAGGGCAGTGGAGCTGGGGAAGGTTCTGTAGCACAAGTCTGATGAGGAGTGACTGAGGAAGCTGGGCATGTTCAACGTGGAGAAAAGGAGGCTCAGGAGGGACTTTTATCACTCTCTACAACCACCTGAAGGAAGGTTGTAGGCAGGTGGGAATCACTCCCAGGTAACAAGTGAAAGGACAAAAGGAAACAGTCTCAAGTTGTGCCCAGGGCAGGTGTAGTTCAGATATTAGGAAAAAATTCTTGACCAAAAATGTTGTCAAGCTCCAGCACAGGCTACCCAGGGCAGTAGTGGGGTCATCATTGCTGGAGGGACAATATAGATGTGGCGGTTTGGGACATGGTTTAGTGGTGGGCTTGGCAGTGCTGTGTTAATAGTTTGACTTGCTAATAGGGGTCTTTTCCAACCTAAATGATTCTATGATTCTATAAATACAATTAAAAACCAAGTTTTTACAGTATTTTAAGGAAACCCCATTAATGGAAAGATGTACCTCTAGCCAATAGCAGTAATTATGCTTTTTCTCACCTAATTTGATAGGCAGTAAGTGAATAAATGAGACCAGCTATGTGACATTTGGAAATTCTGCTGTGAAGAATTAGAAAAAATTGAGGAAATAAGGAACATGTTATTATCAGTGAATATTTTAATACTGAATCCTGTGTCTGGGTAGTAACTCTATTTGGTGGGAATGTACCATGCAATAAGAACAGTCCAGAGATGTGATTTTAAGCATGGGTCCAAACCATGGCTGATGTAAATGGCTAGATGCAAATGGTGTGGCAAGTTTAGCATGGAGAAAAAATCTAGACCAAGGAATTTGAAGATTGGAATGAGGTGGCCTGTAGATTGACAGGTGCAGATGGATGTTCGTGTGCCCATGATCAAAGCTGGCGATGGTCTTCTATGCTTGGACTAGCAGAGCTGTATAGAGCATCTGACCAGGTCTGTCCAGGTAGGACCACTGTAGATGTGCCTTTTGAGGTGTCCTTTCCCAGGTTCCTCAGCCTGCAGTTGCATTCTGCCAGATGTTGGGTTCAGGAGGGTGGGATGTCAAAACTGCTGCTACTGTGGGAGCAGTTGCATATTTTTATGCTTTTAACTTAACTCTGAGTCTGCATATCAGATAATTTTTGAAAGTTAATTGAGCAACTCCACTAGGAGACATGGGGAGAGAAGCTAAAAAAAAAAAAGAGATGACCTGTTAACCTTTAAATCAACACTCATACAGTGTTTTGAGATCACTTTGGATGTCTGCCTCACAACAGATTGTGTAGTGGAAGAGTGAGAGCAGTTATTGATGGTTCTAGAACAGAATCACTTTTTTTGCATGTTGAAGTACGATTGTTAAAAGCAGCCCAGGTTACTTTGTGAGATTGCAGAGTGTCAGTTTGATTATTTGGAAATATCAAAGAATGTTCCTCTCAATGAAATTGTAAGGTTTAATAGGTAATTGATAATGCTAATGATTAGAAATACTCATAAGGCTATGTAGAAATAGTGTTTTAGAGCCCCTAGAGGGCTCTGAGTTTAAGTAAAACCTAGTGACTGCAAGACTGTTAGCTGGTAACAAAATAATTTCATAATTACTAGAGGATAGCTTAAGACAAGCATCAGATAACAAAAATGAAGAAGTGTGCTTTTCATTTGCACATACAAGAATGACATAGTTTCCAAATTATGGAATTTTTTTAATAGCAATTGAATAATTTGGCAAAAAATAAAAGTTGTGATAACTATTTAAGAAATTTGAGCCATATAAGGTAGCAAACTTTGGAAAGCTTATGTCCATTCCAAAAAAGTTTCATAGGTTTATCAATAGTCATGCATTCTTCAAATCTCTGTAAAGCTTACTTTACCTGAATGCTTTTTTTGAATGCTCTTTTCCCAGTCTTTCATTGTCTTTTGACTTTAGTGTTTTCCCCCACCTTATTTGTCTTTTATTGTCTCTCAGCTTGGTGTTTTTGCTCTTACCTGGTCTGGAAGGGAGATCTGCAACTTGATCTCAGGAGATGAATTGTGGTGTAATCCTGGTCGTGAACAGGGACCTAGGAGAGACATTTTCAAAGAATATAGTAACAAAGGATTATTCTCTCATAATATCATCAGAAATAGCAGTGTTGTAAAGGAAATAAGTGTGTTTTTATTCATTGAAGTGTTGGCATTTAGTGTCTGTTCATATATTTTTCTTCCTTTTTTTTTTTCTTTTCTTTTTTTCATGTTTAAACGGGTGAGTATATTGTTACTACATCACTCAGTCCTGGTTTATGGATTTAGGGATTATTTGTGTGAAGCTTGTTTACCTTCTCATAGTAATAGTTTGTGATGGACATTTCTTGGTTCTGTTGAGACATTCTTATGATCTATATTAATTACTTTGTGTGTCTTTGCATTCAGTGCAGTTATGAGTCTGGGCATTTCTTATGAAGTTTAGTTTTTAAAGAATAAAGGATAAGGCACTGAAGCTTAAACTGTGGCCTGCTAATTTGTTTCTTTCAGCATTTTCATATTCACTGTCAGTATTGCAGAAGTAACAGGTTTTCCCTTCAGAATCAGTGAGGATCCACAGCCAGGGGACACTTTTGTGTCTGGAAAGGGCAGCTGGGACTTTTCTGTGGAAATATATTCAGAAATAGTGCATGGCATTTGACATACAAATTAGAGCTGTAATATAATACTTTCCTTCCAGATGGCAATTCTCTTTACTTTGATACTCTCTGTTTAAGAAGCACCTCTTCTTTCACTTTTCCTTTCTTCCACACTGAATGTTTCTATCCCTTTAGACAAATTGAAACTGATTCTGAGTTGTGCTCACAGAGCGAAAATAGCAGCCCAGATTAAAACTCAAATGGAACCCTCACGTGAAAATGGTGCAAAGGCAGAAACTTGTCTCCAAACAAGTGTCCTGTGCAGCACAGGTCAAAGATGGGATGAATGGCCTCAAAGTTGGTTTGCGGCTCTAAATGCCTGAACCCCAAATAACCTCTTGAAATTTTATCAGGTCATTGCTGTCAGTTGAATTCCATAGTTAAAATTTTATAGTGTATTTTAAAGTTACACAGCTAGGCCTCAGAAAGTTCAGCATGAAATCTTATGCAGCTTAACTCCAAGAAATCACTCTCTTTTGATTTATCAGTAGCAGAGTAGTAATTTAATTTTAAATCTAATTTTTTTCGGGTTGCAACTTCACTGCTAGTATTTGTGTTATGTATGAAAGTTTAATGACATTTTGATAAGGTGTGTTTTCAGTTGCTTCAGTTTTGTGAGAAGTACAGTAGTATTTGTCCTACTTTTGGGTTCTCAGTATTCATTTAATAGTGAAAAATAATTACAAAACATTTGGTGTGAAAAATTAAATTCTAGTGTTGCTTACTTGGGGTATAAAAGGTCCTTTAAATATATGTAATATATGTGAAGTGGCTTTTGATAATATTTTACATCCTCTAGTGCTAGGAACTGAATCACCCATGATTTTGTTTGTAGTATTCCTGATGTTATTATGCACATGTAGGGAATGAAGCAGGGACTCTTGGTGTGGTGAAGCAAGAA
This sequence comes from Anabacerthia variegaticeps, assembly GCA_035583185.1. Classification (NCBI taxonomy): domain Eukaryota; kingdom Metazoa; phylum Chordata; class Aves; order Passeriformes; family Furnariidae; genus Anabacerthia; species Anabacerthia variegaticeps. Next base: position 2,643,825 of record JAWWEW010000088.1, on the reverse strand, counting down.
TCAAGAATTGTTTATTTCTTATCACAAGTCTCTATACAGGACTCTGTTTTCAGTTTCATAGCTAAGCATTTCATCTTTGAACCCATCAGTGTCTAACATGAATTTTTTTCTACTAATCAACTTTAGTTCTTTGCTTGTCCAATGATCACGCTTTTGACCTCTGACCTTGCACTAGCTACTTTCCCTGTTACTGCAGACACTGACAGGTGTTGTCTTGTAACTTTTCACTTTCATTTCTGACATGGTCCTTAGGCAAAGCAATTTTCTATCAGCTTGTCTTGGTCTTAATTCTCCGCACCCATGTAGACATCTCACTTGATTTTGAACACACGCAATAAAGGACTGATCCCAGAAATCTGCACTACCCATAGATGCCATGAGGCATCTACACTATCCTTGGAAGATTTACCTGAGATTGTGGGATTGCATTTCTGCTTGCACTAAATTAGCAGTTTGTGACTGCAGAGATGAAGAGACTCCAGCTCTCTTCTCCCCTCGCTTTGACAGTACCTTCCTCTCTGTTGGGCAGTTGCACTGTATCAGATAACTTTCTCCATGTATGATGAATATTAAAGCAAGCACAAAGAAAGGGACAGGAGAGCATAGCCAGGAATAAGAATAGAAGTTGCATCAGTTTTGGCCTGTGCCCAGCTGCTTTGTGGAGACTGAGGCTCTTTCAGAAGCCCTTCAGAGCACCTACCCAATATCAGGTGCTCAGAATCACCTTCTGGATATTCAGCTCTCCCATCACTGAATGTAAAGGTAACAGAGTATCTGGGGAAGCCAGGTACCTCTCTTGATAACAGTTATTTTATAGAGACAAAGGATTGAATTATTGTGAAGACTGAATTGTCTTAATTATGCCTGTCTGTGGTCATTCCAGACCTAAAAAAAGCAATTGAAAGTCTGTTGCAGTTCTTTTGCAGACTACAGGTGTTGTTAAGATAACAGGTTTTCAGCCTCCATCAGCACACATCTCACCGTGCAGACTTTCATGTGCAAAATATATTTGATATCCATCTTATGCATCTTAATTTTTTCTGTATCTTTTTCAATATATACTATTATATGTATATTATAACAACTGAAAAACTGTAAAATCGAAAAAACCAAGCCAAAATCCAATAAAAAAGTAAAAATAACTATTAAAAACCACCAAAAACACATAAAGTGTACTTCTGTCCAGAAAACAGGTGTGCAGTTTTCAAAAGGATTGACTTGCTAAGATGCCATGACCTGTTTAGATGCATCAGTAACTTTATAAATACCAGTTTCTCATTGGGAAATTACCAGCAATATTATTGTAGGGTGAAATAATGGAAAGGATTAGAAGAATGTATGTTGGCTGCATACATTGTATGTGTCTTAGTACTTAATATGTTCAGTATTTGATTGTGAAATATTACTTGAAGTGATTTTCTTACTTAGGTGGACATATGACAGGAGTTTGTTGTAATCAGTAGTATATGAAAAAGATAAAATAACCTGGCTGTCAGAATGCAGTGAGGGGAGGCTTCAAAATAGCAAAATGAGGACAGTATTGTAGGATAACATGGAAGAGAGAACTCAGAAGATAGGAAGCTATTATTCAAGTCAGGTATTAAAAGCAGGAGTGAGTTGTCTCAGGTTGATTTCTATGGCAATAGAGAGGTAGCAGATGGTATTTTGGATTGATGGGATGGCCCAAAATAGGAGCTTGTAGGTAGTATAAGTCTTTCAGAGGATAGATAAAAGGACTGAACACATTGTCATGATGATCTGAAGCTGATAATGCAGATTTGGTGCCTAAAATTTTGTCTTCATTTGTTCTTGAATTAATTAATAAACTCATCATGATAATGCTTAAACCAGACTGTGCACCATGCCAAAACTAAGGTACACATTGTTTTGTAAGCTCAACTTATACCAATAAAAATAGCATGTGGAAAATTACTGGAGTATGAATTAGAACATAGGGTAAGATTTTTCACTGTGTAACTGTAGAAGCTTGGATTTTAACTTGTCTCTGAAAATTCCTTTAGATTTTATGAAGAACTTAGGCTATTCCATTTAGATACTGTAATGTGAACCTTTGGTAGATGCACAAAGCTTTTAAGAGTTGTCGTGAATTCTTGTATGATGTTGTGGTGAAGGAAAACAGGTGAGTGTCATCAGTGTTGAGTGTAGTAATAACATGAGAATGAATGGGGCTGGGTGATGGTGGATGAGGATGATAAAGGTAAGCCCAATCAAATAGTGAGACACTGCAGAAGAGAGGATTAGAACCCAAAAAGTTGGCATGAAGGTGGCCACTAGGGAAGTGAAAGAAGAGCCATAACAGTAGTATCTCATTTCATGACTGTCATGGACAGCAGAAGTACAGACAAGAGCTGAGATTTGGCATGGCAATATGTTATTTGAGTAATTTGAGTGAGCAAGTTGAGTGAGAACTTAAGGGAGAGGTTTCAATGGAGCAAAAGAAGCCATGTAGTAAAATGATCAAAAGGAGCACTCAGAGATTGAAGGCTAGTATTATATTTCATATTCAACATGTCTGAGAAGTAACAGCAGTTGTTTTTTGTAAAAAGCCCCTCTCCGTCTTTCTTGTCAGCGCCCTTCAGGTACTGGAAGGCCTCAACTAGCCTTCTCTTTTCTATGCTGAATAATCCCAATTATCTCAGTCTTTTTTCATAGGAGCAGTGCTCCATTCCTCTGATCATCCTTGTGGCTTCCTCTGGACTCGCTCCAACATGTTCATATTCTTCCCGTGCTGGGGAACCCAGAGCTGTATGCAGCCCTTCAGGTGGGGTCTCACCTACACAGAGTAGTTGGGCAGAATCACTTCTTTCACCTCTTGGCCATGCTGCTTTTGATGCAGCCCAGTATATGTTTGTCTTGTTGGGCTGCAAGGGCGTACTGATGGCTCATGTCCAGTTTCTCATCCACCAGCAACAACAAGTCTTTGTTGACAGGGCTGCTCTTGATCTGTTCATCCCCCAGCCTGTTTTAATACTGGGGGTTGCTGCAATTGGGTTGCAGCACCTTGCATTTGGCCGTATTAAACTTCATGAGATTTCCATGGGCCCACTTCTTGGGCTTGTTCATGCTTCTCTGGATGGCATCCCATCCTTCAGGAGTGTCAGCTGTACCACTCGTCTTGGTGTCATCTGCGTATTTGCTGAGGGTGCACTCAATCTCTTCATCTATGTCATTAATGAAGATATGAAAGAGCAGTGGTTCTAATACAGACTCCTGAGGGACGCAGCTTGTCATTGATGTCCATTTGAACTCTATGTTGGTGACCACTATCCTGTGGATGTGACTGTCTAACTGCTTTCTTATCTGTTTAACAGTCCACTCATCAAATCCATCTCTCTGCAGTTTAGAGAGAAAGATGTTGTGGGGGACCGTGCCAAAACCATTACAGAAGTCCAGATAAATTATGTCTGTAGCCTTTCCCTTGTCCACTGATATAGTCACTCCATCACAGAGGACCACTGGATTGGTCGAATAGGACTTTGCCTGGTGAAAGCCATGCTATCTGTCCTGAATCACCTCCCTGTCCTGCATGTGCCTTAGCATAGCTTTTATGAGGAACTGTTCCATGGTCTTCTCAGGCAGAAGTCAGGCTGACAGGTTGGTAGGTCCCAGGTTCTCCTTGCTACCCTTTTTTAATGATGGGTGCAATATTTCCTATTTTCCAGTCACCTGGGACTTGCCCTGACTGTCATGTCTTTTCAAATACCATGGAGAATGGTTATACTGACTTGCAGACCAGCTTTTAGCTTGATCTTTAAACTGTAGTTGTACTTCTAGAGCATCTAATTTGTCTTTAATACCTCTTTCTTTGCTACTGTGTTTTCCTTGGTCATTCTTATTTTGTCTCATTTAGTGGTACTTTCTCTGTGGATCTCAACACACATTTGGATGTTGATTTTGTGGGAGAGAAGACTTCTCATGTGTTTCTACAGCACTGTGTTCAGAGCAGCATTATTTCTTGTGGAACTTCCTGAGTGTTGCTGAGATGCCCATGTTAAATAGCAGTTAAGAATTGCTATTTGCTGTCCCTATGCTATGTGGTTCTCTCTATAGAAAGGTGCTGGAAGATTACAGCCCAGTAAAATTTGTGACAATTTGGGAAAGATCTGTATATTTATGTGCTCTCTGTCTTAGCTATGAGGTGATCCTTGCTTCTGGTTATCCTTTCATCCACAGTAACTGATCACCCTTGTCTTGCTGTTGTTTGTTTGTGATTGTAGCTGGATTTGCTTTCTAAAGTTCAAACAAACCTACCTAAACTTTGCAGGAGGGTCATGATGGATTATAAGGGACCTTCCTGTGCTATCTTTTATGCGTCCTTTCCTGGCCTGGGAAAATACAGTTGCATCTCCTATACTCCAGACGTGTCAGGGTCTTGAGTAAGCCCTTGCAACCTTGTCTGGAAATCAGAGCAAACAGTGAACCTTTCTGCTGTTTCAAAACCACTATTTCATATGGAACCAATGAGAACTGGTTGAGTTTAATGTGTAGTGACACCTTTACGCCAGTTTGCAAATAGACACTGTGGTTTTTTACCTGCACACAGCACTTCTGGCCCATTGTCTACAGCAGATAAGCTAGAGGGACTCTGAGCTTAACCAATTTCATCATTTGAGTGTTTTTATACCAAAACACTGCAGTGCACTGAAGTTGAAAGATTTCTAATGCAGAATTTAGAACACAAAAAGGTAAACTTAAAATGTGAGAGTTTGGATTTTTTTCAATTAAAAGCAGTGGTAAAAAAATATCTACTATAGGAAAAGTGAAATGGGAGTTTATACTTTCTGTTAAATTGAGACTTCTTGTGTTAATCTAGACTTGTTTTTTCTAAAGACTGAATTTCAAACGTTATAATGATGGTAAGTGGAAAAATCTGCATAGACCTGATGCCTAAGAATTTTATGTATTTTTGGTGTATTTTATGGATCTTTATAGCTTTAGAAGTAAGGGATTTCTAA
>JAWWEW010000088.1:2617223-2618751 GCA_035583185.1 Anabacerthia variegaticeps | reverse complement strand
ATTCAATGGGTGTTAGGTGTGGGTGAGAAAAATTACTGTAATTTCTTTGAGTTACTGTAAGAACTGTATCAAATACGTGGATTTATGGTGTGCAAATTGTGTTAGGGGATTAGAGAGTATTGGAACAGGGCTACTGTCAGCAGTATTATAAAGTCAAAGGTAGTTTTTTTAATTTTTATTTGTAACAATGCCTTAATGGAAAATTCAAGTCAGTTCAAATATTTCCCAGTATTTATAGGGGGATCTGAATAGGTTTAAACAATAGTAAGGTCTGAAAAACTAGTAGAAAAGCTAGCATACAGCCCAGTGTCTTAATTTCTTTTAAACCACTATTTTTGCTTATTTTACTCTTCTATTGATATCCACTTGGCAAGCCTGGGAAGTAAAAAAAAAAAAAAAAAATCTCTTAAATATCCATGATCAAAAATGAGCGCCTGATGGCCTGAAGGTTGAAATAATTATCTCTGGTGGCCGTGCAGATCTCAATGTCAAAGCTAAGAACCACAGGGCAGCAGAATTAAAGCATGAAAACTGGCATGAGCACAGACAACTGCTTGAGGCTCTTTATTACTGTTTGATACAGCAGTTCTTTGTTGGAAATCTTGTTTTTTAGGTTCGAAAGCAACTGTGTGTGTCTAATCTCACATTTTCCTTTATCATCAATTCCATTCCTCTGATATTTACAAAACTAAGCAACATCACATGTGTTTATCCTGATTTCTGAATTAGTCTATCTGAGGCTTTCTACTTATCTGCAGATAGGTGGCACCGTTCATACAGATTGGGAAAGCAGAGCTCTCTGTGTTCACACTATTCTGTGCTGTAAATTAACCTGTCACTTTATTATTTGACAAGATCTTCATTTTTATTCATCAGGACTTGAGCCAGGATGGGTGCATTTATGGCCATTTGCTTTGCATGGCTCTCAGCTGAGTTTGTAGGTATTGTAAGTGAGATCCATTATCCCTGTTACAAGTGCTCACAATGCAGATGCTGATCTGCGATGATGATGAGAAACCAAAGTCAGTAAAGACCACATAAGCCGCCCTTGATGAAAAGATAAATGAATGCATAAATAACATTGTGCTCTGCTGTGTTTGCTGAGATCAAGGATAAATTTTGAAGGTTTTGAGAGATCAGACATACAGAACCTGGAGAAATTCACCCTCCCTCACTTTGCATTCAGCACGCATTTCACTATGTACAGAGGAGATGAGACACATTTTAATGCATTACTGGAAGACCAGAAATGTTTGGCCACTTTTCTTTTGGTTTACATGGGTATTTTTTAAGGGAAAACCAAAGAAATGGTGTCAGAATAAGGCATAAGTTTAATTAAATGCAATACTAAAAACAAACACCAAACTGTTTATATTTTCACTGTTCCTAACTGTTCTTTATGTAAATACTTCCATGTCTATTGTGTTCTATTCATAAATGTAATTATAGAGATAAATGAGTAAATTGTTTGTAATTGTATTCATAGAGATTATTCATATTCAAACAGAGAAAAACACGCTAGCACAAG
>JAWWEW010000088.1:2599723-2612223 GCA_035583185.1 Anabacerthia variegaticeps | reverse complement strand
TTTCTGTAACGGTTTAACACATACAAATTTTTGAAGATGAAAGGTAAAGTAGAAGGACTTGGCAACTTGGGCTGCCTTTTTGCAAGCTAAGTATGTTCCAAATCCAGACAAACCTCTAAGACCATCAGAATATCTGCAGTTCAGAAAGATAAAATATTTACAAAAAAAGATTTTACAGTATTACAAAAGCAAAGGAAATTATGTTCATTGTAGAATAAATGTGGTTAGATTTTCATGTTGTGTTACATAGAAAATACGTACTTTAAACTTATTTGGATGTATATTCATTATGCAGTGCTAATGAGAATAATTAAGACATCCTAGTGTGGCATTATCAGGGAGGAGGCAAAGTGTATTGAAAAACGAATTTGCAGTTGAGAACTTTTACTACCAGCTAATGGGATGCTTGGAAGTACCATAGAAACATTTAAAAAAATCCTGCAATCCAGCTTTGCCTCTGCACCTTATTTGAGCATAACTTTCAGAGAGTAACTGGTATTCTCTTTAGTTTGTATTTGTTGAAGATACTAATATCTATTGATACATGAGAACCAATAATTAGTTGTTATTTGTGTGGGCTTTATTGTAATTGTTTGATTTACTTTATTTCTGGTGCATTACTTTCAAAAGGTAAGTTCTATATATATCTAAATAATGTTTCAATTATAATCTTTGTAAAAAAGTGAAATATGCACAGGATTCTTGTTTGAAATCTTGTACCCCTCTGAAGCATTTTAAATTTTTGTTGGAAAAGAGAGTAAAACAGTTTCTTAAGGTGGGGGGTGCAGTGAGAGGGTGAGCTTCTAATGCAGACTTTAATTACGGAAAGGGTTCCTGTAGAGTGTCTTAGAGGCAAACTAGTTGGTTCATTCTTTCGCAGGTTGTATGGATCCAAAGCTGTCTGCACTTAGTGAAGAAAAGCAGAAGCTGATTTTGCAGCCTGGGCAGTTGTGGGCAGATTATTTGCAGCCCAGTATCTTGCCTGCATGGCTGGGGTAGATTTGCTTCCGTTCAGCCTCCAATAATTTCTCCAATAGCCTGAATCTCACATCAAGGAGAGGTGGTGGGTCTGATGTTTATTAAGCAATAGTTGAACATGTTATTCCTGTTAACTTAATTCTGTGAATATATTATGTGAATTATAATGCTGTAGCATAGTTTTTTGTGTTTCACTTGCCGTGAGAAATAATTTTCCGCTGAAAATCCTGTTGAAACTTGTGCTTGTAAAGGCATGGAAGTTCCTTATAAAGAGTACAATACGCAACTGAGGAAGTAGAAATCCTTATAATTCATAGAAGCATTTACTCAGTTTTGACCTTGGGAACAAGTGTCATAAAACAGGATTGCAGATCTAACACATAGACATATTTGGGTTGCTAATTATAGATAGATGTAAGACATCTATCTAACATCTAGAGTTTCTTTTCAAAACTTTTCAGCAGTAAACTCAAAATGTTGGAACAGCTTTTCTGGTGGGTTTTTGTAGCCCTGAACATTGATTTCCTTAGTATAGCTACACTTGCACCAAATTAACAAATAGCAAAGTAAAGCACAGTCATGGCATGTTTAATGTTTTCCAGCATTAAGACAGTGAAATAAGATGAATACAGTTCTTCATGCAAATAGATACGGATATAATGCAGTGACAAATTAGAATGCAGTAACAGAAAGGAAATGAAGAGTTTATTGTTTCTATAGCTCTAATATCCATTAAAAGTTAGGTACACAGCAGGTGACAGTTTGGATAAGTGTAAGGTGAATGTTTTGAAATAAATAGCAGTCTGGTGACCTGGGATGTCAGTGCTCTAGACAAGGCTGTGTGTTTATCAATATATCCTACATGTTTTACAGACTCCTCAGGGAACAGGAGAAGATACAATTTCACCTTTTCTGTACCAAAACATTTTAATTATATCTTCTTCCAAGTACAGCGGTTCAGTAACCAAGGAGCTGACATTGATGCATGTGTTGATAAAGCTGCAAACATTCAAAATGAGATTAACAAAGATTTTGAGGAAAGGGTGACAGCTAATTTTGCACACTATTCTGCATCTGATTCAGGTCAGTGTAATGATAGAATATTTTATAACTGTTGTGTCATCTAGAAGGACTTTTATGATGCTTTGTGTTTATAAAGATTTGTGTATGTGAAAGTAAAGTTCTTAGTACATCATTCAAGAGGGTTATCACTTTTTTATTGAACATCTATTGGTTGTAGCCATAAATAGGAATAAACATAAACATTTAGAAGCAATTCTCTATATCCATCTGTGTTCATCAAAGTAATAGGTTCTTTGCATCTAATTCACCTTTAAAGTGTTGACCTCAGAAATGAAATTGAACCAAAACTAAATGCCCCTTTTCAGTGTTGCTTTATATTTGCAAAAAAAGATTGGATGAAAAGTTATATTAAGTGTATTTAAATAATCAAACTGTAGTTTCTTCGTATTATGTGCAGCCTTTTGAGAACATCTCAATGTATTTCTGCTCTATTCTCCTCCTTGTTAGAAGGCAACTGACATTCTTCTTTCACTTTTCTTTTTGTTTGTGAAATTTTCTCCTCTTTTTTATCCACTCACTTCTCCATCTGCTTTCACTTTTGTTTGCTTGGGCTGTCTCTCATCCCAACTTGATAATGAGGAATGCAGTGTGACCCTGACCTCTATCAGCCCATGCATGACCTTCTGACTCTCCCACATAACCTTTGACCTTCTCTTTGACAGCTTGATTAATTACCCTGTGTTATGATTTATGAGTAAGTGCTATGTAAAAATAATAGACAACAGGTGGTCCTCTAAAAACTTTTTGTAGCACGTTTTCTTTTCCTGCCTCACCTGATGAGCCATTTTAAGTTGGGAACTTAGTGGAACAATGTGTGTTTGGCAGAAAGACAGCATTTTTACACACTTGGACATAGCGCTGGAATTCGGGTGCCCAAGGTATATCTAGGATGAAAATATCACAGTGCTAGCAGGGTGCAGTTGCCAAAACGTACATTGGGTGGAAACAGAAAGCAGAGTCAACTGACATTTCAGGCATCTCAGTCGCAGGTCACATCTTGAGAAAATTGCTCAAATAATGGAGGAAGCATTTTTCAAGCTGAGCTGCATCTCCAACAGCTATGTTTACTTTAACGCTTCACTAGTGAGTTTTGATTGGCTGTCATGACCTCATCCTGCTGTTGCACCTACAGTGTTGCAGTAGTGACATAGATGTACCCTTCTTGCAGAAGCGATGGGAAATGAACATAGCATACATCTTTTGGAAAGATGAATGGACGTTGCTGTGTCCATTTTAACCCCAGGCGAGTTTAAGAACAGAGCGCTTTGAGTTGCATTTCTCCTGGGAATTAACTCCAGTCTTGCTGACAGCCATCTAGATAGAAACCTGAGCTTGAAAGTTCGAGTTGATAAAGCTTAGGAAAATTATCTCTTTCAGACCCTTGCTCGCAGTCCAAAAAGGCAGTTACATAGGTCAAAAGACACCTCTCTAGATGACCTTTCTCATCACATATGGTGTTCCATCCTGGTGGATTAATAAGCAGATCTGAATGCTTCCAGCTCATTATTCATGTGGCCAGGCAGGAGACGTTTCAAAAGATTTATAGAATTTACCTCAAATACTTTGAGGTTCTCTTTTTTAAAACTTTATTTTTTTCTGTCAGAGGCAAGAATTTTGATACTGCTTCAATATTGAACATCTTACTTCGACTTCCAGTAGGAGGCATAAAGTACTGCTTCATTTCTGTGCTATGTATTGTGATGGAAAAGACACTTCTGTGTTGTTCTGGCTTAGTAGTAAAGGCATTGTAACTGAGATTCATGATTTTTTCCAACACTTTGTAAGCCTACTTTTCCTTTCATCATCACAGTCTTCTATGTCCAGAAGCAGGAGAGTGTTAGCAGTTAGCATAGAGTAAATTTTACTTAGCTTGAAGCATTAAAATATGTGGGGGAATAGATGTTAATTGAGTGTTTTAGTCTGAGAGGGAAACTGTAATTTTTTAGATCAGAGGCTGGGAGTTGTATTTGTCTGTGTCAGTTCTGATTATTAGGTCTCATCACAGATATCTTGATGAGTTTGGCTGAAGATTGATGGGGATAGGAGGGAGTGTCCTAAAGCTTAACTTTTTATCATGAAAAAACTTTGTGTCTTAGAAAGTGGTTTCTCTTTCTGTGCTCATTGGACTCATACGAGAAAACTACTATTACATATATTGAAAACATGCTTGCATACCAGCTAATGCCACTGAAGGTTGCAAGTTCTAGAAACCCTTCTAGATGATTGGTACTTTCTTAGATCATAGATCAATACATTTTGTTAATTATGTAATCTCATCGTAGCTGAAATTGGTATTTTTAATTCATTTGTTTAGTGTAGCTGCACTAGCACCAAATTAACAAATAACAAAGTAATATATAGTAATTGCATATTTAATACTTTCCACCATAAAGATAATACAGATAGTAATATAAGATGAAGACAGTTCTTCATGCAAATAGATATTTCTGAACAGGCCTTTTTTAAAGATAGTTTTTAATGAGTGTGATTTTTGTCTGTGTTAACAGTTACACCAAAATTATGCCAAAGACTGTATCTTGCCTATTATTGACATTTACTAAACATTAGATTTTAGTGGTCTTGTGTTCTGTTTTGCATTGACTTGCACTATTCTCAACCTTAGTGCGTTAGAGCTCTACCTTTTTTTTTTTTAATTTTCTGATTGCACTAAACTTTATCAGTGCAGCTATGCCCACATGAAATACATTTTTTAAAAATTAATTGAACATAAAAGCCACATTGTTTACACAGATCTTATTTAGAACTGAGTATTTGTTTTCAGTAGAATATGCTTGGGCTAAGGCTGAATGAGAGAGGCTGTAATTGGGTACATTTTACCAGTCATTTTATTTTTTCCTGTTGATCTATATATGTTACTCTCAAATCTTTCTGGTGCCATTGTTTCCATCTTGGAATTTAGGATGCAGGAATATAGGGAAAGGGAAACACACTATATCACACAGAGAAAACAATTTAAAAAGAGATTACTTTCCTATGAGAAAGACTTAGACTTTACCATATTTGAGGGGAAAAAAAATTAGCTCAGTTATTACTTAATATTTTTTTAACTCTACTGCTAAAAGAGGCCTGCTATCTGTGAGAAATTTTTAAAAAATGTAAAGGGAATCATGCTGCAGTGCTTAAAATATATTTGATAAAAGTCCTTTAATTGATTTATGAAGTAGTAGATTTAAAAATAGAATCATATTTCATCTGTTGATGTTTGTGTGAAAAATTGACATTATGTCTTCATAAAATTGGACAAATAAGTCATGTAATTTTCGGTTACATAATCAATAACTTAGACAAATTCCACTTTGATGATTTGTGTGTCTGTGTTGTGGTCAGCTTAAAGTGGACACAGAGTTTCAAATCTCTGTAACACTTGTGGATCTTTAATAAACAAATGAATTTTGCATTTGGCGTTCCATAGAAAACAAAACAAATCAATACACAGAATGTCTCTGCTCCAAACAAGGAGACCAAGAAGACGAAGGGCCCCAAAACCACCAGCCTGCCAAGTACTGCAAAAACTTTGTCCTACGCTGGCAGTAGCAGGCTCAAAAACCATCCTTTCTTCTAAGACGTCTAGTTTAGGAATGTTGGTAAGCAGTATTCTTCTCTGTGATGAATTTTGGCCTTTGAAATTTTCCAAGCTGGAAAATGCATGTGTTCATAGTACAGCATTAGGTGTTAATATAGCCACGTATCCCTGGTAGTGGTGTGGTTAGACTTCAAACATTTTCTTCTTTAATTTTAATTTCTTTTGCCCTTTCCCTGTTGTTTGTTTGTTTATTTGCCTATTAGTTTGTATTTATCCCAGTTAACTCAGCAGGGAGGACAGGGGAGTGACGTGACAGGAAACCCCTTATAGTGCTGTGTCTAGCAAGGAGGCAGTTTTTACTCTTTGGCCTATGGTGACCTTTTTTTGGCTGTGTCCCGTACACCAGAGATAGTGTCCTGAATGCCTCTATTTCATCCTGTTTAGCAAAGTGCAACTGTGCCCTTTAACTTGTTTTTACGTGGGAGGACAAGCTATGGCAGACGTTTGAGAAGGGCACTAGGACAAGGGATAGGAACTCCCTTCAGCTGTGATTTTGATAACTAGTCGAGTGTGTCAAACTGTAGAAAATCACTGAGTGACAATCTGTCTACCTGACAGTGGCCACAATGAACTACAAGGTTTGTGAATGGCTCTACAGATTAGAATAAAGCAAGCCCAAATAAAGTATCTTTTGTTGGGGTGGACTTGGTTTGGTCTGGGAAGCTAGGTATGGGGCACCTCTTTGATCCTCATGACTAGCCCAAGTGCAAAATGAAGCACCAAGTGAAATGCTGGAATAAAGCTGTTCTGTTAGACAATTAATATAGATATTTTGAATAAGTATTTATTAAAATTTACTATTAAATGTCAGCTTGATTTTGACTGGGAACTCATGGTAACTTTAAGGATTCATCTGTTAAATGCACGTGCTGCACTTTTCTCCCTCCATGTGTAGTATTCCATGAATATTACAGTTTTTCTGTGATTTGCCATCATTTAAAAATGATTGGCTGATTTATTCAAGATTTTTTTCCTCATTCATAAATCCGTATTTCTTTTCAACCAGCTAATTTTCTGAGGCACGAAAATGCAGCTGGTGTGCTCAGAAGCATCCTGCATGTCACAAATTTTCTCTGGATTTGTTGAATACATGACATAATCCTGGTGAACTTTTAGAGCAGATTTAAAGATTCACTGAAAAGTCAGGCCCACCATAAAAGAGTTGACTTCTAAGCAATACCACTGAATCAGTTTGGGTATTGATTCATTGTTACTGCTGCAATTTTCTTCTGCATGGTATGCTTGTTGTCAGCTAGACAAAAGGTTTTACTATGTTAAAATACGGTGAATAATTTTCACATGCTTTCTTTAATCTATCTGTCTATCTATATGAAATCTCTCCATACTTTTTATTTTAAAGGTTTTTACTGGCTGGGTGTAAAGCTTTTTTTTTTTCGTCATTATGTAGAGTTCTTAATATTTTGCTTTTAGTTCCCATATTGTTTTCTGGAAAAGTCATATAAAGTACTTATGAATAATAAAACTACATATTAAATTATTTTAAAGGTAAACCAGACAACTTTTCAGATGCTGAGGGATGTGTATGAGCATAAGTACACTCACAGACACATATTCACACATCAATATCCCTTTAATGACAGAATATTCTTAAAAAGTGTTCTATAAATTATGTTGCGTGAACTTAGTAAAATAAATACAAATGTTTTAAAGAGCGTTAAAGTAAATGCAAAGAATTTTCCAGCATTAAATCTCCCTTTTCATATTCCTTCTCTGTGTGTGTGTGTGTGTGTGTGTGTGTGTGTGTCTTCTTAAACAGGAAGGCTATGGAGTAATAGTTCTGAATCCCAATGAGAACTACATTGAAGTGGAGAAGACAAAAGCCGAAATACAGCTGTCTTCTGATTGCTCAGATGAACCTGCAGAAAAGAGGGAAAGAAAAGACAAAATCCAGAAGGAAACAAAGAAGCGACGTGACTTCTACGAAAAATATCGAAATCCACAAAAAGAAAAAGAAACTATGCAGATCTATATTAGAGTAAGTTTCTTTTGGCTTTGTTTGCCCTTCTTTATTGATGCATACATATGTTTAGTGTCCATACTGGCTAATAAACAGCATGCATTTTAAAAACAAACACAATACTGAGATGGCATTCAAGAATTTATACAGAGTTCCTGGCTCTTTATTCAATTCCTATTCTTGGTCTCTTATTGAATATTATGTTTTGGAAGTGTTATGAAACATTTTGTTCTAATTTCAAAGGGAAACTCCAAATAAACTCCAGAGAAACTCACTCCTGCTATCAAGAATTTGTAAAAATGATTTTATAAACAGAGGTGTGCATAAGAAACACTTTGTAGTGAAGCTTAGGCAGCATTCTAGTTTCACATGTCATGTATACATTTATTGTATTGTATTTTCTTATACTGGGAAGGCAGTAGTTGTAGCCTGGTAATTTTTAACATATTACCTGCTGAATAAATAATGTGTTGTGGAAAATACCAGTGTTCATCTTGTGTGGTAGCAGATTTATCCTGTAATGTATTGTTTTCATAGGAGCAACCATCCATTGTGTTTGAGCTGAATTTCTGAAGGCAGAAAAAGAAGGAAACTTATTAATATCTTAATAAATATTTAAGCTTGAATAATTTGAGAATAGTATAATGAAGAAACTCTGTCTCTTGCCCTTTTCTGACTCAGTGAACCTTGGCACTTTGTAATGCTAGCAGCATGAGATCGTTATAACAGTGCTACCCAAGGATTTCTAATTCTACAGGGGGCACAAACAATATTATTTGCACTTTGACACATCCCGCTTCATATGCATACTATGCGTTATACATTCCAGACTGAGTCATACAATTTCCAAAACCCTTATTATGAAAGCATTTTCATTCAAAGATAAGACATATTAGAAACTCCATAGTGAAGTTAAAACAGTAAAAATCTATATGCCTTTCTAATGAGAAACAGAAAAATACAGCAAAGGACGTCTCAGAATCATCTTAAATTTTAACATATCCCTATTAATTATTGTTTAACGTAGCAATATTTGTAGGAGAAATACAACTGTGCTGGCTAGTTAAAAGGGTTGGTAACCTGGATGCAAAATTATCTTTAATATCATAAATATTACTGTGTTTTTTGAAAAATGTCTCACAGCTGAGTGTGAGAAACAAAAGAATGTGTATACATACTAAAAGTCACCAATTAGGCACTGTGCTTTCTGTCTGCTGCTTTTTTATGAGATGCTGTTCTGCCTACCAGGCAGACCCTTCTTCTTAAGAGGGACAACCAGTTTCAGCGCAAGGTACATAAGAAGCCAGTGGATGAGGTTGCTGTATTGTCCAGAAAGAGGTTTAGTCAGCTGGGGCTTCAGTGTTCCCTTCTTGGAAGTGAGCCTTTTTTTGATAACCTTTTCAGCAATTCCACCTTCTCATGGGTCTTCTGCTTGATGAGGTGTGAAATTTGACTTCAGGAGATTTGACCCCCAAAACATAAAATATATAACTCTATCCCATATTCCTTTCTCTATAGCTTTGTGCCTCAGATATGACTGTTGGTGTTTCCTTTATTTGATTTCCTTCAAATCAAGGAAAGAAGTAGCCTACATTTTAGTGAAAGTGTGGGTGGTGGTCTCCTTTCCCAGGCCATTTTGTTGAAATCAGATTTTTTGATTTATTTTGAAATAATTCTTTGGGTTTTTTTTGTATTCAACACACTCTAGTAAAGATAGTTTTTTGAAACAGAATGAAAAACATACCTGCTTTAGTGTGTTGAAGGACAAATTACTGCAATTTTCTTGCCTATCGGTTTCTGAAACAGAACTGGATTGTCAGTAGCATTCCATTTACCCTGTTGGGCAGAACTGCTAAGTCTATATGTGGTTGCAAGAGGTGCAGTGCCATATTTACAATGTGCTTCTTGCCTCCCATGCTTGAGTCCATAGGTTTACTGTTTGCTTGCACCCAGGAGCTTACTGCTAGGCTTCCATAAAAACAGGCTGCTGGGGGTAGTGCTGGAGCTGGTTTGGGATGGTCTCAAAGGGAAATTCAGGTATGACCTTTACTTCCTGTATAGGATAGCGTACATTTGGCCCACTAAGCTCTTGAAATAAAACTTATAGTCACTCAACAGAAGTGTTTAAGGAGGCTTCCTAATGATCTCATCAAAGAATTTTGAGAAACCTGAGCAAGCCTTGAATCAACTTTGCTAAGTAGGAGCACAGAGAATACATAGAGACTAGATGAAAAATATCCTCACAAGAAGGCATTAACTTCATTCTTTTAACTTTGAAGGAAAATATGTTTGTGTTGAATATGCTGGAGAAATTGTTTCAGACTGTTAAGTAGCAGAAATAAATATCTTCAGTTGTGTTCTCATAGGGTTACTGAGATCTGTTGTGAACTGATCAAGAAATGCCGTTTAAAAAAAATAAAGCTGTCTGGCTAATCCTCCCACTTCTGCAGTGAGATTTTCCAAGAACTGGAAAAATAGAATTCTTCCTTGTTAATTATCTTTTAGTATTTTCTTTATTCTCTTAGGGAAAAAAAATAGCTGAAGTACTCAAGAATATGTAAAATCAGAGTCTTAAAATATGAAATCTCAAATTACACTGTATTTTTATACAAAATGACTATAAGTAAAGACAACTATGGGAGTGCATAGTGCATTAAGCATAGTGCTTGAAAGATCAAAGTACTTATTGTTTCATGCTGGAAGTTTGCTTAACTATGAAATAATGTACTTTCTGGCACACATTATAGCTTGTTTAAGGGACTGATTTGGTCTGAGTAATAAACATCATGTCAAACATTATGGCAGGAAAACCTGCTTAATATGTTTTGTAATAAGACAAAATTTTTTGTTCTTGAAAACATCTGCCAACTGAATTCACAAGTGAAGACAGAAAATGTCATCAATTCAGTAACATTCATATAAATCTGTGTTTTATTTTGACAACATAAACCAAGGAAAAAGCTTCTTGATAATCAGCATAGACTATAATACTCTTATGGAATAATTAAACAAAAGGAATTTATGTTTATATAGTGTGCTAATGAATGCATATGATTTTTAATGCTCTTACTGTTCAGATTTTAACAACCATATTGCCAGCAGATCATTTTAAAAGCATGTTTTTTAAGGTGTTGAATGGAGGCTTGAGTAAAGTAGCTAAATATATATATACATTTTTTTTAAAACCATATTTCTATCCTTAGTTATAAATACTACCATTTTTTTCTTAGACCACCAGAGGCTGCTCTGTACATATGGGCTAATGCTTCACCCCAGAAACTTAATACCCTAGCCAACCTTCATTTATTACTGAACTAAACTGAGAACTTGTTGGTCTCTAACTTTTCTTCTATGGAAACAGATCATACAGGCTTAAATGTGACATCATTCCTTCCACCCTCCAAGCCATCTCCCACTCCCTACAGATTTTCACACTGAGAGTGTCTTCTTCATGTTAAAAGACACTTTAAAATGGAAAACAGTATTTAGCACCTTCTAAATGGCATTCACCAATTAAACAAGCATACTGAGTGAATTCTGAAATGTTATCAAAGTGAAAAGTATAAATAACATAATTTTGTAGTAATAGTAATTTGCAATAATGCTATTGCCACAATAGTTGAAGGATATCTAAGAGGCAGCCAAGGAAGAAGTAGGAGAAATCACTTTATCAGAACAAGTGCTGGGTTCAGGTTTTCTGGACAAAAGGGGTAAGTCTTTCCAAGGCCTGTATGCTAGGAATTTTGTCCTTTTTTTTCCCACTAAGCTTAGCTGCTTTGTTAAGTCTTACTGCAAATATTATTTTTATTATCGCACAATCTAGAGTAGCACCATTTCTACTAACAGCATATCAGTGAAATTAATTTTGGATGTAACATACTTTTCATAAATAATTTTCCCATTTTCTGCAAGAGATTAAATAGGAAAAGATCATGTGCAGCTAATTAATTAGTTTTACTAAAAATGGATGCATGACGATAATTTCTGCCAATATTTAGGGAAAAGTGGTAAAAGGCAGGTTTATTAATACACAGTGAAGTACACAGCAACTGCTGGTAGGCAGGATATCCTGGCAAGCCTGCAAGCACAGTTGTGCCATCTCTGCTTATTATTTAGTACAGCTGACATGAAGCATTGCCTGTCTGAAGGTCGCAGCACAGTGTCCACTTGTGTGATGTGACCTTTCAGTGCCATGTGTTTCTTTCATGTTGAAGATTGAACCATTTGCCAGCATAGCTGTGGTCCCACGGGCTGCACATCTCGTGGCCATCCCTGGGCAGATGCAGGCTCTCTCCAGCTACCCTCTGACTTGGCAAGGTGCATTCTTGCTCTCATCCAGAGCCTGTGTGACTACATTAATCTGCAGCTGAGACCAAGCTAATAAGCCCTTTATTCCACCAGTGAAGACAAAATTACAAACTCTAGACAGACAGCTCCTGAGAAGTAAGGAGCACACACAGCACAGAGAAAGACTGTGACAGACCTGGGCATCAGGACTCCAACCAGTCTCATGCTGGTCTCATATCACAATGCCTGTTTTGTTTCCCCTTTTACAACTGCCAGCATTACTTTTACCTATACCTCTGAAATAACGCATAGTTTGACTCTGCCCATATTTACATTTTAAAGCCTATTACTTATCTTCATGAGAAATCTCCTTCACTTGTAAACAACAGCAGTCATGATGACAATAAAAAAACTCCTGAGAACTGCTTAGAAATTACCATTGCATTATTGTTCTTTCCCCATTCAGAATAGAGAAGAGTTCAGAGTTGAAAAAATACTGCAGTTCAGGTGCTGGGACATAAATGTATAGTGACATTCTGAGTGCTCTAGGGATATCTGGAGAGATCTGGC
>JAWWEW010000088.1:2586094-2596116 GCA_035583185.1 Anabacerthia variegaticeps | reverse complement strand
CTTTACCAGCAAAGATATTTGTCATATATGAAATTCTCCTCATTGAGATATGTTAGGCTTTCAGATGCTGTGTGCTCTTCTGACTGCATGAAGGCTCTGACTGCATTGCCTTAAGTGGGCATATGAGTTATTCTGTGATAGATCTTTAAATAACAGCATCTGATTCGATCTTGGAAACCACTTGTCTTAAATACCTTTCTGCTGCATTTGCTATTAGTTCATTATGTTCTTTTACCATTTCCTTTCCCTTTCTGTTTTGAACTACTCCAGTTGACTGATAGAGTTTGGCTGATGCTAAAATGGATTTTTATCCTCATGGGCACCAGACAGTATCATCACTGGAGCAGAAACTGATATACTGTTGTTATTCTGGTTCAATGGTGGTAAGTAACCATGACATAATTTTCTAACACCATGAACTAAAGCTGTTTTTGCCCAAAAAATAAAGTGACCATGCAAAGTTCAGATCTGCTAGACTCAGCAAAGACAGATTACAAAAGGTGACCACTGCCTTAGTTATGCTGTGGGTCCACAGAGCATACAAATGTTGGAAAGAAAACATTGTGGCATGGAAGTACTATTAATTATTTCACATCTGTAGTAGTCATCTGCAGGACTTCTCTAGAGTGTGTGCAAAGTCACTTTCTCAAATGTCTGTGATTCAAGGTTTGGGGAGCATTCACAATGCATTTTTACACTTCTGCAACTTTGAGCACCCTCTTTTTTGCTTTTGATGGAAGGTATCAGGCACAGCAGTTGTGACTAGTCCTGGCTGACAATGCTTTGAGAATAGTTTTGGACTAGCTGACCCTCAGAGGTGCTCTCCAGCTGATGTAATTCAATGATTTTACATTACGAAGTTCCACCTCAGCCCTCAAAGAAGTATTTGAGCTATGGGTAGACTGTGCATGTTGCAAGGAGAGGCAGATTTCCCTGTCTCAGAACGTTTGGCACTGCTGAGGTTGTGGTTGGTCATTCACAGGTGACTTAGACCAGGAAGCCTACCCAGCTGTCAGCATGGTTAATCCCCTGGGGTCTTGCACAAGTACTGCTACAGAAATGCACCTTGAAAGATAAAACCCCCTCCAGACATGCATTGACATTTCTTGGCATTTTTAATACTGGGGTGTTGAGCAAACATTCATAATTTCTTCAGAAATCAAAAAATTCCCCAAGCCAGATCATTGTGTTGAATTTGCTGAAGGACTCTAAAGCAGACCAGCAATAGGAGTTTTTTCACAGATATTCTCCAGGTGTTATTAGCATGACCATTCTTCAGTGATAGGAAGGATACAAGTACTGTCCACATCCTTCCTACTTCCTCTCTTCTGTTATATCTTCATCAGGATTTTGTCTACATTGTTAATTTGAGTCCACAAACTTTCATTTTAAACTATAAAGCAGTTCTTGAATTTCAGGAAGAGAATAAACAACCTATGACCCAATGACAATTAAGCTGATTATTTGTCAAGTGCATGCTTAGAAGTGGATAGACATGGCCAAATTAAAAAGGCTGTACTTTATTAAAACAGTAGTGAACAGTGGTTTAATTAAGCCTGTGCACAACTGCTTCTTAGAAGATTTTCTCTACACTGCTAATTTCAAGGTGAAACCTAAATCTGTGTCTCATTCTGGTGCATTACCTACAGGTTGCCTTGAAGCCCCCTGAACAGAAACACAGTTTCTCTTCATATCTTAAACTTGGGCCTATGTTCATAAAGGTTAAAAATTATATAAGATAATCGTGTCCAGTTTTCTGTGAATGATATTCAGTGCAGACCACTGAACTACAAAACTAATCCATGCTGCTTGGTGAAGGGTCAGTTTTGGGCATTCTGGCATTGTACTTATCAGGCATATTGAATGTGATCACAATATAGAGGATTTCCAGGATGTCTGGTACATGGCAGCTATGAATTCATACTGCTCATTGTCAGCTTTATTGCTAAACAAGATACAAGATTTAAAATATGTTAGTATAGAAACATTTGCTCCAACAGAGCTAACATACGAAAATAGAAAAATACATTAAACGTGGATTGTTAAACCCTGTTCTGCTGTTAACTGTAAGTGCTATCAGAGCTCTTCCAAAGCCTCAGCCTGAAGATCTGGTTAATCAGCTCCTACAATGCAACCAGGACTAGAGACAAGGTATGCAGACCTTTCTTGCTTTACAGCTCTTCTGCTGCCACCATTAAGGACAGTTCCTGCAGTTGCAGTTGTCCATTCCTCTGCACAGTCTCTTCTCCAGTGCAGGGTTAGGGGTTTATCCACCCTTCATTCCCTGTCACCGAGGACTTGGACAGTTCATGGCAATATGGGAATGTAGTGGGTTTACCTTGACTGGTTGGCAGGTGCTCTAAGCTGCTCTATCACTCCCCATTCTTGACCAGACAGGGGAGAGAAAATATGTCCAAAGAGTTGTGGTCAATTAGTTATGTTTTCTGTGCCACTCCTTGCTCACTTTCCATGCTTCAGTGTGGGATATTTGCTTCAGGTATCTGGCCTCCATGGTTCAAGCTCTGTGCTGTTGCACAGCTTTTCTACTGTATCTTCAATATGTTGTGACAGAGGCTTTGCCACCACTGCCAATGGGCTCAGCCTTGGTCACTAATAGTTCCATCCTGAAGCCATCTGGAACTGGCTCCATCTAACATGGTGGAAGCTTCTGGTGTCTTCTCACAGTATTCAGCCCTGCAGCCTCTCCCCTACCAAAATCTTGATTTGCAAACCTGATACAGAGGATTGTGTTATTTCCTTATGCTCTTTTCCTTAAGGTTTTGATTAATATCTGTATTATATACCTTAATGAGCACATGGCTGGCTTTACCCCATGGATGTGCTCTACATCTTGCTTTTGCCACTCACTCAGAGTGATCTCTTACCTCCCAACTACCAGGAGGTAACAAACCTCAAAGAAGCAAGACCTGAGACACTAAGCAGGAACAGGTGCTGATCAATGATGCTTCTCTCTTTTCCCGATACATGCCATTTGCTTTGCAACATTGTTAATGAGCAAAATGGGGTGGGTTTTGTTGTTTGGTTTTTTTGGTTTGGTTTGGTTTGTTTTTTTTTTGTTTTGTTTTGTTTTATTTTAGGAGAGGCTCTGGTGGTGAGATGGCAGGTCAAACCCCAGCAGACAGCTAAAATGGTGTTTAGCATTTATTAAAAAAAGGGGGACTTTTGTTAGGAGATTGTCCGTTTTCATACTAATGCAATATTTTTTAGCAAACTCAAACTGGCAATGAGAAATGTTAGAGGACTAATCTATAAGACAGACCGTATACATGCATCATGATATAGAGAAGTTCAATAAAAGGAACTGAAAGAGTAGAAATGTTTCTCATTAAGTCACAGCAAGATCCGAGTCTCCAAAACTATGTAATGGTTTGAATGGGGGAAGGTTGCAGTTGTTGAATCCACTTAATCCTTTTTTAAAAATACATCAAACAAATGGTGTTTTCTAATAATGGATTAACATGGCATCAAGAACCATTTATAACAGTAACAAAAGCGACATCCATGTGATTTGGAGAGTTTATTTTTCTTATCCCACCCACCAGCATAGACATAGATTACATATTTTATATATGTATTATTCTCAAGATCTTCAGTTATTTCTGGAATTTCTGTTCTGTTGTTCAGTCTATAATCTCAACAAGACCTCCTGAGTTTGGCCTATCCTTCCAGAGTTAGAAGATTGCTCCCAATTTTCCAGTTAGGTCAACCAAAAAAATTCAGATATTATAGAGGGTCAGTGGAGGAAATTCATATCAAAACAACTGCTCACTATGTCATTATGACAACCTTCTGTAACAAATGTGCTTCTGTTTTAACTTATGACAATTAATTGCTAAAAGTAATTTAATCTGACAGTGGCAAGGTGTTGAAAGACTCCTGAAGATGTCATAAAAGCGACCTTTCTGCCCATGTGCAACCAAAAGCCATTTTTAAC
The DNA here is from genome assembly GCA_035583185.1 of Anabacerthia variegaticeps. Classification (NCBI taxonomy): domain Eukaryota; kingdom Metazoa; phylum Chordata; class Aves; order Passeriformes; family Furnariidae; genus Anabacerthia; species Anabacerthia variegaticeps. Next base: position 2,592,161 of record JAWWEW010000088.1, on the reverse strand, counting down.
AAGGAACCTCAAAAACAGTACAACTTCTTTTGTACTTTGTTAATGAGTTATTGATTTGAAACAATGCTCTGCCAAATATTATCAGATTAGCTAGACGCCAGCAAGGTCAGAGTGTGAGAGTCCAGTCCTGATAATCTTATGATATATAAGAATCCTTTTTAACTTTGAACCTTTTGTTCTGATATCCTGAGAATTGCATTTTCTGGCTTTAGCATCTGTGCTAATTTAAAATACAGCCAAGCTGTCTGTTATGTAGTTGGATATTTTGAGTTGTTAAAAATATGACACTGTGTTAGGAGAAAATTGCTGTTGATCTAATATCTAAAGGTTTTTGATGATGCTAGTTCACTACTGTTGCAATGCCAGTGCCCTTGCTAATCTGGGTGGAAAAGAGCCTGTTTTAATAAAATAATCAGCATGAGGGAATCGCAAGGTTCAAGCCAAAAAGTACATCAAGCAAGTCCTGAGGTTGTTTAGCAGCTCATTGGAATGAAGGATCATTTCATAACTTACATTATTGTGAAACAAAAGTTACCAAGATGAGTCTGGATGGGAAAATGGAGAAGCAGAATTCAGGTTTGAATAGTTCTACATTCAATTTTCAGATTATTGAAATGAGAACAAATAGAAAATGCAAATCTGAATTTCAAATTATATTTGTCATCTGTTTAGATAATTATTTTATAAGATAATGTCACTTCAAATACAATTAACTATAGTACTCTACATAATAATGAACTTTAACAAATCTTTATAACTGTACATTAAATAAATAGTGTACCAGCTTACTTAAAGCACTGAGAACTTTGCTGTCTTTATTAGAAATTAAAGAGCTTTGAGCCTGTTAAATCTTTCTTGCACTTAAATAACTACTCTTGAATATATGTAATAAATAGAGACAGAGGAGTGAAGAAGACAAATATAGAGCAAAGCCATTTTATTTAGTTTAACTTTTGCAAGAGATATAATCTTCGTAGTAGACACTTTACAGCTGAGGTTTGTTCTGAAACCATAGCTGTTAATAAAAATACTAAGTTGTTGTTTTACTTAAATGTGTTGAAATTTGTTAGATTCATTGTTTCCTGTGATGGGGAAATATGCATTTTTCTTGGCAAAAATGGTATTTTTCTTGCAATAGCATAGTTTAAAAAAATTCTGTTTCTCATTACAACATATAAACAGACTAAAAAAACTGGAAAGTAAAATAGGCTTTAAGTACTTCAGGAAATAGGAAAATAACACTTCTGCATGACTTCCATTAAGGGTTTTTGAATGTTTTGTATGCACTCATTTCAAAAGAAGTTGCTTTTAGTATTGAGAAAAAGGCATGTAATCATTTAAATGACTGTCGTGATCTCTCTCTGTGCCTTGTGAAGATAGCTCTATTTATAAAAGTATTGTATTCATTTTTATTTACTTGCCCTCATAATTAATCTGTTAATTGCCAGAAACATGACAGGTAGGAAAGATACAACCTGATGGTTTGCTTAAAATATATTCTTTTGTTCTTAAAATTTGACACAAAAGGCTGTCTGGTGATGTTCATTACATTAGGCAGAAGTATGTTGTGGACAGAGTCTCCATCCCTGGGATTGAGCAGTTTGGAAAGAAAAAATTATTAGGAGATGTAAAAAAGAGGCATGTAACATAACAGTGGTGTTACACTGAAATGCAACTTCTCCAGTCTTTGAGTATTTTTACCAATTGGAGTCACTTTGGGCAAACTGCTAAAGTTGTTACTTAAATTAGAAAGGGTAAGTCCACCTGCAGAGGTTGGCAGGTACCATGCTTAAGGCATCGTGGTGGGAGGATTTTCTTGTGAACCACATAGGTATTTGTCAATAGCCATGTTGTGACTGTGCATATAGGACTGATCTGAGGAATTGTTTTTACACCTTCAGTCTGAGTAGCTTCCCCATGCAGGATTTCTAGTTTGCCAGGACATGGTGCTTCAGATTCAGGCTTTCTTTACCTGGAATCCTGAAAGTTACAGGGAAGAGGGAAAAATTGTGCAAAAATCAGAAATGAAAAAGTCTGTCAGAGACCTAAAGGGGAAATCAGTTTTTTTCTAAAATAAAATTTCCTTTGATTCATTTCACTCCTTCCTCCTCTTCTCCTTCTCATCTTGGTGACTCAGCAGTGTGCTTGTCCCCAGACTAAAAAAAACAAATGTCATATTTGTGTTTCTTTACATTCTTATCTTAAAATAATTAGCTTATGTGTCTCCTACCATATTGGTCAATCTGGAAACAACATAAACAAAAACTATACTGCAGCTATTCAGGGGTAAGATCTGTTTTGAAGGAATGCTTTTTAATTATGTACTCTGCAGCACAATTGTTCCATTAAAAAAAACCAAGCTAACAAACAAAAAAAAAACAACCAAGACAAACTTCAGTCATTTAAAATCCCAATACCCAAGCTTTTGGTGAAGATAATAATTAAGAGCCATTGAGAAACTGATTTTGTCTGATTTTTTCTTGTTTTTGATCTCCTTTCCTACACTTTACTAGAAGATAGTCAAGTGGTGATGGCAGGACATACCAGACTCCAGCAGAAGTAATAATGGGAAAATCCGCACCAGAAAACAGCCTGACAAACTTGTCTTATCCTGACTGACAAAAAGATGCTTTAACCAGAGAGGTGATGATATAATAACATTTGAGACTTAATTAACCTGAAATCTGAGGCTTACGTTGTAAACAACAAACCCTTGCAGGTTAGAAAGTCACTTGAATTTCCAAATAAAAGCTGAAGAAATAAGGAGAGCTTTTGAACAGAGCAACAGAAAGTATTTGCCATGCCTCTGGTGAGTTGTTGAATATTGAATGACATGGGTAATATTTGCTGAATTCTTTGGGTTTTTTTTCCATGGATCTGCAACCAAATTCACCCTGTCCAGCATTCAGTTCCAGTGCAAATCTAAGAAATACCACCTGCAACACTAGCCTTTTAAAAACACTCATATATACTTGTAATATCTGCATGGTTCTGACATGGCAAAGCTCCAAAGGCCTCCTGTGAAGACCCACGTTTGCCAAAACTAAAATATGGTATTGGGTGAGTGATACATTAATGCAGCTGAGACCACTGGCACATCTTTAAAGAACAGCTGTGAGTACTGAAAGTATCTCTCTGTGGTTTCAAGCCATTGTTGAGCAGTTTTCAGGCCTGTTGAAATATTTCAAGTGAGAGCTTGGAGGCAGGTCCTGTGGTTGAGAGAGTGGAAAGAGGGTTTTGATTTTCAGGGTCAGCTTGTTCCTCACTGAGCAGAGGTAGTTGGAGCACTTTGGAAACAGGAAGAGAGAGTGGGTTTGGGGTTTTCTTAATCCAGAAGTAGCTCTAGGGTTATTGGTTGGGAAGTGTATTAGTTGATGGCTTAGCTGAGAAAATGCTTTTCTGGCTTTGAGTTACTTTGTTTCTTCTCTTGTGTGTAATAAAGATGGATATAAAGGGGAAAAAATAACTCCCTCCTGCTGCCCCAGGAGTTGTTAGCATCCAAGCATGCTCTGTTCCCATGTATATATTAAGTAGGTCTGAATTTTATTTCCTGCCCACTGTCACCAGGGAAAGCCCAGCACGCATCTGCAGTATGAAAAGTGGGACAGGATCTGAAGTCGGTTTGGGTGGTAATTTGGATGGGAGCTGGGGAGGACTGAGGCCTGGTGGAAGAGCCAAAACACAAAACATAAAATACGTGGCTAGACATTATCAGTCTTGCATTAGGTAAAACCTGTAATTTTAAGCATAATCTTAGAAGTTGTGCCAGTGCTGGTATCACCACTTCCTACCAAGCCAGCCATTCATCCCCTCTGCAGTGTTGGAGGCAATTTACTTATAGTCTTACTCTGCCAGCTGCATTTTTGCTTTACATCTTTTATTTGGCTGTTAGATATGCCAGATACTGTGGATTTCATGTAATGTTTGTTTAGCAGGATTGTTGAGATTGGTTTTTTTGATTAATTTTTGCACTTTTGGACGTGGGACTACTCTCTCTCTAACTAAATACTTTGTGTATTTAACTGCAATATGTAAGGCTTCCAGTTTTCCTTTGTGCTGCTGAATCTGTACACATGACATTACTAGGGGTTTATAAGCAGTATTGAGACCATTCCATCATTGTCCCACTTCACAAATCAAATAAAATAGGCAAAAGAAATTATGCAAAATCATCTCAAATAGATCTCAGAATAAGGCAGAGATCTTTAATACAAAAAAAAAAAAAAAAAAGCAACTTTAAGTCACTTTGCCATATCCCCTTCTGAAGGCATGTGCCAAATAATAACCTTGGCTATGCTACTTGTATCTGCAGCTCCGCAAATGACCAGACTTAGCTATTGTGATACCTGGTATCTCCTTGTGTATCAAAAGCAGCTGCTACCTACTGCTAGAGTATGTATCTTACTTCAGTCTCAGAAAGTGCCCTTATAGTCTAATTTTTTTATTTTTTTTTTTACTTTGTTACTTCTTCCTTCAAGAGAAGTGGAAGAGTCTGGCATTTTTACATCCGAAGGATTATGATTTAATCCCTGCTAAGGCTATAACTAAGAAATTTCTGAATACATATGAATACGGATGATGAATAAAATAACATCACTCACTAATAATACATTTATGTGATTTTAGTGTTGAACCATTGCAGATTCAATGATCTGTGTTTCCACAGAGCTGCACCAGATACTGTTGACCATGAACCTACTCTGTCACCTGCACAGCTGATCAAATCCTGCTGGATTTTGTAATTTTAATAAGGCAAACTGCAAATAGAATCCACACAGAGTCTGTAGAAGAAGGGAGGAAAAAAATGTGTCCTCTGTTCAGACTTTCAAGGCCAAAGCATCACATGTCTATGATTTTGTCTCTTCCCCTCTTGTTTTCTCTCAAAAGTTGTCTCCTCACTCAACTCAGGATGCAGCAACTAAAATAACTCTCTGGACCCACTGCTCAGTCTTCATCATCTTTGCTTCTGTGTGCTCATAACATGACCTGCTGATCTAAATTTCAGATGCATGTTATCAGATTTAAGGTTTGTTATAAATTTGCCTCCACTGTCACTTTTCCTTCACTTTTACCTTGCCCCCTCATGGCTGCTTTGCTGCTGAGATGGTCTTGATTTTCTCTTCTGCAGCCTCCATTAGTCTGATTTCTCACAACTGGAATTACCCCTGTGCAGAATTCAGTCTATTGCAATCCTTCCTGAAAATCTGGTTATTTAAGAGTTCTGTAAGAGCCAACCCATCTTCATGTGTGCATATATCCATATATGTAGCATACATACTGCTGTTGCCCATGTCACTAAGTATGCCAGAAATACAATTCCTGCTGTTAATAAAATGTCCTGCTGCATCCTGGGATCAACTCTCAGGAGTAGGGAATGTTTCCCAAATAGGTGTGCAAGAATTCTCTCAATTCTATGATTAAAATGGTAGAAAATACTTTCAGGTAGATGGGGTGTTTCCTAATACACTGGAATTTCTCATTTAAAGACAGAATCTTCCTAAATTACCTAAGCTAGACACTTTCAAGTCTTACCTTTACACAGTCATGCTACTGAAATATAATACAAGATCCTTGCTTCTACTTTTTTTTGTATTTTCAGTTTATATTCTCTCCTTACTTTCATCCTCTTCTCTGGTTGCAATGCCACAGCTACTGTCTTTGGGGGTTAAGTTGAGGAGGGAATTACAGGCTGACTGGTTTTTTGGCTTCTGTTCCAGCTTTCTTGTCTTCAAACCTGTCCTGGTTTGTGATCAGGACAGAGTTAATTTTTTCTCAGTAATCCTGAGGGGTCAAAGCCTGGAGGTATGTGGTTTGTCTAGGTTATTATTCTATACCACCTCACATCACTGCTAGGGGACAAAAGAAAGGGATTCTTACTTACAAAAAGGAGGGAGGTGTGGCTTGCAGTTGGGAAGAAAAGCATGGCTGTGGCGGGTCTGTCTGCCATTTTGTTCATTGTCTCAGGATCACACCAAATTGGTTCAGGCTTGGTAAGCACTCTTTGCATGTAAACCACCCTCTTTTTTGGTAAACTTTTGTTGTTAATATTGTTGCTGTTACTATTTTT
>JAWWEW010000088.1:2563444-2582200 GCA_035583185.1 Anabacerthia variegaticeps | reverse complement strand
TCTAACTACCAAAGACTCCAAAGTAATGGCTGCAACAAAAAAAGAGGTGTTCTATTTGTGTTGTGTCTCATAGTCTACAGTCACAAGAAATAGCACTTAGAAGAGTAGTTGCAAATACCATAATTTTAATCTTTGACAGATTTCCAGTGCCCTCTAATAAGAAAAAAAAAATAAAAACTGAAATTATAGACGTTTTCCAATGTAAATTATTTTATGATTCTGTATTTATATTGTTCCTACCTGGCTTTATTTTTTTTTTATCAGACTAAGGCATAACTACATCAGTAAACAAACATTTGACAAAGACTTGTCAAAAGAATGAAAATCCATACAGAAGCTCACAATTTCTTTGAATGCCTCTGTTTAGCAGAATTGTCATCATGGTATTTGGACAAAATTTTGCAGATGCGTTATTTTTGTTGCATATATTAAAGTAAGACAAAAAACCCCAACAGTTTTGCTTCCTTTAAATTGTAATCCTAAATTTTCTTTATGTAGACAAAAGAATCTGTTCTTTTTTTGACACTAGAGAATATTCATTTGAGTTTTCTTTTAACAACATTAGGAATACATTGCTTTTGGACAGAATTACCATTTTTTAAAGATAATTGTCACAAATGTAACTTCTTTCTGCAGGATAATGGATCTCCTGAAGAACATGCAATTTATGTTTGGGACCATTTTATTTCCCAGTCAGCTGCAGAGAACGTGTTTTTTGTTGCTCACAGTTATGGTGGACTTGCCTTTGTAGAGTTGGTAAGTGTGAATTCTCCATTGCCTTCTTTCCTGAAGACTGTCACAGATTTTCTAAATTTGTGATCACTTTCTTGAAAGCAGCCATATAGCAACAACTGAGCCAGTGCTCATGTACAGGTCGGTGAGGATTTCTTTCCAACTGGAAGGTCACTGAATGTTTTCTGGCACTGAGATAGACAATAAGGTCCCGAGTGTTTATGAACCTGAAAGACTGGGGAAAACCAAAATGCAATGGGTCCTCCTTGTCCAGACAGTGTACTAAAAGGCACCAGTTTCTGCTGTGGGACAGGAAGACCAGACATATAGCCTGAGGACATATAAGAACAGTTTTAAAGCAAAGTCGCATTAACAAATGCAACATTCTCTGTATAAATTGAAACTGAGCATGAGGGGAAATTTGGGGGGTTTACTCAGTTTTGCAGTTTTTCCACAAAGATTGTAGAAGTTGCTGTGAAGACTTATGTTTTGACATTTATTAGTCTCTGTGTAAACCCTGAAGTGATGCAAGGCAGGGTAAACTCTACTTAGTGTAAAGCTGTTCTGTACCTGGAGCTGGTACTGCTGAACATCCAGTTTGTCAGGCTTTCACCCTTTACTGGTAGATTTGTTGACTCTAGCTGGTATACAAAGTTGCCCGTTGAACTTGTATACCATCTTAAAAGCCATAATCTCCATGCTTAATTTTGAGATATTGGTGTAATCAGGATGTGTTTTATTGAAGAAAAATAAAAAAAAAAAAAAAAAAAAAAAAAAAAAAAAAAAAAAAAATCCTGTTTATTGCAGAAAGGTAAATTGCAGAACATTACAATTGATTTTATAGACACAGGAATCAGCAGACACATATGTACATTTTTTGTCTACAGCACATTAGTTCAATCTAACTGAAAGTTGATTAAAGTGATTCCTGCATGAACATAAGATGAATGCCTTAGTTAAGAAAAACCATGTATGAGTGTTTTGGTTTTAATCTTATGCTGCTCTGAGTAGCAAGAACAGTACAGATCACGACCACTTCTATTATTTCATAACTTAAGATTTTTCTTAACCCTTTTGCTTTATAGAAATTAGTGTCATTTTTATTTTCCCTGTGCCCCTGGAAGAGTATTTGTAAAATACGTATGACATGTACAGATTTGAGACTTGAAAACTGTTCATTTTCCTGATCTAAAGGTCATTTGAGAATTGATCATCTTCCACTAAATAGTCTCAAAACTAAATTTTTAAGAGACCTTGAAGGTGAATAATTCCTCCTATAAACGCATATTTGGGCAAAAAATGGGTTGTGTTCTATGTGCCTGTTGCTCCTCAGATGCAGTGAAGCTTGTGGAGCAACATTTCTGTCTTGGCTTTCTTGAGTAGTTATTTTCAGCTGCCATGTGTTCCATCCCAAGTCACTCTTCTCTAACTTGTGCATCCAAAGTGAAGTGTTGGCAGAATTTCTATAGGTTTTGTAAAACTACATTGTTTGGGTCACCAGATGCCCAAAGATACATACGCTTATCAGAGGACAGGAATAAAAATCAGTTTGCTTCCTAAACAGAGTGCTGACTTGAAGGAGTCTTGGAGAGTTTTTCCATCATGTTTCAGTCAGTGGGTTGAGGTTGCATGGGTAACAGATGACCAAGGTGTCATTCCCATTTTCTCTGTTCCTCTCGTCACACTGGTGTATATTTCTTCACTTTTGTTCTACTTTAATATGAAGCACATCAATGTTTCAGAACAAGACTCGACTTCTGACCTTGGGGCTTCCAGGGTCAGGGTGCTCAGGGCCTGTGAAATTATCACAAGCTGAGCTAAAGTTTTCATCCATTGCGGGAAGCAACCAGTGAGTAAGAAGTTAAAAAGGACCTTTGTCTGAAAGACAAGATGGTCTCAGTAAGGGCCAGCTTCAATAGTCTGCTATCTCTGCAGGAGATGCATGCCTGAGAGGAAGAATATAATATATAACCATTGACACATCATATATCTGTCATGCAAAACTAGACCTGAAATGCATTTTTAATGTAGCCTGATGTTTTTCTAAAAAATCAAAGGATATTAACACCTGTTTTTGGTAGAGGTGGCTTGATACCCGAGTTCCACTGAAAGCAGTTTGATTAAATGATTCATACACTGAAGGAGATGTCATTGAAATAAACCCTGAACTATTTCATCACAATATTAATTTTTAAGATTTTATTTTGTTATCATCTCCCTTCTCTTAAACTTTATATCCATATGGCACTTAGTAATTGCAAAGAACTCAAAAAAAGAAATAGAGCAGCTGATGGGCAATTACTGTCTTATGACAAATTTCGATCTCTTCACTTTCTTCCTTGCTTTTTGTGGGGGTGATGATGAGGTTGATAGAGCAGCTACACCACATAGCAACAGTACCACTTCTACACTTCTTTTGCAAGGATTTTGGGTCAACTGATTCATGAAATTGTAGGTTTTAGTTGTTATGGAGACCTGTTGCACAGCTGCTCCTTCTGCATCTGTGCCTCTTACAGGAGAGCAGTGTGAAGCATATGGCTTTAATTTGGGGTGAAGGTTTCTGCCTGAGCCTTCTGCATTTTATTTTGCCTGCAGGGAAAAAGAAAACAAGCAAAAGAAATCCAGATACTTTTGTGTTTTCAATTAATATATTTTTAATTCACTTCGCATGTTCAGTGCTGCGAAGTCTGTCCTAATGGCTTGCAGTCATCTCAGCTACAGACATCTCCAGCTTGTCACTTCATCAAGGTGCAAGGCTCTTGGTGAAAATGGAATGTCCTTGCATTAAGCAGGGAAAACCAGCTAAAGCTGACACTAAGCAAAGACTTGATCATGAGCCTTTGTACCATCATGGGGGAGGAGCGGCCATTTTTCTCTCTCTGAGAACAATGCAGAGAAGTGTTCAGCCTTGCAGGGGCAGTACCTGTCCAGGTGCTTCTTTGTTTGCTACTGCTAAAAGGGGTGCCACAGGAAAAGCAGCTCTGCTCTGCCTTGTCCCTTGACTGGTATGTGGGCATGCACTTTATTGGGAAACTCAAAGTGAAAAGAGACCAAATAGGACCATCACATATGAAACTGATAAAAAAGAAGGAACATTTTTGTTTGCTAAACTTTGGTGGTCAAACCTTGTCTTCATTGTAAATTTCATCTCACCATAAAAATCAGGTTATGATTTGGAAGTCCTTCATTAAACAAACCAGTAAAACTTGGCTGCGGTTTTCAAATACATGCCACAGCATCTACAAACTTTTATTGGTCTTTGCAGCTTTTTGATCTACATTTTCTCATGTCTGTGATTGCAAGATGTTAAGAAAAACAGGGTGAGTCTGTAATACTGTGCTTGAATGCACAGAAACTGTCACCCCGTTACTGCAATGCAAGAACACATTTTCTCACAGAAATACTCACAGAATATGCTGAGTTGGAAGGGACCCACAAGGATCGTTGGGTCCAACCCTAAGCCCTGCACAGGACCATCCCCAAAAGTCACACCATGTGTCTCAACTTAGTCCTGTAACCACTTACCTGGGGAACCTGTTCAAGTGCCCCATTATCCTTTTTCTAGCACCCAGCCTAAACCTCCCCTGACACAACTTCAGGCCATTCCCTTGAGTTCTGTCAATGGTCATCACAGAGAACAAATCAGTGCTTATCTCTCTTCTTTCCCTCATGAGGAAGATATAACTGCAATGAGGCCTCCCCCCAGTCTCTTCTTCTGTACCTTGCTATGTCATAGATTACTAGGGGAAAAATTGAAAGTGATTAACGTGTGGAAATTAAAGTTCCACCAATAAATGTAATTAGTTGTATTGTTGTATGATTTATAACTTGAACTACACGTGCTAAATCATAAACCATATGTTAAAATGTATCTTAATATTTAGTAATTAAAACTTTGTGTAATTGTGGTTTGAAATTAAATGTGCATCAAATATCTACACAAAAATTACTTTTTGAATACAGAGCACTAAAAATGTTTGTTGGGTCATTGTGTTTTGCTAATTACTGACTTTGAAAAACTCTAGGCATTATTCATGAACATGTCTCATCTTCCTTTGTCTGTCATCCCTTGCTCAATGTAGTCAGGGATTTATTTTCAGAAGCAGTTTGCTTTAGTTGATGATAAATTGCGAAACTTTCCCAACTCCAAGCTTATAATAATTTTATGAAATTTAACAGAAAGTGAGAATTTCAAGTTGATGGAGTCAATTTTATATTTAGTTTACAGAAAATAGGAAGTTTCTGGTACAACGCCTCCTTTGAATTTTTCTGCCAAATTTTGAGGGTTTACAATTATTTTGCTTTAAAAAGAATGTTTTTCTTTGTCATTGCCTGCGTGAAAGACCCACACAGGAGAAAAGATATATTATGTTGCTGTGCCTACCTTAGTGCTGTGGCCACCCCCTGCAGACATGATTACAGTATCAGCCTGTCTGCATGTAGAGGAACAGAAAGGGTGGTCCTCGAATGTGGGGTGACGTGTAAAACTAGCCATGTCCATCATTGTAAGAAACACATGACAACTACTCATTTCAGAATCATGAGAAGAATTGTTAAACCTAAGCTTTCAAAATTGTAGATTAGATATTCAGTATCAAGAAATTTTTAAAAAGAAGAAGATAGACTTTGTGGAAGATTTTTCCTGGTTGCTTCCTATATTCTTGAGACCCTAGGCTTTGTATTTTCAGTTGTTTCATTGGAATTTTATAACTAGAAGTGTCGCTTCTTTTGTTTTAACTTTAGTTAAATAATGTTTTTAAGGCAAAAAAGGCCAAATAACATGGGAATCATAACAAAATTGTGAGAATTGCTAGTGGTATCTCCAGCTTACAGCATCATACTGCTGTAAAAATACAAAGTACACAGGAGATAGTAATAATGAGGAGGAGGAAAGTAGATTCATTGTATTTAGCAGATGAGAAGCTATTCATTTTGGTCTTTGTTAGCTAAAATATTGAATGTATATATTGATAATTTGAACAAAGGTGTAGATAAAAAGTGTGCATGTTTTTAAGCAACTTTGTTAAAATGAGAACCCTTAAAATACACTGTTCAAATTACTTTATCCATTGTAGAGTCCTAATTCTATCAAAAGCTTCCAATTTTGTCCATTTGAAATAATTTTAGGTCCATCATTTTGAGACAATCTCTGCAATAGGCTACCACTTCATTTTGCTGTATTGTGCTGAGTACGGTGAGGACCTGACCCTGGCTGGATCTGATAGGTGCCGTAATAAGGATGATAGATAGGTACCTACTGAGCTACCTGTGAGTCTCTCAGGCTGCACCAGTATTCCAGCACAGATAAAATGCAATTTAAGAATTTAATGACTGAACTGTGAACCTATCATTAGTTTTTCATTAACTTAATTTCCTGAAGTCTCAGATTGAATGGTTTGTTATATTTAGCTTTTTATATATACTTATATAAATATATCTGCTTATTTTTTAAATTTAGTTTGCCTTGAGAAGTGATGAGTTCATACTGTGGATATGCAACTGTTAATTCCCCTGGCTTATGAATTAAATTGAAATACTTCTGCTGGTGTGTGGTAGAGATACTACAAAATCTGTGATGGCTGTAGAATGTATGGCAGAGAGCTGGAAGTAGAGAGCTGAGAAGTAAAACACCTCAGTGTCCAAGGCTTTAAGAAAAAAAAGAAAAAAAAAGAAAAAGAGCTCTTTAAATACTTTAAATGTTGAACATCAATAGGGAGAGCAGTATGAGATGCTTCTTATATGTTTATGGGGATTTGGCATTTGGCTTATAAGTCCAGTCCTTGGACAAGTCATCTCACCCAACTCTACCTGTTTTAGGTCTAATCTTTTTCTGTCTTGTACACTTACATTAGCATCTCTTTCAGTCAGGTCTGACTCCGGTGCTCACACTCAGAAAAGCAAGGCTGAAAGTAAAAAAGAAATCCTTGCTCCCTTTGGTATTTTTTTTCCACCATTCCTTTTTGTGCTTCCTGGAAAAATGCTCATTCATCTGAAAAAGATCAAACAAGAAATGAGGGTGGACAAGATGAGCCAATGGAGTCACAGCAGTGGGTTGTATAAAAAGGGTTGAGCAGGACTGGAGTCTCTGGCCTTAATGCAGATTTCTTTTAGAATTCCTGTTACTAACACATATTAATAAAATAAGTATGTGCTTATGAGGTTGGCTCCTGGCATGAAGCAGTTGAATTTGTCACTAATAGTCAGAAGTGGAATTTCTTCAGTAATAGAAATTAAAGGAAATAATACAAACTGGAGGAGACCTGAGGCATTGACTGGCTGGTCATCTCTATTTGTGCATGAAGAGTGATCTCATCAACAGGAAACAGCAGGGATGGAGAAACCCTTAAACAAGTGGCTTCATCACCAATGGTGTAAGTGAATGACAAAACTAACATGTAACTCAACAAGAGTCAAATGTGATACTGTGATTTGTTCACTCTTTCTGTCCCAGGAATGCTGATGTGATTAATCTGAGGTAATATGAGACATTTTGAGACATGAATTTAGGCTGGGAAAGATATGCAGAAGAGGTGTTGGTATGCTCAGAGCAACGGAAAATACATTTTACTAGAAACAATGAAGAATCCATGGACATGGTGCTGCATGGAGATGTTCCACCTATCATAAGCACCAGAATGATATAGCCCTAGAGATATCACACACCTGTAGGCTTATCAGGCTCAATAAGAGCTGTGTAATCTGCTAATGCTTTAACATTAACTTTGGCTATATCTAGAAAGAGAAGGTTCAGCATCTATTCTGTATTTACTGCAGAAACAGTTTTTAAAGCATGGCTTGTTCAGCCTGGTAAAGGAAAGCTTAGAGGGATTGTTAGCTATCAGCAAATACATTAGGAGAATGAACAGCAGGGAGGGAGAGCCATATAAGCCAAAGAACAATGTTGGCACGGGAACAAATGGATTAAAACTGGTCATGAATAAATTTAGAGTGGAATTAGGTTTCTCACCATTGGGTTAGGAAGTCCTGTTTGGGAACAGTACTGGGGCAAAGCTACTATCCAGTGTGACCCACATATGGCAAGAGTTATGTGAATAATTGGCTGAGAGTGTCAGTCCTTGGTGTGAATCGGGAGTTCATGTTCCTGTGAAAGCCAGCGTGTGCAAGTGCATGTTTTCAGCCACAAACTGTACCCATTTTGGATTAATTCTTCCAGAGTCGGTACCACTCTGACTCCAGGCTCATGCCAGTGGAAGTGCTGAGTTTCAATCAAAACCAGGTCAAATCTCTAAACACTGGTATTTGCAAACATTTCCCCTCCTGCTGACTTATTTTTGGCAACAGTGGATTCAATTTTGCTAATGCTTTTTGAAATGCACAAGTTTCAGCTTGAGGTAGAAAGCAACAGGTGTGGTGGATCCTGTGGTAAGAGCTTGCAGAAGTAAGGAAATTAAATGATGAATTGAGCAAAAGGTACTGAAATATCTTAATATATGTCACTACTTGCTGTACTGGGAACAGCTTCTTGATCACATTTGGCTTTTACTGATATATATAAAAAAGTATGTGTGTATACGCATATATATCTTTTTGTGCATATATTAGCCATTCTTACACAGACCAGATAAACATTTTAGGCCATTCTTAACCTTAATAAATAAGATGACAAGTGTACAATGACATCATTATTTCACTTGCTAACGTGTACTGTTATTATCCATTTGCATTGCAGTAGCAATCACATAATAGTGCCTTTTCCTAAAAGGCTTGCTGTCTGGAAGGATGCTCTAACAGATAGAGACAGAAGCATACTGAACGGTTACCACACAGTTCATAGCATCATAACAGCATGTCCTTTTCCATTTTTCAGTGGTTTAGTTGAAATGCCGTTTAGGCTTCCCTTTCCTCAGTTCATCCACAGCCCTCTTAGCCTTGCTGCTAGAGGAGAGGAGAGGATGGCAACAATGAAAGCCTGAGTATTTGCTACTTCCAGAACAGCCTCATGTTTTGAATATTCATCCCTCCTTGTTACCTTGCTGTAAATAACATGCTCAGCCTCGTTACATTTTGCTTCCTCTTAAATATTTGCTAATGTGATATATCATGTTTCATTCAGTTCGGTCCATGGTCTGAGGCTAGCTGTACATTTGCCCTTTCCCCAATTCTTTCCAAAAGGAGAAGGGCAATGTTTCATGGCCTGGAATGTTAGATCAGGTAGTAATTGCTGGCACTGCCCATCATTATTTTTCATCTCATTGTACCATTCATGTTAATTTTCTAGCTTGACACCAAAGTTGGAATGTTAATTATAAAATAAAGAACTGGAGATAGGTAAAACTTAGGGCTACTTGGAAATGTGTGTTTGCATCCTATAGGATTTGGAGGTGAAAGGCATAGCACTTTCTGCATTTGCAGAGACTTTTATAGAGTTGTGTCATTTCACTAATTTTATATTTTTATAACTTCTTTACATTGTTTTAAAATCAATACACTACACAGTGAACACAGAGGTTTCTGCATGAACTTGTTTCTGATCTTTACCAATTGTTCTCATACTTCTGTGCACTTGTTCTCTTGTTGCTTAACTTGTATAACTGTTTTCTATTATTTTTTTTAATTTTTATTTTGTATGCCTGTCTGAATTCAGTTCTATTTGTCAGTATTTCTTTGGTAATATGCTAAGAATTGAACTCGGTATTTTAAGTACAGTTAATATAACTTACTCAAGGTGAGCTTCAGTACCTTTGTTCTGCTGTGCAGGATTTTGGTCAACACAGCCAAAATTGTATGAAATTTTTATTTTCTAAAGTTCCTTTGTATTTGGTACCTGCTAATGTATCCTCAAAGTATTTTAGTACTCTCAGTTTTCCTTTCCCCAGTGGTACTGAATGTAGTAGCTGTGAATGTAGTAGATTATTTCCTCCCAACACTCCCCCAAACAATGTTATGTCACAGTCTTCCAAATTAAATCTAGCTGTGTTGTGGGCCTTGTTGCACAGGATAACAAATGGGATTGTCATAATGATCCCTTTTGTGCTATAGGTCTATGAATTTTGGAAGCTTGTTTTATATTGCTTTCATGCCTTACTTCTCTTGGCAGTTTCTCCCACTTTAATGTCACCTATAAATTTAATTAATTCCAGATCCTTAATGAAGATATTATATAAGCTGTATTTGGCATCTATCCCTATGTCTGACAAGAAACTCCCATGTGACTCAGTAGATTTCTTTGTATTATTTTCCTTTCCTTCATAGTTTCAACTGTTTTAAATTCTGCTAGACAGTATAATCAGTCAGTTTATTTTTCATTTCAAATTCCGGCTTTGAAATTAATAAAAAATACAAAGCGCAGGACCATATTCAAAGTACACACCACTCATCCTTTCAGCTGTTTGCAGATAAACTTCAGCCCTTTGAGCCTCTCAAAGCTGATGGGCAGCATCTCTGTGCAACCAATTAATTTCAGGACCCAGGATGACTGGTTTTCCTGAGTTTCTTGTCTAGCTGTTTATTTCCTTACTGGTTGCAGAAACTTCCCAGAAGTTACAAGTTCCATAGAGGTGTTTGCTGTCTGAACCATCTCATGTTCATCAGAGCTTTTCCAGACTCTGGGGAAATTCATCAATGGTACCAGGAGACGTATCTTCTGTCCTGAACCTCTTAAGAACCAGAAATACATGTTTGCATTATCTCAATTTCTCTGGTACAAACTATTTCAGTCCATCTCTTTTTTGGCCCTCTGAAGTGAATTCCTGAGATTCTGGTACATGTGCTGTCCTGATGCATCAATAAAAAGTCATGACTTCTCTTTTCCAACTTTGCCTTCTTAGTCTTATAAAATTTTCTACGAATGCACGTCTTGCTTTTTGTTTTATTTAATCCACCTGTTTCTGGTTCTTATCAGCAGCTGCCTCTTTTTGCTGTGTTGCATCAGGACAGAAAAATGACATTTCTAGAACACGATTTTATGTGGATGTGGTCATTGCATCTGGCTATGCATTGAACTGGCTGGAGAGTCAAACAATTAAGGACTTTGGTTGTGTTTTGGGTTTTTTTCAGCAGGTATAGTATGAAAAAAACTGGCATTTTATTTAAGTTTATAGGTTGTTACCTCTCTAGACTGGCTTGGAGAACAGCATAATATTAAAGATTTTACAACATATGACATCATAACAGACTGAGGGTTTGCAGTTCTTTTCAAATGTATATAGGAACACTAATAAAGAAGAGCAGTAAGAGTTTTGTATTTGTTATACAATGCAAAATGTGGGAATATAACACATATTATGCACTGACAAGTTTTGTGGTGAATTTAGATTATTTCGTCTGAAATATTAAGCTCTTTTACATTCTGGCATTTTTTTGTTTTAATGGAAAAAATCCATTTAAAAAAGGAAGTTGTCTCACTGTTATTGCACACTTTTTTCCATTTAGGTGACATGATCTTATGCTGATAAGACTACACAAGTGTATTGTATTACTGTTAATTTAAATGTTAATTATGGTGAAAAGTATATGTATGGCTTTTGTGTACAACAGGAGAGATTTTGTAAGACTTTAAAACCCAGTTTAGTGGATCAATCAGAAGAATACAAGTTAATAATATATTAAGCATTGCAAATCCAGATGGAGTAAAAGGAATACAAATATAATGTGGTACTATAAGAAACAGCTGGAATTTGCATTTTACCCTAGAACTTTCCTTTCTTTAATCTAGTAAAGATGTGTTGTATAGCTCTTTCAGTATATTAGTAAAGTATTTTAACAGCTTGAATAGTATTTTAATAGCATGAATACCAATGTTTAAATGTTAAAATAATCCTATTTAAGGACCTTGACTGAATATGATATGAAATAAAAATACATAAGTAGATTTTGTACATACATTAATTGAAAAAATTGTGCTTTTAACAATGCAAAAGTGAACTGAGATTTTAATGCAATGTGTCAAAGCACATGAGTAAAATTTCCTCATAAACATATGAAAAATAAATAGTTTCATTAGTTATTCTTCTCTTTTCTATTTTCGAAGGCAACTTAATTGTGGTAGTGACTCTCAGTGTTCTGCAGTGTCAGGCTGGAAAGGGCTGATGTATTTTGCTTTGTCCAAGACCATGGTATTTTATTTGTTTGTTAGTATCTGGATTATATCTTGTCCTGGAGTAGCTTGACATCTGACAAGGGTATTATATCTTCAAACAATTCAAAACAAAATAACAACAAAAAAACGCAGCCACACCTCTCTCAGTCCCTATCCTGGAGGGCACATAACTGCCAACCTTTTATAAGGTGTGTTAAAGTACAGTGATTATATTATCTCGGCCTTAGGGGAAAAAAAAAAAAAGGCATTGTTAATTTGACATTCAGTAATCTTATTTCACTTCATCACTATTGCTGTCTACAGCCCTGGCAGATTTTTTATCTTAAACCAGGTGTTGAAAATAGTTTAAAGAGTTCAAGGCTGAATGTGAGGGATTCATCATTATATATTTACTGTCTGAGGCTGATATAGCTGTAAGGTTTTTCAGATGCCATTGATCTATTGCGCATGTTCTCTCCCTGGGTTGCAGGACGTGCTTCTATTTGCATAAGGCCCTGGGCAAGGTTCTTTCTTGCATTGATTGGCCTGTCCAAGGGAGCCTGATGTGCTCCTGCATTGATCACCCTGTCTTCTTGGAAGGCAGTGTTATACCGAGTTCATTTCAAACATTCTAGGGAGAAGGGAAAACTACTGCAGATGTCTCAATTTTATTCCTTTGAGTATAGGCCTTTCCTTTTTTATTTTTCTTCCTGTTCCAAGATAACTTTTTTTTTTTTTGTTACTTAATTTGGATGTGTTTCTGCAGTTATAGTGCAGCATAGACCAAAGTGTACTGAAAAACTACATTAAACAAAATGGCTAGCATTTACACTAATTATTCCATGCTATGTTTTTCTTTCTTTAAAATAATGCCTATAGCTTCCAGGAAAAATCAAAAACTACTCTGTCTTCAAAGAGTTTATGGTTAAACTGGAGAACTAATCTAAGACTGTATGTGCTACTGTCTTTGCTTGGATTAATATTCTCAGTTTGTAACTTGCATGACTTGTACTACATTTTCTTCAGTGTTAGAAAAAATATTCTAAAATGGCACCCTCAGCATAAAACTGTGGTTGGATTTTTGATTTGCAGAGGCATACTCCAAAATGGATCACGCAAGTAAATTGCTTAGCAGACCAACGACTGATCAGCTCAGTGTTTGTCAGAGAGGACAAATGCTTGCCTAAAGTGTCCTCGGTGTTACCAACATGGTGTGTTGGGGGTTGTCTTTCTAAACTCGGGTTTAGCAGGTGGGTTCTTGACTCACTCTGGTAGGGGATGCAGCTTTTCAATGTTAGCTGTAATACCAATCCATAATCAGGAGCTCTGGAATCCACCACTGCAATTTCTGAGAGCCACATATTTGTCTTCATGCCTAATTATAGGTAAAGTGCCTGTTATTACTGCCTACCAAACTTATTTCTGTGGTTAGAAAATGATTTTACACATAAAATTTCCTCCAGGTAGAGGTGAAGTGTGGTTATACCTAAATGGTGGCTCATATGTAGTGAATAAGCTGACATAAACTTCACTAAGCACATGATAGTGCTGCATGTCAGTGAAAAATAAAATGTTACGAAAGAGTTCCTCTTCTATAGAGCACTGAGCATCACAGAGGCATTCCTTCATTACTTTTAGAAAATGTCTTATGGATATTTTTGCGGATGCTGTAGAATTTTCATTGAAGGAAATAAGTATTCATAGATACACACCTGAGATCATGTTAATACAATAGCATAAATTGTGCAGGCCTTTTTTTTTTATCACTTAGATTATAGTTTCATGTCTTTCACAGAAGCAATAATGCTTTGCATTGTATTGCAATACTCTGGCTTAGGGAACATATTCCTTTGGTCATTTGGTAAAACAAAACTTAGATAAGTATAATTCAGGTAGCATATATGAAATTTGATCTTCATTATCATGCAAATTTGGTGAGAATGTAACATTTCCCAAGATGTCATTTGATTATTAGGATCTTTACAAAATGGCCTCTCAAAGCCACAAAGCTAATATTCCAGGAGAAAGCAATATAATGCCTAAAAATTGTCTATCCTTATTCTATATGAATAACAAATGTAAGAGGACAGGACATTATTAAAATCACAAAAGAATGTGTTGACCTATTGAAACAGAGGATCTTTTTTGGTTTTTGCGTGGATGATGAATTCTGAGCTTTTCGTAGAATAGAGGATGAACATGCAAATACAGATTTCAAAAATCTGCAGGGGAAAAAAATGTAGGATAATAACTGGAAATTTGTTCTATTTTTGTTTCAGTATATAAATGAAATTGGTGGGTATTTGTACCAGTAACTATTGTGTTATGTAGCGATATAGTATGCAAGCATTATATATCTTGTGTGTCTGCCTTGTGCACAGATTGTTCATTTGCAACACTTTTCAATTATTTTAAGCTGTCTTTTGCTGATATTTGAGTGAGTGACTGTAGAAGATGGGCATGGGCTAAATATGGCCTAATCTCTTAAGTGGGGAGTGGAACTTGGTTTTAATTCTGCAATAAAAGAAGAACGTGAGTACCTCATAGAAGCCCATTATCTGTGTTATTCAGTGGAAGAAAAAAGCTGGATTTGTTTATATGCGTGAGCTCTGCAGGACAACAAGACCCAAAATATTTCTGGTAGCAAAAGAGATCTTTTGCAAATTGATTCAGTTTTGAAAAAAAAAAAGAAAATAAAAAGATTGAGACACAATTGTTTATAAGAAATTAAAGAAATCTAATCTGTTACTTCAGGTAGAAATAGTCTCTGGGAAAAAATGTGTTTGTGGCATTGCACTGTTAAAGTGGATGCCCTAGAAAAATATGCTGAAATGTACATAGGACTTCCAGACTTTCAGATCCCTCCTTGGATGTTGTGTAGTGAGATTTTTCTCTGAAGATATTTGCAGCCCCAAGTGATGAACGGAATATGTTAAAATAAGTCTTTTGAATGGGTTTTAATAATAGCTGGATTGCTCGGCTTCAGGAATACAAGCAAACCCTCTTACTGATAAGGTCTGAGTAAAATAAAACAGCACGATGTCAAACCTGATATTTTAAGTTTTCCTGTGAAAAATCTAACTTCCACAGCAAAAAGTGGCATTTTTCTAATGCAGGGCTGACATTTTCCAAGTATATAAAGAATGAAATTTCAGAGTCTGTGTTAATTTCAGAGTCTGTGGGTCTGTCTCATTTTTGGTTTTTTTTTTTAGTTTGTAGAGACTGGAAAAATCACAGAGGATGACTGATTTCTCTCCCATGTCACTGAGACATTTTTATTTTACAAGTGCATTATTGCAGTTAAGAGGTGGTTCTGTGCTGTTTTACTAGGGAGATCTGTTCAAAGTCCAGGTAGTGTTAATGTGACAGATATCATGGAGCAATTAAGAATGTTTTCAGCTACTTTGTTCCTACCTATATGAATGGTATATACATACATGGTATCTGCACTTCACTCAGAAACTTTTGATGATCTTCCATCATGTGTGAGATACTGTAAGTGCATTTTTTAAAAGTCACAAAAGTCTATGGTGATCTTTTTTTTAGGTAAAATGAGGTGTTTAAACAACAAGGACTTGATCAAGAACTCCTCAACATTTGTGATCTGGTGCAGCAGTCAGAGGAAGGAATCCATAGAGCCTCCCTGTCTCACTCCAGAAATGCTAATTTTCTGTCATGTTTGTACTTTTAGGAGAGGTTGCTCTAAGTGTGATACAGACTGCTTAGCATCAGGTTTAGTGGGGTGGCAGTTTTAGATCTACTTTATTGCTGAAAGGGTAATGGGTAGTAGTGTTCCTAACAATAGTCCATAATAAAGGCAAAACAATTAGTATCATCCTACTCTACAGACTCTCATGTTGATTTGATCTGCCTTTTTTCTACAGGAAAAATATCCAAAGCAATTGTCCTGTTTAAGTAGAGGCTAAATCCTTTTATGGATTGTCAAAACTGATTTTTATTGAATTGTGTAGCAAATAACGATGGCTTATTATTTGCATTGCTTTGGATTGCACTTCTTTTGTATGTACTCAATACATTTTTATATTTTACAGTATTCTGATAAGTTAAATCTAAGTGAAGTTTTTTGCTATAATTAAGAAGGCAGTGCTACAGGAAAAAAAAAGGAAATTTGAAACTTCAGTGTCACTATATTTGGTTGATTGACCTGATGAATCTGTGGAAAGGGATAAGAAGTTTATAGTTTATAACTGCACAAAATTAAGTTTAGCTATATAATGCACATTTCTTGAGACACCTTATTTTAAATTAAAAAAGCCTTTCTGCCTTCTGCTTCTCCTTCATACAGACTGAAGTAACTTTTTGCTGCATAAACAAATATTTCTAAAATTCGGAAGATGCATCTCACCTGCATTCAGTAAGCATATGTGGCACAATGCATATGCCACAGTGTGCTATTCTGTGCATCTCCCTGCATCCATCTCATACATGTCCACATACAGTTGCATGTTCTACATAGTATTGGTATCAAATTTGTCATAAGTTTTATCAGAGTAATTTTCTATATCGTCAAACATGTATTGATGCTAGTAGTGCAAGATGTGTGTTTCAGTTGTTTCCTGCTTCCCTGTGACCTCTTGCAGATCGACACACTCCCCTTCAATTACTCTTCTTCCACCCAGATGTATCCCAAGTGAAACTTCCCATCCTGTCAGCAACAAATGCTCTATGTATGTCCCTGCACAGCAGCCGGTATCCATCCCTTTCCTCCCTAAGCCAGTGCACCCCAGGCCACCTGCTTCAAACAGCAGAAGTGCCCAGGTCCCCAAAAAACCCTCCACTTTGATTTTAACCCCCTCTTGCAGTGCAGAGATAATGAGTAGTGCTAAAGGAAGGTCAATCTTTGGGTTCCTCTTTTCTTTTGCTGGTCTCACTCGTGCCACATCGATGCCTGTGCAGGGCTGTGCCTTGTTCATGTGCTCCCTGTATTCAAGAGAGCAACACATGGCCTGAGTTTTGGGTAAATAACAACGGCCTTCCTCTGCCAAATTAACTTTTACTAGCCAGCCTAAAGTGTAACCTTGTGTCATATTTTCTGCATTAGATTGACGTCCTCAGGCATGAGTGATCAAGTAGTGCTACAGCAAGCAACCATGTCTTTTCCCTAAAATAGCTGTTAGCATCTTTGTGTGTGACAAGAGAAAATAATAAAGATTTTCTTAATATTTGTGATATCTAATTGCACTTTTGCCTTCCACCTCCTGCACTGTTTTGTGCTCAGCTGAACCATGCTGGGGTTTGGGATAGGCTCCTGAGATGGCAGCACCATCTCCTAAAAAAATATTTATTGATAGTAGCCATAGATGCAGCATCTGCTATAAAATACAATTGAATTATTTCTGTTGCCATTGCTAACTTTTTCAGAATGCTAAATTACTGCTAAAATCTAGTGACAAAATCTTCTTAATCCATGTTTATTTGGCTTCATTCTGATATTAAGCTGAAATGTGTATATTGCATTTAAAGATTTTAATGAATCTTACACTATTAAAGTTTTATCAGCAATTGTACCCTAATGGTTATTTTAATATATCTAAATAGGAAAGTACTGTCATTCTGAACATTGTGTTTCCAAGCATTTGTCTCTTGAACTAATACATATTGCTGCCTTCAACTTAAAGAGGAATCAATTTATAATGCATGTTGTAGTTTTTTCGTAAAAGCCTAATTATGTACATTGCTTTCTAAAATGCAATGGTGGGAATAAATGTGTATTGATGCTTTAGATGGAGAAACAAAATCCAAACATCTTGTGATCTGCATATATTTATAAATAGTCACTTTCATTTTTTATGCAAATGAAGTTGTCAGGCTTCAAATTATTTTTTACACTGTTAGAAGAGTGCCTTACTTGGCATTTTCGTATAGGTCTTTTTATAATGTTTGGGACTTTTCCCATGCACCTATAACTGCTGCCATCCTGTATTGTTCTTTTATATCTTTTGTCTTTGTTTCCTTATTTTATTGCCTATACTTCATAGAAGATGAGAATGCTAATAGACATATGACATATACTATCATTCACAGTATGAACAGATAGCTGTCTGTCGAATATTTATGCATTAAAATTAAAAATTAAACAAATGCAGCATTGACTCCATTGTAATTTCAGTTTAAATAAAATACATGCTGAAGTTTTGTAGAATTTTTCCTACCAGAGAGAAATTGTTGAGAGTGCAGGAAGGAAGGCTATTTTTATATCCAGAGTAAAGCTTGAGGTAAGTTGTTAGAAGACATAGAAGTTATCTTAGAAAATTGTTGATACTAGACCGTAACAAAGTCTAAATATTGTTAACCTTCAATTAACAAAAAAGGGGGTGAAGATGTTAAAACACTCATTATCGGTTTAATTATAATTTCCGACAGATTCAAAACCTTCTAACTGTTCTGGACACTCCAATTTAACCTTAAGCCCATTCTGTCGGAGTTATGTATTCAACAGTTCCTGTTCGACATCTTCACAGTGAGTGATTTTGCCGGACTTTCTGACACCCGCTTTCATGCATGGCCTACTTCACACTGAAATGTTTGGGTTTTTTTTTCTCAGAGCTGCCTGCCGCATTAAAGACGCCTCGGACATGTAAGGCTCAGTGAACGCGCGTGTGTGTGCCCGTGTGCGTGTGCACATACACGGGCGCAGAGCAATAAGTGGGTACACTCGCCGACGCGGGAGCGCCGCTGCGCAGGGTGCGGGATGCGGGTCCCCTTCCCCGCAGCATCCCTGTGCGCTCCCTCCCTCCCGCCCCGCGGGCGCTCCCCGTGCTGCGGGGGATTCTCGGCATCCCGCGACACTAGAGGGCACTGCTTCCCGTCGGTTCCAACTTTCTTCTGGGACAGCGAGCAGAGCTCTGCTGAATTCCGTAATCTTACTTTAATTAACAGTTGAATTCTTATTAGAGTGTCTAGGCTGTTTAATTTGTTCCTGTTGTGATTTTAGCCTTGTGTTAATATCATGGATAAAATCATCT